>JANZLX010000008.1:5617557-5628796 GCA_025531955.1 Erythroxylum orinocense
AAATAGGGATTACAAATTAACCCTCTAATTTGTTTAAGAGGATATTTGTTTTTGGTGTAATAAATGAGGAGGAGTGAACCTTCTTTTATAGGCCTCACTCCCGATGGGATGAGTCTCCTAACATTGTGACATGTGGATGCAGCGCGATGTCTTTCTTATGTGCAGCAACGCTCTGACATTTAGCTCTCCTGCCACCGTGTTTCGTACAGAGGTTAGGCTTTATGAGGATTAATCAATGTACTACCATCGGTTTCATATCCATATTTCTATTGCTATGACTGATCGTCTTCTCAACTTTCAGGCCCGCGGTATTAGTGATGGCAAAGCAGCTCTTTCATGGCCTTAGAACAGAACCAGAGAAATTCGAGTCGGAGTACTTAGGGAGGAGAAGACCCTCTGACAAGAGACCAAGGCATGAAAGTGGCGGAGGACATACTTCTTCTACGCGTCCTAAACAATTGGATGTTTCAAGTCCCTCCTTTACTGCTTCCAGAAACTTGCCTTCATCTGGTAACTTTTTGTTGCTTCACTTGATCGAATACTACTTTAGTTTGTTGTCTTTATTAGTATGTGTATGTACGTAAATATTATAAGATTAATCGTTAAGGCAATTTCGTTATAACTTTTCCAGGTCCAAACTATGGAAATGCGTCTGAATTTGAGAGGCGTGGAACATATAGACCTCAGAGTTCGTACGTGGACGAGGATGGGTTGAGCTTTGCAAATGCAGTAAATGCTCCAAAAAAACAGCCCCGATTTGTGAGTATTTCCTCTTACTGGATATTGTAATCTTAACTTTTTTGTTTAATTTCCTACATATCATACGTAGTGCTTAGTACTTGTATATTATATGATGATGATGATTATTTTCATTTGTCGGTGCATCTAGAACCCCGATGCAGGAATTGGGTACCAGGAAAGTCTAATGAGATTTGCAAAAGACTTGGGACCAACTGCTCAAATGGTCGCCAACAGGAAACTGGCTCAACTTCCGAATCAACCTTCCTCTTTCGGCTTTGATCAACCGTCATCTACTCTTCAGCTGGGAGGTGTTCATTCTCAACAACTGAGAGGTCATCTAGAGGTCATCAAATGCCTTCCAGTTTCTTCAGTCCTAGCTTAACCCCAGCGGGTATTACAACTTTCAGAGGAAAGATGGCGGAGGATCCGAGTCGTTGGGCTCCTACTACCAATTTAAGTGCCACTGAGAGAAGCACTAGCACTACAAGTGATTATATGGATGTTACTTGTGCTTCCTCTCAAAATGTGGGTGGCTCCAAGGATAGCACGGACGACCTTATTTCGACAATTATGCAACATGGAGACATCCAAAACATGTGTGCTCAAGTTCCGTCTGGTTCATATTACCCTCTTACGGGAACCGATGATGTGCACACTGATCAGCCTCAACCATCACATCATCATCATCAGTTCTCCAGTGGGGTAGGACTGCAATCGCCATGGTCCGCAATGAAAGTCAGCTTAGATGAGGCCAGGTGGTTGCCGCCACAAACCAGAGTTGAAGAGGTTTCGTATTTCACACCTATGATGCATGGAACCTTATCATCATTTGCCTTCGACTCCCAAGGGAGAAGTAGTAGTGCTATTAATTATGGTCGGTGGAGTCAACAACAGGCACCGTGCATGTAGTCCAGAAGCAATAAGCAGTCCTCCTCTTCCTCCTGTCATGCAAACACAGGAGCAGATCGTAACGACTCCATGGAACCTTCAAGAGCATAACATTACGTCGGTGGGGCATAAACAACAACATGGCAAGAAAGGCCATTGTTTGATCCAAGCACAGGGATGAGCTTCAGTTCTCAACAAGGAGCTGCAGAGATGACTTCCACTTCTCGGCCTCCTCAACCGTCATCTTCATCCGGAAGAGGCAATCAACAGCAGCCTAACTTGAATCTTCAGCTCTAATCGCTTATATCAAGAGCTTAGAAGGTGTAGACAGAGGGAGGAGATATCCATATGATGAACTCTGAGGTCTCCGTTCTATAGAAGGAGAAGAAGAACGACTATAGAACGGTTCTTTTAGATTAACTTCAAATTTTCTTGTACATCATAATTAATTGTACAGGTTTCACAGATATCTCAAAAAGTATGTCGAAGAGTGCTTTTTGACAACAAAGTCATAGATAAATCTCAGTATGTTTGGTTAAGTATAAGGGACAGAATCAGAATTAAGAAATCATGATCACAATGTAGTTTTAAGGAGAGAAGTGCAATGCTTCATTATCAAGCTTCAATGCTAAAGTGAGCAATAGACGGTTGTTTCTTGACACTTCAAGAGTAAGAGTCCCAAAAATGTAATAACCAGAGATTGAGCAACGATCATCAAGATAACCAACTTAGTCTAAATCATAATAGGCAATGGGGATGAGGTAGGCTTTGATTAGTTGGATGCTATGTAAAGGGTTAAGTGCAATTATTGGAGAATCCATTTGATCGTAGTCTAATAAATGTCGATATAAGAGAATTGAAAGAATTGAATAACTTTATTTATAGCAAACTATATGTTACGGAGAGCAAGGCAAATGGATTAAAGGGCACCAACTGTGATACATTACTTAATAGAATCAGATAGGGTATGCCCCAAAGGTTTTTAAAGAGAGATAAAGGAGGAATCGTAGATGTAAAACATATTTAGAAGAATCAAAGTGAGTGTGAGCAAGAAGGTCCTTAGTGTATTTGGTTTAGGTAAGAGGTAAGGATGGTTTCAATACCAAAGAAGCAATAAAGAGGGGTTAAGGTCTTTAATGGAAGGTGGCATAAATTAAGGCCATGTATAAGGGAAGAGATAAATGTTTACAATGAAACTGTAACTACTAACTAGATATCATCCATGTAGACAAGAATGTAAATAGTGTGAGCTGCAGTAGAGTGAATAAAGAGGGACTTAAATAAAACTCTTCGGCGATGAAACCAAGTACGCGGAACTTATTTAAGGTCACAAAGAGCTTTTTGAAGATGACAAACATAGTAAAGATGATTGATTTGTGCACGTCTAATTGGCAAATGGACTAATTGTTTATTAGAACAAAAGTGAGGGTAATGCAAGAGATTGTTGGTTTGATAACAAGTTTCAATGTAATTAATATCTAGAGACCAATGGTAGACTTTGGAAACAAGGCCAACTTTGTAATGATCAAGAGTGCTATCAAGTTTATATTTAGTTAAGAAGATCTATTTATACTCATTAGTATTGACATTGGATACGATGGTAATCTCGTCAAGTTTTTTAAAATAATTTTTAAAATTAAAAATATAGAGTTTTTTTTTTAATTAGATCATGATCTAGGTTGTCCAAATCTAAGCTTTCCCGAGACCTAACTTTTCTAATTAAGACGATGTTGTTTTGCTTATCTCGAGTTTGTCTGGGCCTAGGCTTAGCCTTGACCTATGAGTCGACTTATTGAAAACAACTAAATTTAAGCTCATGGGTTAAAAATTGTCACCCTTAACATTGGATTATAGATAAATAAGAGTTATAAGTTTATCTATGATGGGAGTTGTGAACTAATCGAACATGGCTTGATATCAATATGTGAATTTATTCGCTTGGGTGAAGGAGATTGGATAAGGATCATGAGGGCATTCAGTGGTAGTGTTGTAAATAACATAGTTAGAAAAGGATACAAAAATGCAAGAAAATCCTGAATTCTGGTAATCAAAGGATGGCATAGTGGTAAGGGCAGTGAGCGAGATGTAAGTAAAAGTAATATATTTGAGGATAGTTGGGGGTTTTAATAAGTGGATTAAAGGGAAAGGGAAGGCAACTTAAGATGGTTGAGAGGTAAGGGTATTAATAGGCTTGCCAATGGGTTAGGACTTCGGCAACGATCACTCGAGCTAAATATTTTTTTTAACTTTTAAAAACTAACCAAAAATTTTGAAAATAAAAAATCTTAACCTCAAACAAAGGTTGACTTTTATTAGATCATTGACTTTGAGTTAGGCTGGATTTGGCTGATTTTAACAACCCTAAATGTTAGACATTTAAGGTTTAACATAAGGGAAAGTGATTTCCATGAATTAAACCTGGTGAGAGACATATAACTTATGAGTTTAAGGATCAATGCAGTGATAACTTTTGTGCAAATGGGTATCTCAAGAAAATAAATAGGGTGAATTTCAATACTTGAGTTGATAGGGCTTCAAGTTGGATTTGGCTTTTTTAAAAAAATTAAGCTTCAGGTCAGGTTAGGATGAAATTTTTTACATAAAATAATGTCATTTTAAATAAAACAATATTGTTTTTAATTTTTTAAATTAAACAATAAATTAAATGAAACTTGATCGAACTGCTCAAGTTCGATTAGGCTCGTGTTCAAACCTAAAGCCTTAGGCTCGATTGTGCTTTGAGTTAGGTCCAAACTCGAACACATAATTTTGAGACAGGCTCAATTTTAGATCCTTAAGCTTTGTTGTGGTGCAAAAAAGGACATTATGAGGAGATTTATAGTGAAGAACGAGAGTGAGAAGGAGATTAGTGAGATACATCTCAATATATGAAACATAAAATTAAAAGTATTTTGGTAAGGAGGCATGGTTGAGAATGGTGATGCCAATTTTAGTAATATGATAGATTTTTCATTCGATTATGATATTTTATTAATAGTGTGAAAACAAGAGAGACGATAAGATATTCTGTAAATGGTGAGGTATTCGGTACAATGCCTTTAAAGAGCTTAAGGACTCCATTGCATTGAAAAATCTTAATGGTGCTGGAGAAAAGACTTTTAGTGATTGCTTTAAAGTATTGAACATGGAAAACAACTTGGAATTTATACATTAGAAAAAATATCTATGTATAACAATTAAAATCAACAATGAAGATAATAAAGTATTATAAGACAAAACAAAAAAGGTTGGTGAGGTCCCAAATATTTTATTGAATAAGTTGTAAAGATTTTATGGAGATAAAAGTTGATAAAGAGAAGGAAAGATGGGAGGGAAATTGTCTGTTTCTTTAACGTTGTGTCTTCTGTGTCTAAACAATCCTACTTATCTAATTTATTATCTATTGTAATGAATGGTTGAGATAAATTGGAAATAGGGTGACACAGGATAGAAGGGATAGGAAATTTGTTCCAAAAAATATGAGTGCTTTTTCTTGAAAATATGAGTTACAAGTATTTATTAGATTAGACTTATTTGATAAAAGACGAGACAAAGTTGACAAAGTAGTATGACAAGGATGATTAAGTTGTTGGTATCATGTATCAAGAGTAGCTTGTTTGGATATAAAAGCAATATGATTTTTAAAAGTGATTGAAATCATCCTGGGATAAGGACTTTTGCAAATGTCTTCCTCGAAAAGCGATATTTTGTTTATGGGATCCTTCACAAGAGTTGTATTTTGCAACAAATAATATATTTATGGTGTGAGTTAAGGTCACAAAGAACTTTTTAAAGATGACAAACATAGTAAAGATGATTGATTTGTGCACGTCTAATTGGCAAATGGACTAATTGTTTATTAGAGCAAAAGTGAGGGTAATGCAAGGGATTGTTGATTTAATAACAAGGGTCAATGTAATTAATACCTAGAGACCAATGGTGAACTTTGGAAACAAGGTGAAGTTTGTAATGATCAAGAGTGCTATCAAGTTTATATTTAGTTAAGAAAATCTATTTATATCCAACAGTGTTGACATTGGATGATAGATAATAAGGGTTTAAGTTTAACTGTGATGGGAGTTGTGAACTCATCGAGAGCATGGCTTGGTGCCAATGTGTGAATTTATTCGCTTGGGTGAAGGATTGGATAAGGATCATGAGAGTATTGAGTGATGGTGTTGTAAATAACATAGTTAAAAAAGGATACAAAAATGCAAGAAAATCCTGAATTCTGGTAATCATAGGATGGCATAGTGGTAAGGGTAATGAGCGAGATGTAAGTAAAAGTGATATATGTGAGGATGGTTGGGGGTTGTAATAAGTGGATTAAAGGGAAAGGGAAGGCGACTTAAGAAGGTTGAGAGGTAAGGGTATTAGTAGGCTTGGCAATAGGTTAGGGCTTGGGCAGCGATCACTCGAGCTAAATATTTTTTTAACTTTTAAAAACTAACCAAAAATTTTGAAAATAAAAAATCTTAACCTCAAACAAAGGTTGACTTTTATTAGATCATTGACTTTGAGTTAGGCTGGATCTGGCAGATTTTAACAACCCTAAGTGTTAGACATTTGAGGTTTAACATAAGGGAAAGTGGCTTCAATGAAGTAAACATAGTGAGAGAAGTACAATTTATGAGTTCAAGGATCAAAGCAGTGATAATTTTTGTATGTAAATGGGTATCTCAAGAAAATACATGAGGTGAATTTTAATACTTGAGTTGATGGGGCTTCGAGCCTAACTTGGCTTTTTAAAAAAATTTAAGCTTCAGGTCAGGATAGGATGAAATTTTTTACATAAAATAATGTCATTTTAAATAAAACAATGTCATTTTTAATTTTTAAAATTAAACAATAAATTTAATCGAACTCGATCAAACTGCTCAAGTTCAATTAGGCTCATGTTCAAACCTAGAGCCTTAGGCTCGATTGCACTTTGAGTTAGGCCCAAACTCGAACATATAATTTTGACCCAAGCTCATTTTTAGATCCTTAAGCTTTGCTGTGCTGCAAAAAAGGACATTATGAGGAGATTTATAGTGAAGAACGAGAGTGAGAAGGAGCTTAATGAGATACATCTCTATAAATGAAACATAAAATCAAAAGGATTTTGGTAAGGGGGCATGGATGAGAATGGTGATGCCAAATTTAGTAATATGATAGATTTTTCATTCGATTAGGCTATTTTGTTAAGGGGTGTGAAAACAAGAGAGATGGTAAGATATCCTGTAAATGGTAAGGTATTCGGTAAAATGCCTTTAAAGAGTTCAAGGACTCCATTACATTGAAAATTCTTGATGGTGCTGGAGAAAAGATTTTTAGTGATTGCTTTAAATTATTGAACATGGAAAACAACTTGAAATTTTTACGTTAGAGTAAATATCTATATATAACGATTAAAATCACTAATGAAGATGATAAAGTATTATGAAACAAAACAAGAAAGGGAGATGAGGGTCCCAAATATTTTGTTGAATAAGTTGTAAAGATTTTGTGGAGATAAGAGTTGATAAAGAAAAGGAAAGATGGGAGGAAAATCGTCTATTTTTTAACACTGTGCCTAAATAATCCTACCCATCTAATTTATTGTAATGAATGGTTGAGATAATTTAGGCACATAGTGACACATAATAAAAGGTACAAAAAATTTGTTACCAAAAAGATGAGTGCTTTTTTTGAAAATATGAGTTACAAGTATTTATCAGATTAGACTTATTTGATAAAAGATGAGACAAAGTTGACAAAGTAGTATGACATGGATGATTAGGTTGTTGGCATCATGTATCAAGAGTAGCATGTTTGGATATGAAAGCAATATGATTTTTAAAAGTGATTAAAATCATCGTGGGAGACTTTTGCAAATGTCATCCTCGAAAAGTGATATTTTGGTTATGGATCCTTCACAATGTAGCCAAAAAAGTATACTCAATTAGACAAGAGTTGTATTTTGCAATAAATAATAGATTTATGGTGAGTTGAGGCATAATTAAAGTATTGTAAAGATGTAAGAGTTTAGGGTGCATGAATAGTGTAAAGTGTCCAAAGAGATAAGAAGAGTATTGCCATTGTAGACGATCACTTAATTTAAACCTTAAATCAGATTTATTATGTTGCAAATCAAGGGTCATATAAGTTGATAATTACTGAATAGTTATAAATTAGTAAATATTTTGAGATAATTTATATTTTTAATAAATATTAATTTAAAAATTAATTAAAATTTAATATTTAGTAAATTTTTCCAAAATTGGCATTATAAAAAAATATTTAAATTGAGATTTAAAATTTTTGGTAAAAATGTATCTAATATGTTTTAATTTTAATATTGTGAAATGAGTATATGGACCTGTAGTTATCTCAGTTCGCTTTTGTTGTAATTTTTGATAATTTCGCCATAGAATCTCTCCGTCTCAGACTATCTCTCTCTTGGAAACTATCTTTGTCCTCTCCTTGCATCAGTTTTCATCCGTGACAATCTCATCTCTCTATTTGAAATAAAATCAACTTATTGGAACCGTAGATTCTTCAGTTGTGAGAAAGTGAGTCCCACATTAGGGGGGACAAAAGACAAGGATTCAAGGACTATGTCACGTGAAAGTAGTTAATGAACACGAGCTTTGACTCACTATGACGCAGAAGCACAGGGGTGGTGCATGCATCAGTTGTGTGTTGTCGTTGTTGAAGATGACAAGCTGGAAGCACCTCCTGTGGGTTAAGACCAAATGTAGAAGGTTTCATTGTAAAAGACTGAAGAGCAATTACCATACTCGAAATTTCAACAACCAACCTAAAGTTTAATAAAATAAAGTTTCTTTTCAGCTCAATCAATTGTTTAATTTAATCTGGTGAAAGAAGAGATGCCTGTAGCTCCACTCTTCATATGAGGTAAGGAGGGCAAGAGAAATAGGCAAAAGGAGGTTGAGTTGACATTTGCAGAAACCAGAAAAAAAGATATAAAAACAAGTTAGTGTAAATATTGAATTAAGTTGGGTTGTTAGGGTTGTTTAGATCCAATCTATCATCAAAGGAGAAGACAGGATCTACTTATCATCTTCTTCCCTTCTTTTGGAGTCTCCGATAAATATCTGATGGCATCTCTGAGGGGGCAGCAACAGCAGCATCACTCATCAATTTCTACAAATCCAAAAACAACAATATCTAATTATATTATTATTGATAATAATAGTAACAAAAGAAGAAGATGATGGATTGAATATGTATTGGCAAGATTTTTTACAGTTCGAATTCTCGATGCTGGTGATGTTTTATAAGTTGATCATTGTTTTCTCCCTTAACTTGATTTTTGTTCCTTCAAGCTTTTTGATAAGGCTGCAAGTGCACTAGACAGTACAACAAAATCGGAGATATTAAGTGAATTGAGCATCAAATTGTGTAGCTCGTGGGCTTAGAATAACATTGTAATGTGATGAGAAGAAAAAAAATCATGTTTTCTGCTAAGGTGCTGAAGCACTGTTACTCCGTCTCTCTGATATATACATGATAACATATACATATAAACTTTATGCTGATGATAATATACATAACCATACACATTTTAGAAGCAATGTTTCTGTTATAGCACCATTGGAATATGTCTCTCCACTTATTCTTAGTCAATATATGTTGTTCTCTGAATAGCACATAAGAGGGGAAGTCAATTGTTTGTTTACTTTTTTTACTTATCTGTAAATTAATAAATGAATTGTCTATTCTATTAAATTATTTTACCAAATTCACATATGATAATAACATGTCAGTCACAACAACAAATACAAGAGAGTAGACAAAAGAGAAACAAATTTGATTTATAGTGATTTGATTAAAAACTCTTGGCCTATATTTATTCTATAAATTGTACTTAAGAATTTATTATCTTCTTCTTTCAATAGAAGGAAAATAATTCTATGTACAATATTTTCTTTATTATGGATGAAAAGGAACTCATACAACAATCTTACTTTATTATGGGTAAAGTATCATATAAGATTACTATAAGAATTACAATAACTTGATTAAGTCTTAATATTAATTAAAATTATCATGATAAGATCACAAGAAGGATTACTATGATTTGATTGAGTCTTGATATGCTTTACTCATCCTTATTCTTTATTCTTCAATTGAAATGCATCACTACAAGAAAATTGTTTAATAACGACATCGTTTTGGTTAAATCAAAACCGTAGCCCCTCCCTCCCCTCTCCTCTCCTCCTGCGCGCATCTCTCCTTCCTTCGGCCTTCGACAACTCGGTCCTCTCCTCTCCTCTGGCTTCTTCCTCCATTGTCGTTCGTCCTCCGACCACGTGCTGCGTCTTCGGCCGGTGTTCCATCTCATCTTCTCCAGCATTGAGCGTCTATCGTCATCTCCTCTGCATCTTCCGAAGGTAAGCCATGGGTTGAAGATTTTGTTCATGTTTGTTTGGACTGATTTAATTGCGTTTGTTTGTTTATTTGGGTTTGATTGTTCTTGTGTTAGTGTTTTGCATGTAAATAATGGAAAGATTTATTTAATTTATGTTTAGATAGGGTTGGAATTTTTTTGCACTCAAGGTGTTTGATGGAACTTGTTTTGTGGTATTAATTGAATCAAGTCTTAAATTTATTAAGAAACAGTTGTTAAATTTGATTGATTATTTCTAATCTTCATTATTATTTAGATCCAAACTTTGATTTGTTATAGGAACTAAATAGGAAAAGAACTAAAGACTTTAGCATAAAAAAGTGGATTAGAGATCAAAATTAGTTTGTGTTGTTTAAGGGAAAAGATAATAGAGACTTTGGTCTTGATTGATATATCCATCAACTTTTTTGCCTAATTTTTATCAAAAGCAAGCATATTAGTCTCAACTCAATTGTACATAAAGCTCTCTCGTATTTAAACACATAAATAAAATAAACATCAAATTTTTAGGTTTGTAACATAACTTAATGGTTGATGGGTAGGACTGTAATTAGGCTAAAATAAAAATTAATTTAACTGTGAAAACAAAGCCTAATTTAATAAAAGTTAAAGCATATATCAATATAAGAAATGAACATGGCCCCAAAACACATAGAAAAAATATGATTGAATCAAATGGAACAAGGACCAAAACTATATATATATATACACCTTAAATTCGAAGGATACTAGCATACTTTGTTAGTATGTGTAGAAAATTATTAATAAAATACTATTCTAAACTATTTTAAGACAATGTACAAGTACCATAACAAACAATAAAGATAAAACTTAAAACAAACATTAAGATGAAGAATCATTTTTAAAAATGCTACATAAATGTATAATCATGATAAAATCAAACATAGCTAAATAATATTTGCTATTTTTTTCGTTGCCTATCTCTTTTATATAATTACATTCATGCCAATATTAAATTTTTTCTTTATACGTAGCTACATATTAAGCTATTAGAAATATGCCCTTATTTTCTTAGTTAAAAGATGTTCATATTTCTATAATGTTTATATTTATGTTATGAGTTGAAAAAATTTATATATGGATTCTACCTTTTCATTTGGCCATGTATCCACCAAAATTGCATAAAGTTTCAATTATTAGTATAGGTTAAATACTTAAGTGAGGATTCCATAAAGTGATCATAACCTAAGCAAG
>JANZLX010000008.1:5636677-5648387 GCA_025531955.1 Erythroxylum orinocense
AGGTTGCAACTATACTGCGATCTTGGAATTTATTATTTTTGACTGGTTTCCAAGGATCGATTTTAGGATCGAACGACGAGCCGCGATCAGGACTGATGTCCAAACAATTGTCATACCAAATCCAAGTCTTCTCACCATTCCCAATTGTATGTTTGATACAAGGATAAATGATATTTCTAAGTTTCATCATTTGTCTAAGTATCTAAGAACCCTCCTTAGAGAAATCTACTATCCAAATGTTTGTACTCCTTAGATAGGGTTCATGTAACCATTTTATCCAAAAAGTTTTCTGGTAAGTTATGACTATCTAATTCCTCTTGCACATCAAGACATTTTGCATTTCAGAGATAGAGATGATACCTAGTCCACTGAGCTTCTTAGGGACTGTCACTTCAGACCATTTGATCCTTGCTTTTCTCAAGTCATCAAGTCTGACAAACCATAAGAAGGAATTTATAATTCGATCCATTTATTTAATAGCCTTCTTTGATAGAGCAACATAAGCAGTACAGTGCATGTGTATACTGCTAAGAACCGATATATTAAAGTAAGTCTGGAAGTGTAGGATAAAAATTGAGTTGTTGATGTGTATAAGTTTTAATTAATTAACCTTGATAATCCGTAAGCGCACGGTTTGTTCACGTAGTACCTAAGATGTCGATCCTACAAGAAGGGATAATCTCATCCTAAAATCTAAAGCCAGAACAATTAAAAAAATTCAAAATATAACAGAAGTAAAATGAGAATTCAATTCAATCAAGCAAATCAATTCAATAATCAACCATGAAAATATTAATAATTTAGTAGTTCCAACACACGCTCAAGAATCAAACTATAGGAATTACCAATGGAGAGAAAGGGAATTTTACCTCTCTTTAACATTAACCTAATCTAATATGAGCTATTGGATTATTAGTTTTAGACGATCATAAGGTTAATTACTCTCTCTGGAGTTATAACCATTAACCCTAAATTATAAACCCTTATGAGATTATGGAAGTTGCAATTTCTTAATTAACAACCTATCTAAAACCCTAATTAGATCTGAAGTTGTCTAATAAACTATCAGAAACCTATGTAAGATCTCTCTTCACACAATTTACCGATTTGATTTAATTCTTGTTCTATTAAATCTCCTAACTCTCGTTAGCCCAATTTAATTATTTTTCATTCGATTCACCCTCTCAGTTTATTATCAAAATATGCATGTCCAGACTTAAATCATAATAAATCAAAATAACATGTAAATAATCATATTTCATTAAATCAAAGATAAAACCCCGAAGGTGAGTTTAGAAATATAATCAACATCCAAAAATCATATCATCAACTGTTATTCCAATTATGTACAATAATAAAACTAAAAAATAATAGGAAATACGAATTAAACAGACGATGGGAGGTAGCGACGTCAGGAAATTCCTGATCCGGGAAGTATGTCGAGTCGGCTTCTTATTCTTTCCTTCTTCTCTTTCTCTATCTCTCGATAATCCTCTTTAGGTTTTCTCTAAAAGTGGCTGATGCAAAAGCTCCTTTTCTTCTCCTTTGTTTTATTCTTTAAATACCTTTTGTGTTCTAAACAGCCCTAAGGTTTTTCTAGGGTCCAAAAAGTCCAAAAATCCCTTAAAACTTGATGTTTTTGAGTGTCTATACGTTTGCCTGATGCAGCCCACGATCGTGGGCCACATCTGAGCCTTCTGTCACAATTGCGGCACGCAGGCCACGATCATGGGCTATGTCTTAGGCTTCTGTCACAATCATGACATATAGGCCATGATCGTGAGCCAACTGTAATGCTTCTGTCATGATCGTGGGCTATTGTTTCAACCCAAGTGTCTCCAAAACTTCTCCATTCTTCAATGTTGACCTTGAAACACTAGCAAACACATCTAGGTACCTAAAAAACATATAATTAAGCTCAAAGACTTGTACTAACCCATAAAAAACTTAAAACATAAATAATTAACAAACTAACACAATTCTAACCTAAGCACATACTAAGTGATTGAATTAACAATTAAATACATATCAAACTAAGCCCTAAAACATGATGCAATTTACACTTATTAAGTGTAGGATAAAAATTGATTTTTCCAAGCTAATACCTTAGATTTTATCCTTTCAATGATAGGTAAGCAATGTGCACACTTTGGCTTAGAAGTAGTAATAGGAATGCCTAAATAATTGAAAGGTAATGTGTGAATTCTCAAACTCGTAAGATCACTAATGGCAGAAAAGTTTCTCACATTTGTAAAGTGGTATATGTGACTTTTATCCATATTTAATTTGAGGCTAGACCATTATGTAAACAAATCCAGTATATACATCAACATTATGATTGAATGAGTGTTAGTACCATAGAGTAAGATCAAATCAATCGCATATATTAGATGAGTAAGGTTTACCACTCTCCATCGATGATGAAATTTGAAACCTCCATTGTAGCTTATGAGTTTATTTAATAGCCTAGAGAGTCTTTCCATAGAAAAGGTAAACATATAAGGGGATAAAAGTTCCTTTTCTCTGAGTCCCTTAGCTATTTTGAACCTCTTTAAAGGAACACCATTCACTAGGACACTTAAAGTTGGAGACTGGATATATGTTATAATTCACATTCTAAACTGTTATGGTAGATGTAAGGCTTCTAGGCAAAATTGAATATATTCCCAACTGAGAGTATCAAAGGCTTTAAGAAAGTTGATCTTTAATAAGCAACTATTGATTTTATTACTAGAATTGTAATCCTTAACTAGCTCCTGAATTAATAAAACATCATTACTAATGGATCTGTTCAAGAGAAAAACACTTTGTGTATTATCAACTATGTTTGAAATATCCAATTTGAATCGATCAACAAGTATCTTAGATATCACCTTGTAAATTATGTTACAACATGAGATAGGACGGAAGTCATTCATGTAGCATGGATTCACTTTCTTTGGCACTAGATAGATGTGTGTACCATTGATTTCCTGGAGAAATCTTGAAGACTAAAAAAAATTCTAGAATATCTGTTGTAAATAGTGGACATGTGGTATCCCAAGTAGACTGGAAAAACATGACAGTAAAGCCATATGGACTAGGTGACTTGGAGGGATGCAGACTAAAGGCAGTTTTCTTCACATCATGTGCAATCATGGGAAGCTCTATTGTTTTTTGATCCAACTGACAATTAAATAGCGACTGAAGGTTAGAACTTGGAGAAAGGATGAAGTAGTGCCCATTAATTCAAGGAAATAATGTTTGGCTATTTCCATAAGTGAGTTTAGTTTAACATGCTCTTGCCCCCTACGATCTTGCAATATAGATATCTTGTTGATATTCCTTCTCATAAGTAAGGAAGAATGAAAAAATTGAGTGTTGGCATCCCCTTCCTTTAACCAGATGAGCCTCACCTTCTGTCTCATCACTGAATTTTGAAATTGAAAAGCCTCCTGGTACTAATAAAGAGAAGTTCTTTCTACCTGTTTGAATGTTGTTTTTTGTGGAGACATATAACAGTTATCTTAAGCCTGTCTAAGCTTCTCCTTAAAAATGTACACATTGAGATTCTTTTGCAACATAAAAGATTTCAGTACAACTTTCATCAATCTAAGGTTAGTCATAATGTTATGACTAGCAAATCGAGTTAAATGAAATAGTAGCGTTAAAGGAGAAAAGCAGAGGATTTTGATTGATATTCCTTGTAAAAACAAAAGCAGAACCCAGGAAACAAACGGTTTACGGGATAGAATATGGGATGAGAAAGAGAAACATCACAACTCAGTAAAAACAGGTATGTCCTTTCTTAGGCGCCGCTAAGAATATATGCAGTACCATTCGCATGAACAATTCCGTTATTCCCTGCCAGCAGCATGCGTCAAATTCAGTGCATAGCCAACCAATTGCTTTGACAGATGCCTCTCACGTGTGCTTCTCCTCAAGGCTGGGTCATTGGCTATTTCCTCACTATTGGGCTGATGTACGCTGGCCTCACTATTGGGCTGATGTACGCTGGCCTGATTCATAACATTACCCCCATCTTCACAAAGAACCTTGTCCTCAAGGTTGACAGTAGGAAAGGATTGCAGCAGATGAGTTTTATCCTCCCAAGTGGCTTCTTCGGGTGTCATTCCCTCCCATTGGACCAGCCATTGCTCGACCGTGAAATTAGTGCGCTGCACTGCTCGTTTCTGGAGAATCGCGTGAGGCTGAAGCAGCATGGATGAAGATGCATCGACCAGATTCAGCGGGGTAACTTGCTGGTCTGGGTTCCCTAAACACCTTTTGAGCAACGAGACGTGGAGAACAGGGTGGATATGTGCTGATGTTGGCAGATCAAGGCGATAGGCTACTGTTCCCACACGTTCAATGATCTTGTATGGTCCAAAGTACCGTCTGCCTAGCTTACTATGCCTTTGCAGTCGGATCGAATGTTGCCTGAAAGGTTGAAGTTTAACATATACCCAGTCATTCACTGCAAACACTACCTCACGTCTGTTTTTATCCGCAAAGTATTTCATTTTCGCTTGTGCCCTGTGCAAATTTTCTTTCAATAAGGCTAAAACCTTGTCCCTTTCCATCAGTTGGCTCTCAACAATTGTATTACCACTAGCATTACGAACATAGCGAATGAGAGAAGGAGGGGGTCGACCATATAAGACTTCGAACGGTGTCATGCGTGCAGATGTTTGGAATGCAGTGTTGTACCAATATTCAGCCCAAGGCAACATTTGCATCCAAGTAGAGGGTCGGTCAGCAACATAGCAGCGTAGATACATCTCAAGGCAACGATTTAAGGCCTCGGTTTGTCCATCGGACTGAGGATGATATGCGGTACTCATACATAACTTCGTACCTTGCAGCTTGTGTATCTCTTTCCAAAACTCGCTTAAAAATCGCGAATCGCGATCAGACACAATTTCACAAGGAATTCCATGGAGGCGAATCACTTCCTGTACGAAAGCTGCAGCAACTGTATAACTAGTAAAATTTGATGGCAACCCCATAAAGTGCCCGTATTTAGAAAGCCGATCCACAACAACCAATATGACTGTTTTTCCTTTAGAATTAGGCAAGCATGTAATGAAATCCATAGAAATGGCTTCAAAAACCATATTTGGAATAGACAGGGGATGAAGTAAACCACTAGGGCTGAGGGAGAGTGACTTCATTTGCTGACACGTTTGGCATTCGGCAACAAACTTCTTGATATCACGTCTCATTGATTTCCAGTAAAATTGGGGAGCAAGTCTATGAAAAGTACGAGTCACACCTGCATGCCCACCCATGGGTGATGAATGAAACTCTTCAAGCAACTGAAATCGCAATGGAGAGTCTGAAGGCAACACAAATCTGCTTCGGAACAATAAGAAACCATCGCAAACCAAGAAATGAGGAAACTCAGAAGGGCTGGACTGTATCTTCTGCTGCAAGGAGACAAGTTCAGGGCTGGTGCGATTAGCTTCTTTTATCTGAGCCACAATGTCAAATCCCACTGTCGAAAGAGAAAGAAACTGAGCAAAAGTGACTCGTGACAGGGCATCGGCAGCACTATTTTGTTTACCGGGTCGGTACACGATATCAAAGTCGTAACCGATGAGCTTTTCTAACCAACGTTGCTGGTCGGGGGTTTGGATGACTTGCCCAGTTAAGCTTTTTAGGGGTTGCTGGTCTGTGAGAATGGTGAACTTACGGCCAAGTAAATATTGTCGCCATTTCGCTATCGCTTGAGTAATAGCGTACATTTCTCTTTGATATGTAGAAGCATGCTGCATTTTAGGGCAAAGTTGCTGACTGTAATAAGCAAGTGGGTGGTTGCCCTGAGATAGCACGGCCCCAATGCCGGTGCTGGAGGCATCAGTCTCAACCGTGAATGGTTTGGAGAAATCAGGCAGCGCTAGGACGGGTGCATTACTCAAAAGGAGCTTTAACTGTTCAAAGGCCTGCAGTGTCTTGTCTGTCCATCTAAACCCCTCTTTTTTTAGCAAATCAGTGAGTGGCCCAGCTACGGATGCAAAATGCCTTATGAATCGCCGATAATACCCGGATAAACCAAGAAAACTGCGAACGTCTTTGACCGAATTAGGAACAGGCCAGTTGCGGATTGCCATGATTTTCTCAGGGTCCACGGCGACTCCTTCGTGAGAAATGATGTGGCCTAAATAGCCCACAGGAGAATGACCAAAGATACACTTCGATTTTTTTGCAACGAGTTGGTGTTCACGGAGCATCTGCAATACTTGAGTCAAATGGTTAAGGTGAGCCTGCCATGTAGGGCTATAGACTAAGATATCATCAAAGAATACAAGTACAAACTTGCGGAGAAACGGCCGGAAGACATCATTCATGAGGCTCTGAAATGTCGAAGGCGAATTCGTCAAGCCGAACGGCATGACGAGAAATTCATAATGTCCGTCATGAGTGCGAAAAGCGGTCTTAGCTTCGTCACCAGCTTTGATACGGACTTGGTGAAAGCCTCCAAGCAAATCAAGCTTCGAAAAATAACGAGCACCGTGCAACTCATCAAAAAGTTCATCAATCGTCGGAATAGGAAACCGGTCTTTAACCGTAATTGTGTTCAATGCTCGGTAATCGACGCAAAAGCGCCATGTCCCATCTTTTTTACGGACCAATAGCACCGGAGAGGAAAAGGGGCTAGTGCTTGGTCGTATAATACCATCCCGGAGCATTTCCGACACCAAGTTTTCCATTTCTTGCTTCTGAAAGTGGGGATAACGGTAAGGTTTGACGTTCACGGGACTACTTTCCGGCAGCAAATGGATTGCATGATCACTGTTTCTCGAAGGTGGCAGGCCGTGGGGCTTATGAAATACATCACTGAAGGTACCTAGCAGTTTTTCAATTTCTGCACAGTGCACTGTACCAAGAGAATCATCAGCAGTAACAAGTTCCAAACAGAAGAATTCGGCGATGGCATTAATTCTAGTCAAACGTTTGAAACTATTAAATTGTACCTGACTGGTAACCGATGCTTTGTCACCAATCCAACATACCCGTTTCCCATGATAATCAAACTCGAACAAGGAGGCAGCATAGTCAGTGAGTACGGGCCCTAAGGTAGCTAACCAAGTGACGCCGAGTACGAGATCCCAACCTTGAATTGGGAGGACATAGAAATCCACAAGAACTTTCTGCTCTTGTATTACCAATGGAACTTGCCTCACTATACCAGTACACAACAATTTGTCACCACTGCCAACGAGAACAGAAAATGGTTGTGTTGCTTCCACTGTTAAGCCCAGGAATTTAGCCACTCGTGTTTGCACAAAATTATGAGTGCTACCGCCGTCAAGTAACACTTGCACCGTGTGCCCCTGGATCGTGCCATTGAAGCGAAGAGTAGAGGCGGAACAGCCTCCCGCTAATGCGTTATAAGAAATAGCGGAATGGGTCGGGTCTGTTGGTTCTCTAGTTTCAGTCTCGGGTTCAAGGTCAATGGCTAGGGCCGGTGTTGGAGGGTTGATCGGGTCGGGTGGTTCGGGTTCCTCATCAAGGAGAAGTAGTTGGGGCTTGGCTTTACACTTATGGTCCCAAGTGTAAGCCTCATCACAATAGTAACATAGCCCTTTAGAACGGCGTTGGGCAGCTTCAGCTGGTGATAGGCGGCGGAATGGAACCTTATGGCCGCTGGGTAGGGTGGCTGTGGTGGAGTTGGAAAAAGGGGTAGGGTTCGGTGAAGATTTTGGTGTAGGCAATATGGGCTTCGAAGTGCCTAAGGTTGGACGCCCAGTTCCTTTTTCAAGTAAAATGCGTTGTTCATGCATTTGGGCAAGAGACATCGCATCAGCCAGTGTGGTGGGTCTATGTATAAGCACAGAATGTTTTATATCAGGCTTCAATCCGGAAATAAAACAATGGACTAAGAAATGGGCTGGAAGCAAAATAGTGCGATTAGTGACAGATTCAAATTCAGCTCGGTAAGCACTAACAGTGGACTGTTGGGATAACTTCGCCAATATTCCCTCAGGTTCTTCCAAATCACTGGGACGGAAGCGCTGGACCAAAGCGGCGGTGAACTGTTGCCAGCCGGCAAGCTGGCGGTTGCGGTACATCCAATCGTACCAGTCAGCAGCGGCTTCATCGAGGTAAAAGGATGAGATTGTGATGCGGTCCTCGGGTGGGATTTGATAAAAATCAAAGTACCGATTAGCTTGCAAAACCCAACGATCCGGATTGTTGCCGGAGAAGCGCGAGAGTTGAACGGAGGCTGGCTTATGATGGCCCAAGGGTCTGGTATTGTCGGAGGTTGAGCTGACATGATGTTCTGGTTTTGGCGGTTTTGCTAAACGAGCGACAACTTCTTGCAGCAACACCTTCTGTTCACCCAAACTGGAGGCCAGGGCGTCGAAGTCCCGTCGGAGAGTGTTAATGGAGTCATCAAGAACCTTGAGACGAGTTCCATCAGCCATCGTAGCCGAACCTCTCAATGAAAGCACCAAATGTTATGACTAGCAAATCGAGTTAAATGAAATAGTAGCGTTAAAGGAGAAAAGCAGGGGATTTTGATTGATATTCCTTGTAAAAACAAAAGCAGAACCCAGGAAATAAATGGTTTACGGGATAGAGTATGGGATGAGAAAGAGAAACATCACAACTCAGTAAAAAACAGGTATATCCTTTCTTAGGTGCCGCTAAGAATATATGCAGTACACTTCGCATGAACAATTCCGTTATTCCCTGCCAGCAGTATGCGTCGAATTCAGTGCATAGCCAACCAATTGCTTTGACAGATGCCTCTCACTTGTGCTTCTCCTCAAGGCTGGGTCATCGGCTATTTCCTCACTATTGGGCTGATGTACGCTGGCCTGATTCATAACACAATAAGATTCACTTCTAAATTAGCTAAATCTTCATTAATGAGTGTTTATAAACAATCAAATAAGAAATAGAGCATTATTAATTCAATCACAATTAATGAAGTGAGTTTCGAAGGTACTAATTAGAAGGTATCACATTAGTAAAAAACGGTACAAAATTATGAAGTTCAATACCGGCCTACAATACTAACCAATATCGATAATTTCGTATGATATTAGCTAGTATTAGTTGGTATATGAAATATTGATCGGTATTGTAAAATTTAAAAAATTAAAGGATTCATGATCGAAAAAAAAAAACTTACACTTACGAGAGTTGTGGTGGAGTGGTAGGGGCTCTTCCATCTTTAACCAAGGTCTCGAGTTCGAGTCTTGGAAATGGCGTCGCTTTAAAACTCGTGAAGGAGAGCTTCGCCGCCCACAAGGGTCCTACCCAGCTCAAATCTGGACTAATCGGTTGCCCATACAGTGCCAGATACCAGGTGGCTTGACCAAAAAAAAAACAAACTTACTTTTGACGAAGATAGAGTCATCACTTTACGAAGAAACAATGATGATCTATGGAACTCCAAAGAACAACACTAACAAATTCCATTCCACTATTATTCAACTAAGGCATCGCCTTAACAAGCTTCACATTTCTTGTCAAGTAAGTTTTGGAAAGTTTCATCTTCGTGTAATTATCTATTTAAATTATATCTATCCTACATCACATAGTGACCTCTAATTACATAATTACAATATTAATCAAAAAGTTTCTAACTACAAAATTACAATATTCATTAAAAAGTTAAAAACTCAAGAGGCAAAAAAAAACTTACTATTTATTCTGATGTTATAAATACCATTATATAATAATAGATACTTATAATACTTATCAATATTTCAAGTTATCATGATAAATAGGTGATCTATGCTAAATGAGTGTACCAATTAATGTAAGTAAAAATTTTGTTAGGTTGAAATTTTTTTGAGGCCTAACAAGTCTACTAAAAGAAAGAAGAAAGATAAAGGTCTCAAAATAATTCCAACAATGAAATTTAGTAAATATAAAGGGTTATTTAACTGAAAGAAAAGAATAGTAACCAAAGAAAAAAGAAGTGGATGAATGTTACGTTAATAACTAAAACCTTTTTATGATGAATTTCTAAAAAGGATTAGTTTTAATGCAACTTTAAGCTCTAACATTTGAATCTTAATGTAATCCACCTAGTCGATTAGATAAAGTTAAAGAGATCGCAATTTTATCCATAAAGAACTGTAGTATTTTTACTAGATTTGGACTCTTTTAACAAATGTTCTTTCAGTAAGGTTCATTTTTGTTAGGTGCATCCCTACTGGTCTCATTTATATTGGGTTCTTCTTCATCTCCTTTAATATATGTTTTCCATGTATATATTGAATCTACATGTGTTAAACATGTGCATGTGAACCTACATATAGTGAAATAGCATGTGCTAAGCATGCACATATTGAGGCTACATATATTGAGTCTGTATATAATGACCTGCATATGCTAATACTTCATGTGTTAAGCTTGCATATGCCAAGTATGTACATATTGAGCCTGCATATGCTAAGCTTACATATGTACATATCGAGCTTGCATATGCTAAGCTTATACAGGAGATTTGGATAACACGAGACCTATTATAAGGCTCTTTAATAAGGGACAAGGTCAGTGACTCCATTAAGTTTCTTTAAAGGAAGGTGGGACTTGATATCAACATAGAAACATATAAATTGTTTTGAAAAGAAACTACATACTTCACTTCCTTCAACGAAATAATTGTCTTTTAATCCACCAAAAAAATACTTTTAAATATGTATTTACTCTTGAAAGGAGCCTATTTATTATAAATCAATGTTACAATCTATGATTGCATTATCTATAACTTAAAAAGAGTACATGACAATGGTTGAGGTTACTAAGGAAGCATTATAACCTACAAGACTAATGAAGGATAGTCATTGATCTAGATGGAGATCAAAACATTACAATAGTCAAAGTGCCATTTATTTAGAAAAGGTTAAATGTATCTTACAAGGATTAAGTACATAGATGTAAGGTCTCAAGGATTAGAGAGTTAATTACAACTGAAAAAAAATTGTTAGAAAAGGTTCAAACTTTGGAGAATATAACTAACATGTTGACAAAATCAGTTACCTTGGAGAAGTTTAAGCATTGCTTAAACTTGTTTAATGTCGAGGTGTTAGACATAGATCTAGTCCAACTTATGAAGACTATATTCGTTAAGGTGGAGATTGTTGTATATGACTTATATATATGAACATGCAATCTTGGATTTTCAGGAAGGAAATGTGCATTTCTTCGAAGCCTTTAAGTGAACAAGGACTGGGACACAAATGCCTTAAGGCATCATCATTCTACACATTAAAGATGAAGACACGAACTAAAGACATGAACATGTTGATTTGGTGGAGGTGTTCTTAAAGGAAGATATGTTCTAGGACATGATTAGGTCATAAATTGCATCTTGTGCATAGAAAAGGTAGTAAGATCTATGACTTAAGACACAATCATGTTTAAATATACAAAGAAGTAGGAGCTTCATAGTCGGAGATATAGATGTACCAGAGCCTGTAACATGTTCTAGAAAAAAAATAAGATCCACATCCTAGGGTATGATTGTAACGCCCCGCTCCCAACCGACCTGACCTCAACATCGTGAGTGATGTCCGAGCTCGAGCCAGTGGAAGCGGCGTGCTAGAGCGGTCGGTCAGTTCCGTTCGGTACAAAATTTTGGTTAAATTTTGCAATCCGATCGGCACAGGCTTAAGCGGAAATCAAGTCACTCAGTCAAAGTCGGTCGGCAATACATTTAGTAAAACAGTACATGCATAGGCGGATAAGAAATACTGCTCGGCCA
>JANZLX010000008.1:5650587-5670029 GCA_025531955.1 Erythroxylum orinocense
GATCCCTCAACCAAGACAAGAAAATTAGTTAATCATAATTAAATTGAAATCAAAAGAAATAATAAAAAGAATTGTCTCCATAACAAGTTTTTATTGAAACTAATAAAAATCTCTAATTGAAATTTGCAAAAATTAAAAGATAAGAAAACCAGAATTTAGACAATCTTTAAATCCCTAATTGAAACTATGAAGAACGTGAACAACAAGAGAAAGTGAAGATGCGTAAGTCTAAGAGAAACGAAATCTTGGAATACACTGATCTGTTGAACAATAAAAGCAAGAGGAAATCCAGCTGCGGCAGTCTAAGGAAAAGCAACGATAGATGATGAATGCAGAAACGTGGATCACGCAAGAAGACAGAAGGTGCAGCAACTTCTTCACAACCAGGAAAAAAATACGATGATGATTGAATAACGCCGAAGAAAACAAAGGGAATTGATGTGCGGTAGCCTTTCTTGAAAAACCATAATATACGATGCCCTTTGTGTAACCCTAACCCATATGTATACGACAATCACCAAGCTTCCTCTTTTAATTAAATCTCTTTATTATCTTCAATGGGTTTCGTCTAGATTAGGTATACATCTAATTCTGGTAGGAGTCTTCTTGAAAAGAGGTTAAGAAGATCTTGGATAGTTGTGTTCTAATTGAAGATGGATTCTGGAAATTTTGCAGATTTAGGATTCTGTCCTTAGGCGTTCCCACGCCTAATCTTTGAATTTCGGCCAGACTGGAATTTTCGAATTTCTTTCCATATTGTTCATCTTTTTTATCCTTTTTCGTCTTTTTGGTATTGACAACTACCTGTGAACATTCAACAATTAATTTCATCAATTTACGAACACAAATTTCATAAATCAACAAAATTAAGTCCAACATATATGCATTTTAATTGACTTATCATCCATAAACTCTCGTTCTGAAGATGAGTTCCATATACCCATTTAATCCATAATGCCCTTTTATCTGTAAATAATGGCTATATTTGTTTGCACAACATCACCTTTTGTATGGTTGAAACCGATATAATTCCCAAGCCTCCAAGAGTCTTAGGTATTGTGACTTCGCTCCACTTGACCTTAGCCTTCTTAGCATTGTGAGCTTTAACCAACCAAAGAAATGCTTTCAAAATCTTGTCAATCTTTTTTCTCCTGGCTTGAGCTTTTGAATAGATTGCCTACCCAAAGTAGGTTGCATAGTTGGGGTTTGGTGTCTGAAGTAAAGTGTGTGACCTGCTCTGATGGAAGTAAGTCACGAGATCATTTGTTTATGGGCTGTTCTTATGCTCATATCATTTGGAAAGAATTGTTGTTAGCATGTGGTATTAGCAGGTCTCCTATTGACTGGTTGTCTGAGTTTCAGTGACTCATTCGTTATGGCAAAGGTAAAACTTTGCGCAACGTTTTGCTTAGGTTGTCTTGGAATTCCTTCATCTATTAGATATGGCGTGAGCGCAATTCAAGATTATTTTGTAATGCATTTAAAGCTGAGCATGCTGTTCTTGATCTAATTAAAGAATCTGTTAGGATTAAGGTGATGGATACTAAGTTTGTTGTTGTAAATTCCTCTAATGTTGCATTATGTAATAGTTGGAATATAGGTTGAGATGTTTTTGGTTCTGGTTGTAATGTTGTTGGACGGTTTGTAGTGTTGCAGTTTTGCTGCTTGGATAAATAAAGCTTTTACTTATCCAAATAAAAAATAAAAAAGGCAAGATGAGAGATTATAGGGAATTGAGAGACAATAAAGAAGTAAAGAAGATGGTAGGACAAAAGTTGAGGATAAAAAAGTAAAAAATAAACGTGATAAAAACTTAGATTGAAATGAAAACTCGATATCCACTCCCCTTGGTGGATTTAGTAGATTCCTAAATTTAATGGGATAAATCTATTCCTTTAAAATTGAAAACCCCAAAGCAAACACCATTTTTTACAATTATTCAATTCCTTCGTTCTCAAACCCTCAAACCAAACGCCTCCTTAATCTTAACATTTTGTAAGATTTGCTATAAAATTAAGGAGTTGTTTGGTTTTGCTTTTATTTATTTGTTGTAACGTTTTTATTTATATTTTTTGAACAAAATGAAATTTTTATTTAATTGTTAATGTCTTATAGTTATATTTTTATTACAAATAATGATTAAATATTAGATAAATTAATTTTATAAATAAATTAAGTAAATAGTTTTATTTTAATATTCTATATGATATTTATTGATAAATATTAGTAAAAATTACTACAATTTCAATAAAATAAATAATTTAATAAGTAAAGTTATTTATAAATTAATTTAAATTATTTGTTAGTATATATCTTAATTATTAAAACTAATTTTGATTTAAAATTTATGCATTTCAAGGGTATTTATTAAATAATTATTAAATTAAAAATATTTTTAAAATAAAATTTTAAAGTAATTACAAAAATTATTTTTTAAACTAAATTTAGAAATAAAAAAGAAAACCAAAAATTAAAATGAAAAAAAAGAGCTAAATAAATTATTATTTTATTGTATTTTTCTATGCCTTTTTAACAAAAAAAAAAGGACAGAATTATTTACGTTTAAAAAATGTTCCGAGACAATAAGTCTGGCTTTCTATTTATCTAGGCATTCAGTAAACTCTTGTTATATTTTGCTTTTTGTATTTCATAAGATAAAAAATATATATTCTTTGATAGCCTGAGAAGTGAATCAGAAAATTTCCTGTCAGAATACTTGGAGACGAGAAGACGCTCTGCAAAAGATGAAGGCATGAAAGTGGTACACTGGTACTTCTCGATCTACTTCCAAGCATCCTAGACTACAGGATGATGCTGATAGTCCCTCTTCCAGGACCCTTCTGCTCTCATCAACTCCTTCTAGTAACTCATAATTAATTAACTAAATACAACTTTGGTTTGTTATGATATGGATTAACCTTTGGTACTTTTCCAGGGCCAAACGAAGAAAACGTTCTGAATTTGAGAGGCCTTTTAACATACAGATCTTAAGAGTTTCTACTTAGACAAGGATGAGCTGAGCTTTGCATTGGTGGTTAATGCTCAAAGACAGATCCAACGTGTAAGTAGTTCTCGTAATCTTAAGTCTTTGTTTAATTTCCTACATATACATGATATGCTGATGATTATTATTTTTATTTGGTGGTGCATTCAGAACCCCGATGCTGGAATTGGGTACGGCGGAAGTCTAAAGAGATTTGCAAAAGACTTGAGACCAATTTGCTCAAATGGTGGCCACCAGAAAACTAGCCAAACTTCCGATTCAACCCCCCTCTTTCAACTTTGATCGACGGTCATCTACTCTTCAGCGAGGAAGTTTTCTTCATCAACAATTGTGAGGTCATCAAATGTCGTCCGGTTTGTCAAGTCCTAGCACACCCCAAACTGCTGTTGCAGCTTACGGAATAAAGATGCCGGAGGATCAGAGCAGCCGGGCTCCTACAACTAGTGAAAGTGATGCTGAGAAAAGCACCCCAGGTACAAGTGACGGATATTGGTTGTGCTTCCTCTCAGCAGCAGCGCGATCAATAATATGTTGGTGGCTCCAAGGATAGCATGGACAACCTTACTTCTACAAAACATGTTTACTCAAGCTCCCTCTCTAATTCGTATTATCCTCTCACGGGAACTAATGATGTAGACACTGCTTAGCCTCCACCCTGACATTATCATCATCAGTTCTCCACTGGAGTCCAACTGCAATCGCCATGGCGAACAATAAACGTCAACATAAACAAGGCCAGGTGGTCCGCCGCAAACTTTAGCCGAAGAGTTTCCTCGCTTCACACTTAAAATGCAAGTATACCTCATCATCATTTGCCTTGGACTCCCAAGGGACAAATAAGAGTGCTACTAATTATGGCCGGTGGAGTCAACAACAGACACCGTGCGATTTTCAAGAGCGCAACATTACATTGGTGGGACAACAACAATGGCAAGAAAGGTCATTGTTCGATCAAAGCATGGGTATGAGCTTCATTGCTCAACTAGAAGCCCAACTCTAACCCCAACCCAAGGCCTGAATGGTGGAGCTGCAAAGACAACCATTGTCTTCATCGGGAAGAGGTAATCAACAGCAACCTGACTTGAATCTTCAGCTCTTATCACTTATAACAAGAGCTTAGAAGATGCAAAGAGAGGGAGGGAATATCCATCTGATCAATCCTGAGATCTCCATTTTTTAGAAGGAGAAGATGCCGTGAGGGGAAAAAACAAATTGATCTTTGGCTATTCTATTGTAAAGGTTTCACCGATAATCGAAATTCAATTACGTTAATTTACTTCTTATAATTTAATGTAATTCTTGGCAAATTATAACATAGATATATTCACCCTATAATAGTAGAGGAAAATAAAATATGAACATGCCTAATATTAATTCATAATTTTTAGTTACTTATATGGAAATAAATATGAACAAATATTAATATATCATACTCATAAAAACACATTGTACACCCTATTTCTTTTTTTAAGAAATATGAAATCCCGGAATGGAGTAAATCATCTTCGTCTTGCAGAAACACAGAGGACGTAAAATGTTCAGAAAACTGGGAATGGCAAAGATAGATACACGTTCCATGCACTAAACAAAAGAAAGGGCACTTGTTCATGCTTTCTTCATTAATTACTATACATAATTATTAATTGATGCGATTACAGCCGATGGATTATATATATACGTACATACATACTTAAAAGGCAACTATCCAAAGCATCAAACAAAAAAATAATAATTAATTTTTATAGAAGTATGTACCATTGTATAAGTAAATATTAAATAATGGAGTTCAGTTGTACTTTGATCCTCGATCAACCCAAGAAACTGCTGATATTTTAATCAGACTCCAAAGACAAGTTTCTTAGTCCTATGAATTATATATTAATATATAAACTTACTTATATGTAAGAGTAGCTACAAGTTCCAATCGCACCAGTGCTTTCCGGCTACATATAGACATAGACATGAGGCAGGCGTGACATTTGATGCAATGGACTAGCTAGCACCATCCATGCACCTGACCAGACCACAAAAGTTGCAATAACACGAACCGAACCTCATTTTCCCTACTGCTGCACTAGTCTGTCTCAGCCTCAGTCTGTCAGCATTTGATTTGCTCATACCTAAAACATAACTAGAGTAGATTCTCAGCTTTTGTGTATATATAATATTATAATTTATAATAAGATGAAACAGGTGAGTCGCAATAGAGAAACATCACGGTTGCTTTTACAGGTTCTAAAGAAACAAAAATGTCCCATTGCCAATTCCAGTCCAGTTCCGTCCTTAGTCCTTGGGCAAGAACGTAGAAACTTAGAAGAGTCTTAACTACTCATTGAAAACGAACAAATGCCAATATATATGACTATATCCGCAACGCACAAAGGCAACCAAGTTCCCCACATCGTACGTTCAGATAAAGACTTGTCCTTTCATTACAACTTCCCCACTCTTGTACATTTATATGTGTACGTCATTCCTTACTCTGCGACATTCAGAATATATTTGCAGAGATGGGTCATGTCATTGTTGCAACTTGTGAGGTTGTGTCAGAACGACGAGGAAGAAGACTCTGAGCAGCTGCAAGACAATCTAATTGAAATTGAACAGTTCAACAGTTCACCTGGGGTCTTTACTAGCATATCAAGATTCTCAACATACCAACATTGTTTACTTGTTACATGTTAAGGCCTGAAATTAAGAAAACTCAGAAATCACATGGAAAATCAAATGCGTTAGCCCAACAGTAAAGACATTCAATGAAACTCAGAATTTGAAACGATCTAACATTAGACCCTGACCCCAGCCACCATTTTGCAAAACGTTTGAAGTTATGCAAGTTTGCATATATAATTGGCTGATAACTGAGGAAGAAACTGAACAAAAAGATAGGTAAATGAATAGATGAAGAAGACTGTTAAAAGGGAGCTCCCTTCAGTCCAAGCATAGAGAAGAGAAGGAAGAAAGTTTATCTCCCGCATCATTCACACATTCACAATAGCAAATTACTTGGATTTCCACTCCTATTGTGCTTGAATGAATGAGTCGGCAGCTAATCCATAGCCTTCAGCCCTCCATGAGTGGACTGGAGAAAGCTCCCTTGAACCATTTTATCACGTTAATTGACATGGATGCATATGAAAACAGATTCAAAACAATCTATACCATCATCAACCGTGCATTATATGAAAAGTTCAACAACTCATGATTAATAAAAAAAATGATCTTAAAAAAATCATGAGCTCAGGATGTAGACAAACTGGGGCCAAAATGAAACACCAAGGACAGGGAAAACAAGAAAAAAAAAAGAAGAAACAAGGGTAACAATTCTCTTGCAGTTTGGTTTCCACAAAATTTGAAAACCATGCAATGTTTTTCACTGACAAAATCTTGAATACCATGAGGCTGCTTTGGCATGTAGGGTAAGAAATAAAGAATCGGCCACGAATATGAAAATACTACATGATTCCAGATTGCTGAAGATGCTGCTGTTACATGTACCCTATGAACCCTAACCCTAAGAGAGGAAAGAAAAAACGGCAACAGGATTAGTAAGTAAGACAATTTTATCACCCAACAACACAAATAAGCATTTTCACATTTGAAATCAAATCAAAAGAGATCATGATCATCGGAATAAATTACACCTCTGAAACCATATACTACAGATCTAGCCTTCCTCAACCAAGGATTGTGGTTAAACATCAGAAAGGCCAACCACATGGACATATAACATGGCAGCTATATATATGGCACAGAGTGAGGCTTCCAACTAAGGTTGATTAGTACGGAGAGCGAGTTTAGTTGAAAAAAGCTAACATAATGTTTAGGTTTAACCATTTACCAAACTGCCTGCCTAGAAATAATGTTTACAGGGGTTATGTATGAAAACCCAATCAGCTTTTAGTGAGTGAAACCGCTTTGCTTTGCCGAGCCAGGAACCTACACAAACGAATCCATCCATGGCCTGAAAAGAGAAGCCATCATCAGTTGCACCATTGTTCCTCCTGGTTTAAAACAAAAAACACATACAAATAAAGAGAAGTTATTACTTGGAAGGAAATATAGATCATCACATCAAAGAAAAAAAGAAAATGAGAGAGACAAAAAAAAAAGCACAAATCACGGAAGACAACTAGCTAGCTAGGGGGGTAAAAGCAGAGGAGAAAGAAGTGGAAATGTCGTTGTCCTCATGAGAGTCAGTAGAGAAAGCGATTGAAGATCTCTACGAATCTGGCAAAGCCCTTCTCATCAATTCATAAATCATAAAAGAGAGTAAGAAGAGGGTGTTGTTTCTTTTTCCTTTCTCTTACTATTCCTTTTCCTGGAGTCATTTCTAGTTCACAGGGCTACAGGACAGTGAGAGAGATTTTTGAGGAGATGTTGTAAGCAAGTAACCTGAACAAGGGAATGTGTAGTTATTATTAGGTTGGAACAAAAGCTGCTTCTTTGGTGTCTTGCCCTATCTTTGTCCTGGACTGACGCCTTTTATACCAAGCATACATTTATAGATACCTGTACCTGTCACAATTCACAAGTGGGACTTGGGAAAACAACAGGTAACACCAACAGGTGGGGTTATCTTTAGGCCATCAAAAGCTGTCCCTCCTCTTTCATTTTTCTCGCTCGTTTCTACAGTAGTGCAGTTGTATGTGTGCTGCCCATCATTTACGTGATATAGATATTCCCTAAATATTTGTGAGCTCTTTTTTAGAATTTATTTGAATAATTCAAATTGATACAATTAATTATATGATATCCAATGTGTGATTATTATTGTACTAATGCAAGTATTATAATATTTTTAATAATATTTCTTTATTTATATTTTACTTATACTGGTTTATTTTATATTATAAAGAATTTGTAATATTTCGTAATATAGTTTTCCAATTTTATAATGAATACAAGAATATATTAATTTATAAGTAATACTTATACTTTATTGAGAAACTTACAACATTCAAGTTTAAAACAATTTTATATATTATGAATATGAATTATTTGGATACTAATTTTAAATTGAGATTAAAATATAGGTTAATATTAAATAAACTGATTGTTATATATTTATATTTATATTCGTATTTAAATGTAAATTTTAAATTTAAGTAAAATTAATAAATCTAAACTAAGATTTGTTACTTTTTCATATATATTTGACAATATACATACTCAATTAAGTTGTAATTATATTATTTCGAACGTCTTATCAAAATTTATTTAACATTTTTCTTTAAAATTTGTAAAAAACAAAAATTAATATTAAAAATAGTTTTTAACTAATGAAAATAGAAACTATCAATAATCATCTACGACTAATAATAATAATAATAATAATGATAATAACTTTTCTTAAAAGGTATATGCTTATTATTAATTATAATGTATAATTTTGAGAAAAATATTATACTTAAAAATGATAAAAAGGGTTGTAGATTAGACGCTATGTTAACCCCGTAAGACATGAGTCCGAACTCGAATAAATAGATAGGTCTGAACCAGTTTGTTGAAGAATGAAGCACCGTAAAATTCGATAGATTGATTCCTGTACACGAACGTTTGCAGCTGAAAACAATGCTTGTCTTCCTTTAACAAAGCTTAATCATTCCTGAGGAATACCCTTACCTTGATCTTTGGCAAACATCAAAGGCTAATAAAAACGTAAAACCCAGAGAAAGTGAACAATTCAATGCAAATGTCCATCTTTCCACACTTCTTTGAGGCAGCAGCACTATTCCAAGTCTTCACAATCCTGCAGTTGGTTTGATCTTTAGGGACATTGGTGAACGCCCTCTGTCTTGGGACATCTACCAATGGGTGAGTCACTTCGGAGATGCTGTACAAGAGGAAGAACGATGAATTGAAAATAGGTTTGGTCCTCGGCAACAAAGTTTTGATTTATACTGTATAGCTAATAAATTAGTTTTAGTTTAGTAACAATTTTTATCTTAAATATATTTAGATGTATATAATAAAGTCCTCGTGAAAAAAATATTGTAAATAAAATTATGATGAAACTATAATTATAAAATTCACATAACATTTATGTATTGTCCATAAGTTATTTCTAGTTATTGTCCTATTACGATTGGATATTAATAAAACTTAAAAAGATCAATATATGTTGAAGTAATCGATCTCATAAACTAATGTATAGAGAGATGTTTGCTAGGAAACAATTTTATTAAACTAACCACGTATACATTACTTATATGTCTATGAAAATTCTCATTATAATGATTGTATAAGTGATCATTTGATTTGATTTAATATTACTAAAATATCTCGTATAAGTATTTTTATATTTTTGATACTACTTATGATCTATTCTAATCAATGATAACTCAGTTGATAATTATTAGATATATTATAAATTATATGAAAATAATTGAGTGATCAATATATGATTCATCGTCCTAAAGTGATTAAAGAAAATATTTTAATATTATCAATTAGTATTGATTCGATAAATCTTTGGTCAAGTTAAATGACACTTTAAAAATAGTTTTCAAATATCATTAATTGAATCAATCATTAATGGCAAAGAACTAATGTGATTGGATTCTAAGTATAATAGACATTATTTCCATATTTTATGTTTAATTAGAACATTGTAAGATAAATTATTGAATTATACGAACAAAACCATTCAAGGAAAGATTGATCAAGACTACATTGAGATTCTTAAATAATTGATTAGTCGTGATGCGTGAGTGTAATTTATCTATTTATAAATATGATTTATGATTATAATTCAAATTCATTGCTAACATAGTTGAAAATCTAATAGATAATACATCTAAAATAGATTGAAGAGAGAAAATATGTTTCAATAAAGTTAAGTTTAACTATAAAGTTTGAAAAATTTTATGATTAAATATGAGATAGTTAATAAATAAGGACCAACATGAGATATGGAACTTTATTTTGGTCAAATTAGTATCTAATTAAAATTAATTACAATCCTAATTAAAGTTTTTTTAAAATTAGAGTCTAACTTTAATTGAATTACTAATATGTTTAAACATTACTATAAACAAGCTTAGGTTTTAAGGGAGCTAATATTTCGTGCTGAATCTTCTCTACAACAGTTGTAAGATTCACTTAACTCGTTCCATGGATGTCGCTACAGACCAAATACTTATACAGCTATTATAATTAAGATAAATCAATTTAAAAAACGGTTAAAGGGAAATAGAAAAAAAGTGAATTAAAATTATGATTAAAAGTTGTTTGATTTTATGTTTTGGTGTCATATCTTTTAAAAATTATTTTGTCTCTTACGTCATGATGTGACTTGATTCTTATTCGTTTAGTTTAGTGAATAATGTCATATTATTCTTTTCTAGAGTTGTTATTCTTTGGTGATCTCCTTTATCTACAAAAGCAAAGGTACTCTTCCATTTTACTCAAGAAAATGCTTTTATTAAATAAAAGCTGTGTGTTTTCTTTACGGCTTCTCTTTAGAACTCTCTAACCCCTCTGAAAGCTTTGAATCTTTAAGAGATTTACTTCTGTTACACAAAAATATTGGTACGCTCTGTAATTACCTTTATATAAGGATTATATGCATTAAAAAGTATCAAACTTATAATCCTATTTGAGTTTTAAGTTATATGGAAAAAATTAGTTAGCTTGGATCCTAAAGAGGCATTGACAGTTGACGTCCATTAAGAGATGAAAGACTTGTGCCTCCCCTAGCAAACTTAAAGGTCAAAAAAGATATTAAAAAGTTTAATTTCAACCTTAATCCTTATCTCTTTACAATAGAAAATGGACAATACATCTTTCCTAAAGATAGTAGACCTAAACAAAGGCTTTTGTTAGAAAGACTAATTACTTCGATGGAAAGACTAGCTCTCCTATTATAAATTTATTTTTAAACATATCAAAGGCCATATTCATTGTTTCTCACATTATGTATATGAATAATTAGAATAACTTGATTGTAAATGTATTTTTAATAAGATGATAACTTCCTTCTAAACATATACATGTTTACAATTTTTTATTATAATTTAAATTTTACAATATATGTTAGGTTATAATAAATAATAATTCTTTTTCGATAATACATTCTACATGCATATTTTAAATAATACAATATTAAGAATTAAGAATATTTTGATATATAAGCTTTACTTTCACATGTAACACATATACATGCATATATTAAAATTTTAATAATTAACTATTTGTGAATTTATTTTAATTTTTAGTTAAATAATAATTAATCATTTTAATATGTGTTGATTGATTTTATTTTTGTAATTAGATATTTATTATCTTCAAATTAACATTAATGAACTTAATATATAATTAAAATTTGAGGAAATTCGGTTAAATTAATTATCCTTTATATAGATGAATTAGTATGAAATCACTCATGGTCAAATAATATGAACATATTGTGGGGGATTTGAAGATCAAGCTCAGAGCCAAGAACACCAACAGAGAGATTTTTAATTATACTAAACTCGGTGGCATAAGAGCGATACTCATGACTTTAAGAGAAGATTCAGGAAGTGGCCTGAACGAGATCGGGTTGCTTTGAACAAAGATTTGAGAGATATAATATTAATATTCTAGCAAGCTTTTGAAATAGGAGGAATCAATCAATTAACCCCGGTCAGAATAATCTTAATATCAAATCTTCTGTTCAATTATGGTGTTTTTATCAAGGTTGAAATGAAAAAAAGGATTTGACGTAAATTACTTCATGCTTTTGGAGATTTTAACAGGGTAACTAGAACTGTATGTTGGAAAATGATGGGACACTGTTACATACATGTATAAGACGAACAGATGGTGAAGTTTGGTCCTGATTAGTGGAGAAAAAAATAGCGGCATCCGGATAATTGCTACAGGTTGCTGAGGTTTGGCGTTTATTCAATCTTGTTTGCATCCCATCCCTTCCAAGCTTCCCTGATGAGAGAATCGTTGGTTTATTCAATCAAGTGTTGTTTGAAAAATTCATTCATATTTTTGGCGTGTTATGTAGACAATTGTCAATTTTAGTGGACTCTACAAGTAGGAGTGCGCAGCCTATTTTGTGGACTTACGTAGTTTTACTTAAAACACACGTCGCAACCAATGTTGTGCCGTTGCTGGAACGAAAGCTAGAAAGCTATAATATTTGTCCTCAGGATAATTTTGCCCATGTTAAATTGTTAAGTTGGACTAATATTAATTGTAATTTAGTTTTTAAATAAATTATCGATTAAGTTACGTTATTTGATTCAAATAAAGATATTAAAGTGATCCAATAAATAATCTAGATTAATGGGTCGAAGTCTGGATAAAAAATAGGTTCCGATTAGTGTAGACTGGGTCCATATCGACTTTGTGAGGGGAAAGTCCGATATGAAAGTTATATAAGGTGAAGGTCTCCTGCAGTTACTTAGAAGCTGATCCGCGAGCATAAGGATTCCTGACCCGTTAAGGAAACTCGGGATTTGAGGAAACTATAGAAAGGCCTTGCCTGTGAGTCGGTGAGCACTTTCCGCTAAAGGCCCTGAGAGATTCTGAGACGTTTGGAGCCTAGAATCGACATCGGAAACAGAGATAAAACCGAAATCCAAGTATTCCACATTATTTTCGTTTTTAGTTCTTTCATGTAGATCCAGGGTACGTAATAAAGCTCCCACTACGTACTAACATGTGGTATCAGAGCGGCTACGTGATCTGATTGTCGGAAACGAAGATTTTTTAGTTTTTCATCTTATTTGGTTTTCCTTTGTTTTTGATTCGTTTTTCAGTTTTTTTTTTTACGTATATAATTGCGTAAAAGTGATCTACATAAGGTTAGCTATAAAAAAACGGGTCGAACGAGACAAAAATCGAGATTCTAGGATGTCGAAAATCGCTTTTGGCATTGGAGGCCACCGGAATCGTAGTGCATGTGCCAATCACGGCGTGCTACGTGGCTCTAGCGGGCGCGCAACGTGCGTCGCGAGTGTAGCACACACACGGCACACGCCCGCGAGCCCTCCAGCGTGGAACGGAGGGCGCGTGCGGGCCACGTGCCCATCCGGGCCGTCCACGCAACTGACACGTGGCACGATGGATGCGTGATATGTGTACATGCGTGCGTGTCAGTGTTCGGGATTACATGATAATCAATTAGAAAGAGGAATTGAGACATTCTGAAGCCATTTTTGAGTGAATTTTTATCCAATGAACTTGCCATAAGGGAGATACATGAGGTTGTTGTGTTTCAGCAAGTCGGTTCAGTATCCGGTGATACACGATAATTACTCTACTGAGATTTTTCTTTTAAGAAGGTCTCAAATGAAGTTTTCGGAGAATGTCTTCAGCACGTGTGTGTGACAATGAAATTATGCATTCGGATTTTTGCATTTATTGAGGTTACATTGTCACATACAGTATGCCCATAAAGAATGTGAGGATGGCATAAAGATGCGTCCCTTGTGTTTGCGGACTTTTTAGATGCTGATGAGAATGTAGTCACTAAAGTGGTCTTTCAAGTCAGTATTTTGAATTGTTTTTGCTTACATGTTGGGGAATGTCTCTGATTTTATATTTGGTTATTCTGCCTAAAGGTGTTGGCCTTACATAAAATTTTGAGATGTGCATAAAGGCATTAGATGAAGGAAGGCTGTTGCTCAAGTGATCTATTCACTCAAAGGTGGTAGTATTATGAGAGTTGATGGTTTGTACTCCGATCGCTTTTATGTGTGAAAGTCTAATTGCATATATTATGTATTTAGCCTAAAGGTGTTTCATAATATGTGTTATCGAATTTTTAGGAAAGATATTATTAGTGGCTTTAGTATCGCTGTTATCCTACATTAGTGATGAATTAAAGATTATTATCTTGAAGTCACTTTTCCAATCAACTAAATCAGTGTCATTATTGAAACCCTTGTTGTTTCAATATAAGGAATTAGACAGAGAATTAGACGAAGGACGTTATGAAGGTTATGGAGATAGGGTTGAAATGGCCATATGGACGGGTAAGCCATCTCCAATTACATCAATGAGATCAATAGCTCATAAAGTAGCCTATTAAGCTTAGGATTGGTTTAACAGATTACATCTGACAACCATGAAGAAATCCATACCTAACCATCTGCAAAGTGAACTTCCAAACACAGACATAGCAAAGGAGTTTCTTGATAAAGTCTCCCAGAGGTACACAGTTTGATCTGGTATTGAGACAAGTACCTTAATGAAAGTATTGTTCTCCATAAAGTATACAAAGGAAAAGGGGAGCAATGGAGTACTTATCAAGAATGGTTTATTTTCACAGTAGGTGAAGATATTGAGACTTCAACACTTTGATATTCCATTGAGTTGCTGAGGTGGAGAAACTCAAGTTGTTACTCCTATGGTCCTCGAAGCAGCTTAAGGGAAGACAAAGATAAAGCCCATTAAGTTCAAAGGTAGAAAGTTCAAATTTTCTCCATATGCTGAAGCTGGTCAAACCAGTTCTGGTAAAAGTCCCTTGGATTTGAAGAAACCAGTAGTATGAGGTTTAAAGGGAAGACTGAGATCATCATGTTATTCTTTGGATTATCAATTATGAATTTAATTTGCGATAGTCGCATTAAGTATAAGTGACTATTTAGTGTTGATCAAGGTGGTTCCATAATGTAGTAATTCATATCCAGGATAAAGCCAAATAAAGGGAATGAGGAACTGATGGTTCACAATAATAAAGAGATGGAAACAATACCTATAGGGGGTGTATATACTGAACTTTTTAGTAAGGTTCATAAGGTTTACACGACACAATTTATATGTGATCTTTTGATCAATTAAGGACACTGAAGGTTGACGTTTTGCATTTAACACTTCTATTACACAGTTGCTATTTAATGCAAAATATAAAGGTACAACTTTCTTGTCATATGGCTTGTATAGAATGTGTCTTAACCCAAATTAGATATATACTTCTTCCTATCATGCTAAACAAGGTATGAAGGACCTGATGAATGAGATGTCATACATGGTGTGACGTAAATGTTTAAGCCACATTTCCAGAGCTAGGATTGGGAGATTGATCAAGGTAACCATTTCTCAATTCTAGATTAAGATGATCTGGAACATGTATTGACCATCACAGGGGTAAGTTGACCAATAAGGACAATAAGGTCAACTCATGCTTCTAACTTGTTGAGTTTGATACATAAAGTTTTTGGTAGACCTAATCTAATTACATTGTGCAATTCTAAAAGTATTCTGATATTTCTTGGTGATTATTCCCATCAAAGTCATGAGTTCTTACTTAGAGACTGAAGGGTGAGAACTAGTTGGAACAATTCATCAAGATAGTCAGATTTGACCATGAAGGAGAATATCATGGCAAATATGATGTTTTAGGACCTTAAAAGGTTCATTTGCTAGATATATGGAGTAAGCTGGAATAGTGACTTAGTTTACTATGCCGAGTAGTTCTGAGCAAAATGGTATGTTGCCGAAAGGCATATTGCATCCTAAAGGACTTAAAGAAGTCAACGCAGAGCAGAACTAATCTACCTATCTAGAAATTGAAGAACTCAGCCTTGTGCACAATCGTTTAAAGGGCTGCCCTACTGAGGTAGAATAATCCTTATAAAGATAGATTGCCTACTCGTTTCTTTCATTGCTATTTAGTAAAATATCTCAACTACTTTAGAGCTACATATTTTACTATAGATAAGGAGGGACCAGAATAGTGGAATCACAAACAACCAAGTTTCTGTAATACCATGTCTATGATGATGGTGGGTCTTTTGAGCTTTCAGATGATAGTAGGCCAGATACTACAGTTATCCCATATCCACTACTCATACAGCTAGATCTGGCAGATCTAGATCTTTGTACCGTACTTGTACAGGAACAGAAATCCATACCTGTAAATAGAGAGATTCCTGGGGGTACAAGATCTAATAAGGTTAAGTAAATCCACTGGAGTGAGATGACTTGCTATCCCATCTGACAACATATTCTGTCAGGTGTACTGGACTATGTTATTAGACATATTATAGATCCAGTTACTTTTACAAAAGTCATTTCTGGACCCAATGCGGATGTGTGGTGGAATGTGATGAATGAAGAAATGCAAGCTATGAAGCATAGTAAGGTTTGGGAGCTAATTGATTTGCATCAAGAACTGCAAACTCGTTAGTTATAAATAAAGTTGAGACTTAAAGGATTTCAAGATAAAGCTCAATGGTTTATGGACTCGCTCAATTGCCTATGATTCACTCAGAAAAAAGGCTGACTTTGTGTTACCTTTTCTCTCGTATCCTCGTAGGATACATTTTGAGTGATAGAAGCAATTGTAACTTATGATGATACAGATTTATATCAGAAAGTTGTCATAACCATCTTCCTGAGTAAAAACCTTTATGAAGTAAGGTACAACTTGTAGGGTCCCAGGATCTAGACAGTATTGACATGATTTGAAATTATGCAGGTCAATATATGGTTTACAATAAACTTCCTAAAGGTGATACCTTACTTTTGATGAGGTTATGGCTTCTTCCGGCTTCTTGGAAAATAAAGTTAGAAGGATGCATATACTATGAAGTTGAGGGAAGCAAAGTTATCTTCCTATTACTGTATAGGATGGTAAATTGCTCACATCAAGTCACTTGATTATGTTGTATAAGGATAAGCAACTTTTGGTCAAGAACCTTGACATAAGGACCTTAGTATAACATCTTTAGTCCTAGGTATTCAGATTTACCAGAACATATCTCAATACTCATCAGATCTCTCAAAGAATGCACACATTGAGTATATGTTATAAAGGTTTCATACGGTTGATAGTAAACATGTCTAACACCTGTCTCTCATAATGAGAGATAATCTTTGGTACAGTACTCAAAGAATAAAGTGAAGAAAGAGGTTATGAGGAATGTTCCGTATTCTAGTATGGCGGATAGCTGATGTATGCTTGGCCATATATTAGATAAGACATTGCATTTATTGTTTGACTGTTTGGTCAATATCTGGTTAATCCAGCTATGGACTTTTGGAATACAGTCTAGTGAGTATTGAGATACTTGAAGGAATCAAGGATTATATGTTTAACATATAGTAAAGTCAAAAGACTAAACCTCGTAGGGAATTCAGGTTTAAAGTTAGCTATGTGTTCGGATGATCGAAAGTTCACTTAAGGTTACAGTTCAAGTTTGCATATGGTACATAGTTGTAGAAGTGTGTCAAAAGGCACGTGTAACTTCCTCGACTAGGCATGCAGAGTCCATGCTAAGGGGCTGCTTCGCTGACGGTTTAGCTTAGAAATTTGATTTCTAAGTGGTCTGTGGTCCATTTAGAGGCTAGAACCATTATTCTTCTTACAGTGTTGTTTAATGACAACGAAGAATATTACAGGGTCATAGCAGTTACAGATCAATTATTTGGTCATAAAGATGTTGACACGGAAAAATGACATAAAGGGGAGCATTTAAAGAAATGAGGAATTGTGAGTCGATCCTTTAACTAAAGGGTTTCACCCACTTGTGTTTGTAACACAAGTATACAGTATGGGTGTTTTGATATCCTTATATACTGTCAGTTAGGGAAGCGTTGTGTTTGCTCCATGTGCATTTGTACATTTTGAAGTATTATGATAGTATGATGGTTACTGATAAAGATGATCATCATTTAGCCTCAGTATTAAATGTCATCATACATTGTCATAGTACGTATGAAAGTCTTAAGATTTGTGTCAATCTTAAGCATTTGAAGGTCACTAGGCATATATACAGATTGACCTTGTGCCTATGTCATTTAGAAGCATATAGTTTAATATAGCTAGCTATAAAGTTTGACATGGCATAGGGGGATATAAGTTTTTAATCCCATAAGGGTTCTATAATGCAGTTTAGCATTCAGTTGGAGAACTTAAAGATTTTCTCTAATGTTGTTTGGCATTCAGTGAGAGAAAACAGGATTTCTCTGATGCAGTTTATGATATAAGCAAGGAAGTTGATTTCTTATACCATCAGGTCAGCTTCCCAACAAAGAGCTCTACACTATTACTTGAACGAACAAAATGAGGCAAGGAGTGTTATTACGTAGAGGGGACCTTATTACGTACCCCAGGATCCCGTGAAAGGATAAAAAATGAAGGTAATGCGGAATACCTGGATTCAGTTCCATCTCTGATTCCGATGCTGATTCCGAGCTCCAAACGCCTCCGAATCTCTTGGGTCTTTTAGCGAAAAATGCTCACCGACTCATGGGCAAGGCCTTTCTACAGTTTTCTCAAATCCCGAGCTTCCTTAACGGGTCAGGAACCTTATGCTCGAGAATGTTGTTCTTGAGTAACTGCAGGAGACCTTACCTTATATAGCTTCCATATCAGGCTTCCCATCACAAAGCCGATATGAACCCGATCCACACTAAATGGGATCCATTTTTCTTTTGGACTTCAACCTATTGATTTAGATCATTTATTGGGCCACTTTAATATCTTTATCTAGATCAAATGGCGTTACTTAACCGATAATTTATTTAAAACCAAAATTACAATTAATGTTAGTCCAACCTTATGAGACATTGACAAAATTGTCCTTAGGGACAAAAATGTCTAACAATCTCCCCTTTGGGCTATCATTAATTGCAGTAGCCTTTAGTTTAAAAATAACTTTAAAACTTTGGTTAAGTCACGCTATTGTATAGTCGACTAAGTTTTGAAAACAAAACATTTAATCCAAAGATACGAAAGTCCATCATTCTGTCCCGCAAGGCTTTCGGTATCGAAAAGCATCAAATACATATGTCCTATTTGACACAGATCCAATACAATCACGAATACTTTATACCCCACTAACATGAATGGGAAAATGGAGTGTGGCAAACTACGATGATACCTTTATGATCTAAATTATATCATCTTCGTTTATAGGTCTCTCGATTTCTCCAGCTTTATACTAAACTGCATGTGCTAAACTGCATAAGAGAAATCCCGTTTTCTCTCACCAAATGCTAAACAGCATTAGAGAAAACCTTTATGTTCTCCAACTGAATGCTAAACTGCATTAAAGAACCCTTATGGGATTCAAAACTTATATCCCCTATGTCATGTCTAACTTTATAGCTAGCTATATTAAACTATATGCGTCTAAATGACATAGGCACAAGGTTAATCTGTATATATGCCCAGTGACCTTCAAATGCTTAAGATTGACACAAATATTAAGACTTTCATATGTACTATGACAATGTATGATGATACTTAACACTGAGGTTAAATGATGATCATCTTTATCAGTAATCATCACACTATCATAATACTTCAAACTGTACCAATGTACATGGACCAAACCTAACGATCCCCTAACTGGCAGTGTCTAACGACATCAAAACACCCATACTGTATACTTGTGTCACAAACACAAGTAGGTGAAGCCCTTTAGTTACAGGATCGACTCACAATTCCTCAGTTCTTTAAATGCTCCCCTTTATGTCATTTTTCCGT
>JANZLX010000008.1:5680223-5691817 GCA_025531955.1 Erythroxylum orinocense
TTTGCAGCAAAATTGAAAATATAAGGTTAACAGAGTAACATTTTATATCTCAGGGTTTAATTAGCTACTTTCGTATAACACAGGAGTCGCTACAGCAATTTTGTCATTAAAATTTTTAAAAACTTAGAAAATAAGCTGAAAAAAAAACTTAAAAATTATACGCATTTGAGTATGTTAATTCTCATATAATTACAAACTAAAATGATACAGAGTAATTAAAATATTATATTTTTTAACAACAAAGCATCAAATAATAAGAGCATCAAATTTACACTTAAGCGAGGATTATCCATTCAATTAAGCATAGATTATCTTACAAAGAGGATCACAGGTCCCCTGACTTGGGATGTTCCCGAACTCGATGAACTCGCGGGGAAATAAGCAACCCAGCTCTCTGATGCAACTCTCAAGCCAGAGAAACATCAGCCAAAACTTGCAATCCGATTCAGTCACAATCAGAAGCAAGATCCCAGGACATCACAGATTACACCAACCCCAGTATAAGAAGAAAAAAATCTTCATTTCACCGGCACAGAGAGTTATCAGAAGCTTAAAACAGAGTTCAATGTACCGGCGACCAAAAGGGTATGGAAGCGATGTTGTATGCTCAAGAACAGCAGGCAGAATATTCCAGGAGGCGATGTCTAAGCGACCATTAGTAGCTTTAGAAACAGTTATAAAAATAAAATAAACACATTTATAAATTTGTTCTCACTGTGAATTTAAATAAAATTCACTTATAATTAAGTTTTTATATTAACTTTACATCATAAATCGTTTTTATAAATAGCGGCAGTAGGAGTAGCGTGGATGAAGAAGAAGGAACAGAATAGAAAATGAAAACAGAAATTGCGGGGAGGGAGAAATGAGGTTGAGTTGACATTAAAAGGAAAAACAAAAGACAAAGCAAGCGGGATTATCGAATTGAGTTGGGTTGTTAGGGTTTGGATCCAATCTATCATCAGAGGAGAGGAGAGAATTAGGATCTTATTCTCATCTGCTTCCCTTCTTCCGGAGTCTACAATCATGGCGTATCGGAGGAGGCAGCAACAGCAACAGCAGCAGCAGCGGGGGCACTCGTCAATTTCTTCAAACCCAACAACAACAACATCTAATTCTTTTACTAATAGTAATAGTAGCAGAAGAAGAAGTGCCTGTCAAGATGATGATGATTACTATAAGAATATCTATGATACTAAAGAAGAGAGGGCGAGCACAACGGCAACAGCTACATCTTTAGCTGCAAAAGCAATAACCGCATCTTCCGCTCACAGAGACTCTTCTCTTTCCTCCGCTTACTCCTTCAACCACAAACCCGTCCCCAAGGTACCAGATCTATCTATCTATCTATTTCCCTTACATATTTTTACTATATCTATTTAAAATGATTAATCTTGTTTATTGTTGTTGTTATTACCGGTGAATGTGAAGGAATCGAAGCCATTTGATTTCGAGTATACTACATCCACATCTTCCTCCGTTAAAAGTAGTATCACTAGTACTGATTATTCAAATTCAAAGGAGAAAGATTATAAACATGGAGGAGGAGGAGGAGGAGGATTCTGGGGAAATCTCGCTAGAAAAGCTAAATCACTTCTCGACGACGACGCCGACAATGACAACCCTCAACCTCCTCCACCACCCAACAACAAGGTCTACTTCTGACTCAGTCTCTCTTTCTGCCTCTTATTCACTTCCACACACTCCAATATCATCAATAACTTTTTAACTGATTAAATGCAGTACCCCAGTTCACACCCCTCTTACCACACCCATAATAGGATGACAGATGGTCCGAAACTACAGAGAGGAATCAATGCCATCTCTTCCTCCTTGAACTATATCGGCAATGCTGTTGAGGTTACTCTCTTCATTGTCTACTTTTATATGATACTCATTAGTTTCTACATTTTTCTAAAATTTGCTTTAGTATACTTTTGCCAGGAGGGCATTACAAAGATGGAGAACCGCACTGCCGGCATCATCCAAGAAACTCGCAAGCACATTAAAAAGAAGCACCCCACTGATACCAACTCTGCTGCTGCTTCACATTATAATCCACCCAATACCACTGCTACTCCATGGCAACAATCCCAACAACAACCGCCCATGCAAACAGACATCGAACTTCAATTGAAGGCTTCTCGCGACGTAAGGTGACAGCTGTCTAGCTGCATCTAAGATTGCAGGATTGTCTTCTTAGTTTGGCATAAAATGTTGTTTATTTTCTACTTGATTACTCTGAAAACTCATTTGCAGAACAATACTTCCCTAAAGTCAATGTGAGACTGTTGGGTATTGAATATTCTACAACTAGCAGCAATCAAAGTTTCAACATGTCATTTCATCTGAGTTAATATCTAAATATTAAACTATAACATGCACTGTGACTAGTTTCGGCTTCAGATGCGTTTATTCTCCTTTGTTTGTGTGACAGGTTGCAATGGCAATGGCTGCCAAGGCAAAGCTTCTTCTTCGAGAACTAAAAACTGTTAAAGCAGATTTTGCCTTTGCTAAGGAGCGGTGTGCTCAGCTTGAGGAGGAAAATAAAATCCTTAGAGAGAGTCGCACAAGGGGAGACAACCCCGAAGATGACGATTTGGTACACACTTTCTAACTCTTTTATTCGTTGTTTTAGATTAATCTGGAATATACAGAATCAGTATTTGCTAAAGAATTGATTCTTTCATGATAGCTGAAAGAGAATACGTGCTAGAGACTTTAGTGCTTAATCATGCTCCAAAGTGTGTGAATGCCTAATTTTAGTAAGCTGCCAAATGGTTCAAGCTCTGAAAGCATTACATTTGAATCTTTCTGCTGTTTTGGTATATTATATAAATTGCATTTGCTTGATTCTAATGTATCTTAGAGCAACCTTAATGCTAGATATATGATAGTTTTATGTTCAGTTTCTTAATGAAGAAAATGTCCAGCAAAGAACGAGACTGTTGGGAGCTAAAACATTCACCCAATCTATTGATTTGGAAAGATTTGGTATGAGTTAGAGTTTGATTAGGATTTAGAGGTTAAATTGGGCTAATTGTGAGTTATTTTTTAGGCCAGAATAGAAAGGGGAGCATTGCGTTGGCTTTTGTAGCTTTTAAATTATGGAAACATGCAAAACAATGGAATGAGGAAAAGGAAAAGGCGAAGGAAAAGATCTAAGATGCGAACTCATTCAGCAAACTCAAATTAACGCAAGAATTGTTTTTTGATTCCATTCATTGTGTATAGTCATGATTAACATGTTTCTAAAGTTTCTGGTTTGAATGAGATAGAAAGCCATCTTCTAAAAGTACTTTGATATTCAGGTTACTAAGAGAATACCAATCAGATGCCATAGATGCAGGTCTCTTTTGACTAACTTGTTGGATTGATGACTCGTTATTTTTGTTATGCAGTTGTTCTTGATCTGTAATTTTATTTAGTTTTGAGTCATGAAAATGTTGAATGAAGCAAGCTATAATCTTAGCTTTATACAATTGAAAATTTTATTTCACTTTCTTTTTTACATTTCAGATAAGGCTTCAACTTGAATCATTATTAGCTGAGAAGGCTCGATTAGCACATGAGAACTCTGTCTATGCACGCGAGAATCGCTTCCTGAGGGAAGTTGTTGAATACCACCAGCTTACTATGCAGGATGTTGTGTACTTGGATGAAGGTACTGAAGAAGTCACTGAAGTTTATCCCATCAAGGTTGTCTCCAATATTCAATCGGCCAATCCTGCATCTTCACCTCGATCCGTGTCTGCTGATGCTTCCTTGGACACAAGTACACCAGTGTTTCATGACCTCTGTCTACGGCCTGTGCCACCTCCAGGGCTTGTTGATATTCCCCAAAGCCCTACAACAATTGCCGCAGATTCCAGGAAGCACACAACTTCGCCTGTTTGAATGGTAACATTCTCTAGTCGTTCCTTTCATTGAATGTCCGGTTTCAATTTGTAACTGTATGATATTGTAGCCCATTACCAAATTGTTGTTTAGAGATACACTTATTTACTAGGATGAAACTTGATGTAGATTTGCAGTCATGTCCTACAAATTATGCCATCCAAGAACATTGTTATGCTGTTTTCGGAACATACAGAACATTGAGTTCAAAAATTAAATTAAATCAATTTTAACACGTTATTAGAGTTGCATCGGGAAGTTCATTATGTAATTCTAAGCATTTGATTTAGACTATTATTAAGATTTTGAACGTTAATCTCAAAGTTAAAAGAATAAAATTAAAATTAAAATTAAATATTTCAATACATACAAAATGAAACGTTTCATAAACATTCAAAAAATATCTCACCGTTTTACAAAAGTTTATTAAAAATCCCAAGGGGTCACACCCCCTTACTCTTCTTCTACAAGTTCAACGATTCTCAATTCTTTTGACCCTGAAGTGGCGGTGGAGTGTCTAAGCAAAGTTCTTAGTACTACTATATTGCGGCTGGAAGACTTGGAAGAGATGAAAAATGGTATAATCCAAATAGACGGCAATAGAGTTGGGAGTTTTATATGCAGAAGCAATGACCGATTGTGCTATGCTTGAACCTGGCAACCTAATCCTGATGACGTGCTCCATTATGTTTGCCTCAAGTTAGTTACCACCAAAGTCATGATCTTTCCTTATGGTATGATTCAGAAATGACACATCTGGTAATTAGCAATAATATGAAATAGAACTTGGCATTTTAAGGTTAATGTATTGGTGTTGATGCATGTTACTAGATTTAGTGGTGTCAGTAAGAATTAGATGGGATCACAATCTAGCAGATGGCCCTGGTTTTCTTCGTTTGTTGATTTCTTGGTCTACCTTAGCTCAGGGTAACCCCATTAAATATTGGTGAAAATCTTAAGGTCTAATTTGACCGTTTTACCTAATCTCAAGTCCCTCAAATGTTTTGTGATTCCTTCACAATTTGTTGGAAGCCTAATGGGTAAAATACTAAATGCAGTGTGTGTTTCTTTTTACTACTATTATTAAAAGCAACCAGCAGTCAGTGGTTTGAGGTGGAGACATGAACCTGAAGAAACATCTTATTTTCTGTTGGCATCAAAATAAAGGAAGTTGTATTAAACCTCAGTCTTCAATGGCCTATAATTACACTGTATACACAAATTTCCACCTCTAATTGAATGACCTGGAAGGAAAAATACCAATGGAATATTTGCTTGCGAGCATCTGTGAATTTAGACACGACCAACCAAACAAATTACCTTTCTTTAAAACAGGAGGGTGTACTGGTTTCTCATAAAGTAGTAGATCTTAGAATAACTGGAACAACAAGTTTGTTGATCCATCGCTATATGATTGGATATCCGCAGGTTTTACCAGCGCTCTGCACAATGGGCATGTCCTTTCACGCTCAAACCTGTAGGGATAAGCAATTCTTTAAAGAAAGAAAGAAATAAAATAAACTATTTGTGTCAAACCAAAAAGAGGAAAAAGAAAAGCACCAACAGCAGTGAACGGATATAAACAAACCATGAAAAAGTACTGAAAGTTAATTAATTGCATCAAGCATATTCCAATGAGCAATTAGGCCCTAAGAACCTAGATAGAACTAGGTCATTCTTCTCTACAAGCCAGGAATACTGAATTTGAAAGGATCCTTAGAACTAATGTTCCTACATTAAAGTAACCCAGACTACTCAGCCAGATTAATATTGTGTTCCAAGCTTGAAGTAACATCGATAAAGAGTTTTGTTACTTCGTCCGAGGACTGCATTTCTCACAACAATGCTACCATATGTCATTGCAAGGAAAGAATTTACTCGATGTCAACGCACTAAATTTCCCTGTAATATCGTGATTATTATGCCCATGTCGATACCAAAGTAAAATCCTGTGAAATCCAAATGTCTCAGATCGCAGACAAAGGGCCAAAGAGCAACAGCGTTTTACACTAAGGGTGGGACTGAGCCGCAGCTTATAACCCCTTCTATGGGCTGTGGAAACTAAAAGCTGCTCTACAAATAATCTTGCATTCCATTGATTGGCTATGGTAAAGAGCACTAAGTTTTGGGTTCACATGATGACATGTCACATTTCAAGGTTCAACGCCACGTAAAAGTTGCTACAGATCAAAATTTGCCTTAAGGACCAACATAAAATGAAAGAAACTGTAGAACCCAATATCAATATCCTCTGCATTACCGAAGCTTTTACATCAACACAAGAAATTTATGGTTTGGCAGCCTTGGTCACCAGAAGTAACAAAGCTGAAATTTACCATCTTAAAGCATGGAATAAAGTTTAGTCAAGACTTATGAGATCACAACTTAACCAATGCTTAAGAAAATGTGTATGGTCTTCATAATAGGAGAGTTAACATAGAAATTTTACCATTCTGATACACAATCTTCACAGAATACGTGCTTACAGCAGAGTAGAATTGGTGCGTGCATTTTCTCCTGACAAATGGCACATAGATCTCCAGCTGCATTGACCTACAAAAGGTGCCAATAGTTTAAAACTAACAGGCTACTACATGTAGAATGAGAAAATTAGAGATCATATATGTAGTATAAAACAAACTTTCACACGGCTCCTGTTCCATAGGGTGTATCATTATAGACTTGCGGAACCAGTGGATACAATCCTGAGGAGCAATAGTAAGATAAAAAGCAGTAGCACAATTGCCTGCGAGACCACTCACCTGTTCAGACGTGGCATAAGAACCATAATGCATTTCTTTGCGAGATAAGGCCCTTGATGCAGCTATGAATAATTGAACCTACATATTCAAGTGACGTTATAGCCAGAGGCACAACCCATGATTTCAGATGAGTACATATAAGATGTTTCCCGTGAAGAACATACCTTCCTAAGAATCGAAGTAAGCTTGAAAGTTAAATATAGCCCAGTGACTAAAGAAGAAAAAAAGCTCCCATATTCTTTGTTTAAGAAGAAGCGATACCAGACAGGCGTTGGCAACAAGGCACGGTATAACAAAGCCAAATACTCAATAAGGGTGAGCAACTGACCCTGAAAGAACAGAAGTTTCGAATGGGATTTGAGATCACGCGTAAAACAGAAAAGAAACGAGAGTGCATGAATGCAAAATTCAAAACTTTCATAGTCAGAGTAACCTGTTTACGATGGTTATGACCTCGGTTACTCTTGCAGCGCATTAAGAGTGCACATTTGCAGGCCATCGCAAGCTGGCGCACCATAGCGTCTACAACAGAAAACCATTAGTGAGAAGATGGAGGTATGAGAAGTATAGAACGAAAACTTTGATTGAAGCAGGAAAAAAAAAGGGTATTGCTATAGAGCGTGAGAACAATAAAAATACCATTCACGGTGATGATAAAAGCAGCGTGCCAAAAAGGAGGAACTTGGGGAGGAGGAAGCAAAAGCAGAGGGCAGAAAAGATCAGTGTGTCTGTACCACCAATAAACGGATACGACATGAACCAAGAACATAAGGATCATGGCAATGAGGATCAATTCATTTCTATCTCCCTGTAGAAACAAAAGGAATTTGCAGCAATTAAAATAGGATTACAAATGGGATGTATCAGAATTAAACGAGAGAGAGTGAGAGTGAGAGAGAGGACCCTTAAAGCAGTCTGCTTGCGAAGAACATCATTGGATTTGAACAAGACAGCAGCAATCCACAAAACAATGCAGAAGCCTGATACATTGGGAAATGCATAAGGTTTCTCTAAATTGAAAAAAAAAAGAATTGAAATAAGTTAGAGAGGGGGGAACCTCGGAAGTGTTGGCGAATAAAGACAAGGAGGAGGAGGAAAGAGAAAGGGAGAAATTGCTCAAGACACCTGCCCAGGTACTGAATATCATATCTCTGATGATAACTACTACTAGCACTACTTCTAGAAGAAGAAGAAGAAGAAGAAGAAGAAGGGGCTTCATGATCAGCAGTTGTATTAGTACTACTAGTAGTAGAGGTATGATTTGAAAGGTGCTGGTAATGAAAATCAGCAACATTTGGAAGTGTAATCGGAATAGGGTTTTCAATTATACTAATGCTGATTGCTTCAGAATCACTAATACAACTTGTTATTGTTGTCGGAGTGGGAGTGGCAGATAGAGAAGAAGAAGAAGAAGGAGAAGAAAGCAATAAGGGGTGTTTAGTGGTAATCTCATCATCATCATCATCATCATCATCGTCGTCGAGTGACAGAAAATGGTTAGACAATGTTGCTGTTGGCGTTGTTGTTGAGACGCAAGGACTATCAGAGACGGTAACAACACTAGTGCTTTCGGTCATCGTGGCCTTTTCTTCTTCTTCCGCAACTCTTCCCATCTTTGCTCCAATATTACCGGATAAGCTCCGGAGTGCGAAGCGGTGGGGATATGTATATTATAAAGAAACAGGAATTGATATTTGGAAGATTGGAGGGGCCAAATCATAAATATCTGAAGACCTAACCTAATCCATCCACTCCACTTGCACCTGGATTTGGGATTGGGAAAGAATTGAAATCATCAAACAACACATGCATCACTACATCAGTGGTACTGGCACATTGAGAGTGAGAGAGACAAATTGTGCAGTTGGCTGATTTTGAGTTCTCTTCATCCTCCTGCCGCTGCTAGTGCGTCCCTTTCCAGTTCCAATCATTACATTTATTCTTTTGCTTTTTCCCCCTCTGCATCTGCACCGACTTCTTAAATCTTATCTTGTTGCGCTTGACAAATCAATCAACACTCTACTTCTTTTTAGTTTTTTACAAATCTCTTTAATTCAAATTAAAATTACAAGTAAAAACACGCATTTATTATCTTACAAAACTTGTTTTCTTATCCCGTAAGTAAAGGAACTCAATAAGAGATGACAGTTTCTTTCGAAATTCAATTAAAATAAAGTTTTCATTATAATTAATTATAGAAAAAGTTGAATAATACAAAAAGCCACTTCAGTTCCGGGGACGTAGGAAACACACGATTCCGAACTTCGTTAAATCCAGCGTTCTTCATCTTCCTTTAAAATCTCTTTTACTGTTTATTTCTCAACACAAACCATAAATACGTAAGCCTTTACAGTACCCGAAGTTCTGAGTTTTCAACTCCACGAATGCCAATGGCCTTGGGCATTCTTAAGGCCAGAGCCAAGCCAAGGCGTTAGGAAAATTGTTTTCACTTGAAATTCAATCAAAACAAACGTTTCTTCCTGTTTAGACCTTGAAACTAAGATAATACTAAATGAACCAGGAGCATTAATCATTGGCCACAATTTTCAAATGGGAACAGATCAGAGACATTTGACTTTTATGACAAAATACCAACCAAATGATATGAAATTTCAAGACAAGCACCCATCAACTACCTCCCATCAGGGTTGTTTGCTAAAGTAATAGGTTTCTCCTGTCTGATAGCTTCAACAATAAGTTCTACATTCAACCTAAACTCTGGTCTTCTCTGACCTGCATTGATGATTTGATGAACAAAAATCATAATTCCAGAATGTGAAATGTCAAATTCATACATTGCGAAGATTGGAGGACGGTCACAATCTTGTCACCAGGATCTAGGTTGCATCCACCATACACATGAGTCAAGAATGCACGACCTAGATTCTTCTGCTTGTTGAAGCTAGGTATCTATATCATGCCAGAACTGCCATATACTGCCACATCATCCATCACCAGCTCATCAGCAGCACATCCCACAATAACGTAATCAGATTCAACGCCTGATTCTTTGGCAAGGGCCTTACATAGAGAATGACATTCAGGGTCTGGATATATAAGGAGATTTGAATGATCCTAGAGCTTCTAGTACCTGAAAACCATTTGAAACTACTTTAGACGGCTGTCATTGCAGCAGAGGTCATCTTTGACATTTATCCTTTTCGAGAATCAAAATACACAAGTAAAGTGTTCAACACAAGCAAAATCTTCTTATTGTACAAAATATACCAGTCATTACAGTTTGCATTTATCCTTTTTTCAGCATCAGAACATATAAATTAAGATGCTCAACATGAGAAAAATCTTCATATTTGACAAAATGAGATGTACAGTGGTCTGGAGGTGGACCATAGCCTTCTTATTTGCATCTAACTTAACAATATCCTCTCGCTTCCTACCCAGTCAAGCTGATAAAATCTGCAATATGGAGAAAACAATAACAAATGAAAAACAAATTCTCAGTCCACATAGAAGCCCATCTAAATGAGCTGAAACTTTACCATCAAAGTATAGTGCAAAATTGATCTCTGAAGCACCAAAAAAAAAGGTATAGTATAAAAGAAGCAATCATATTAATCAAATTAATAAAAAGTAAACCAACTGGAGTCTCCACCATTAAGAGCTTGTTTCAGAATTTCGAATGGCGATCAATCACGTAGCTAATGTATTTTCCAATCCTAGTAACAAGAAGCACAGACTAGCAACAGTAAGAAGGATACATTCAAGAAAATTTATGGAGGTTGCAATACATTTCTTAACCCGATGAACTATATACACGAGTCAGGAAACCTCTAGCAGTAGTAGTAAGTAGTAACAACAATAAAAGGTGGTTCAGCCAGATTTCGCTGATCCGGAACATCTTTGTTTTGATCCATATCCTTGAGTAGTTTTGGTTGCTGAGTACCTGCAAAATGAACAAAGGCACGCCGGGGGTTGTTTCCCGGGAGGCCCCTCCGACGCTCAAGTCAGTATTTTGAGAGAGTTTTAGGTTTTGGAGAACGAAGAGACAATTAGGGTTATGAGTCGTACCTGCGTCGTGAGGAGATAATCAACTTATATAGTAAATACCTGTAGGAATTAGGTCATCTTGGAGGAATGGGCCATGGATGCATAAATTGAATATCTTGGGCCTGGGCCTAGCACAGCCGACCCGACCATAAGCTCCCTACTCCTCGAGCTTGAGCCTGGGAAAGGGTCGAAGGAGTACATGAAGATCACGCGGCTCAATGGCGCGGGCTGCTTACTATCAGGTCGATTGGTCGGATGTCAGGTCGGTTGGTCGAGCTGCTAGGACGCAAGGAAAGTCGGTCAGCGGGTGATAGTGTCGTCTGACAGCTCGGTTTGCGCCCTATGAGGGCGGTCTAACCTGGGTGGAAGGTAAGCACTGTTTGAAACCTAAAACGGTGCGCCCTTTCAACTACCGCACAACCGTTATGCATTGGACCGATCGAAGATGTTGAAATTCAAGATGCTTAGCGTAATTATTGTTGACGGTCCACATTTTTCGATCATCATCGAAATTTGGAATGTCTCGTATCTTGAGCCACCGCACATTTATCGCGTACGATTATGTATGCCCCCTCGTCTACCGCGCTGTTTCAGCCACTTATGCTTTTCTACGTAGTCGATTCGGATTGGTATGTTTGCTCGAAATGATACTATAAATATCGCGACAGAGTTTTTTCCTTGTTCTGCATGGCTTTTCTTTGCCTCTGTTTTTTGTCTTTTCGTCTCTTCATCCCCTGTTGTTAGAATGCATCTTTCAGCCGTTGACCAAACGTGCCCCTTTTTCCTTTTTCCGTCCAAAATTGCCTTGCTAGTGGTTGGGATGCCGGAGATAAAAACGGAAGTGATTGTGATGTCGGAGAACGTGAGAGACAGTTCCTGATAATCGAGATAGAGCGAGAGGTAGTTCCTGACGATGTCCTGTGACGG
>JANZLX010000008.1:5707896-5723712 GCA_025531955.1 Erythroxylum orinocense
ATTTGACCATATCGTCAAATAATTCCCATGTAGCCTCAGCCACCGAATGCCTTCCATTGAATAAGCACCTCCAAATCTCGACTAGAACCCAAGTTTTGGATGGCTAATAGTGTAGCAGGATGAGCATAATGAGCTTTAGGCGTGAGTAAGTGACCTGGCATACTCATGATTGAATCATTAATTCCTAAGGCTTTCCGAAGCTGCGAAACATGGAAAACAGAGTGAATTTTGGCCGTTGGAGGTAACCTCAGCCTATATGCCACTGGTCCCACCCATTGGAGAATTTCAAAAGGACCAAAATATCGGGGAGCCAACTTGGCATTACTCCTAGGTTCCACCGACTGCTGGCGATATGGAGCTAACTTGATAAAGACCCTATCACCCACCTGAAACTCCACTTCTCTTCTCTTCCCATCTGTTGTCAATTTCACCCGCTGTTGAGCTAAAATCAAGTGGTGGCGCAATTCAGCCAATTTCTGATCCCTCTCCTGCAGCAATGCATCAATAGTATCCATAGCAAATGACTTAATTTTGATACGTGGTAAGAGTGAGAGGATCTCTTCCATAAAGAACCTTGAACGATGTAGTGCCCAAGGTTGAATGGTAGGATGTGTTGTAGCAACACTCAGCCCATCCCACCCAACGTGCCTATTGTTGAGGTTGCTTGCTAGAAAAACACCTTAGATAGGCCTCGAGACACCGGTTGACAACCTCGGTCTGCCCATCCGTTTGGGGATGGTAGGTTGAACTGAATCGCAGCTGTGTACCGTGCAACTTAAACAATTCCTTCCAGAATTTACTCAAGAATATTTTATCTCTATCAGATACTATTGCGTTAGGGAATCCATGCGACCTTACCACCTCCTGCGCAAAAATATAGGCCACCGATTGGGCTGTGTAGGGATGTTTGAGAGCAAGGAAATGTGCGTATTTCTGAGTCGGTCCACCACTACTAGTATGGCCGAAAACCCCTTTGATTTAGGCAACCCTTCTATGAAATCCATAGAAAACTCTTCCCAAACCTACTGTAGCACTGATAAGGGCTGCAGTAGGCCAGCTGGGGAAAGTGATAAGTACTTATTTTGTTGACAAACAACGCATTCAGCCACAAACTTGTAAATGTCACTTTTCACCCCATCCCAAAAGAGTTCATGTGCTAGCCTTTTGTAGGTTTTTAAAGCACCTACATGCCCTCCGACATTGCTTTGGTGGTTGTCTTTGATCAAGGTTGGAATGAATGCAGAGGTCCTCGGAAGTACTAACCAATCCTTGTAAAATAACCTGTCTTGGAGTAATGTATAAAGAGGATGTGACTCCCCATCTTGCCGAAGCTCCTACCTTAATTTAGACAATTTGGGATCAGCCTCAATCTCCTTGAGTATTTACTCCATATCCAGTGCCCGTAGTGCTACCACAGCCATAACTTCTGCCTGAGGAGGTCTTCTTGATAGCACATCAGCCACTCTATTCTCCTTTCCTGCCTTATACTCAATGCTGAAGGTATACCCCAACAATTTGGACAGCCATTTCTGATAATCTGGGTGGACTTCTCGCTGTTCCAGCAGGAATTTAAGTGGCTGTTGATCGGTTCGGATGATAAATTGATGGCCCAAAAGGTATGATCGCCATTTCTTCACTGCTAAGACCATCGCCAACAATTCCCGCTCATAGGCTGATTTATGCCGGTTGGATGTGGGCAAAACTTGACTGAAGTAAGCAATAGGTCGATTCTCTTGCATTAGAACCGCTCCTATAGCATTGGCTGATGCATCCGTCTCCATTATAAAGGGTTTAGTGAAATCAAGTAAGGTTAATCCCAGGGCTGAATCATGGCTTGCTTAAGCTGTTGAAAAGAAGTTTCACTTTCCTCGGTCCATTTAAATCCTTCTTTCTTTAACAATTGTGTCAGCGGCCAAGAAATGTGTCCATAATTCTTCACAAACATCCTATAGTATCCTATTAAACCCAAGAAGCTCCCCAACTCCCTTACATTCATCAGTCTTGGCCAATTCACCATAATTTGGATCTTTTTAATGTCGGCTGCCACCCCATCTCACGATATAATGTGCCCCACGTATTCCAAAGTTTCTTGCCCAAAAATGCATTTCTTCCAATTTGCATACAATTGCTGCGATTGGAGCACCATTAGGACTGCCCGCAAGTGACAAACATGTTCTTCCTCGCTGGCACTGTAAACCAAGATGTCATCGAAAAATACCAATACAAACTTACGGAGGTAAGGTTTAAAAACCTGATTCATGAGACACTGAAAAGTGGCTGGGGCGTTAGTCAATCCGAAGGGCATGACGAGAAATTTGTAATGCCCTTCATGAGTTCTAAATGCTGTCTTCTCAATATCTTCGGGTCTCATACGGATTTGGTTATACCCCGCCTTTAAATCAATCTTCAAAAAGATAATGGCCCCTTTTAATTCATCAAGGAGCTCATCTATAATAGGGATTGAAAATTTGTTGACGACTGTCACCTTATTCAAAGCACGATAGTCCACACAAAAGCGCCACCTCCCGTCTTTCTTTTTAACCAACAACACCGGACTCATATAAGGACTTACGATTGGTTGAATTATCCCGGAATCTAACATTTCTTTCACTAGCTTCTCAATCTCATGCTTCTGGAATTGGGGGTATTTATATGGCCTCATCGTGATTGGGTTAGCTCCTCTTTGGAGTACAATGGCATGATGCTTAGCCCTTTCGGGAGGCAATTGCTGAGGCATGTCAAAAATTGCTTGGAATTCCTCCAAAAGCACCTTTAGCTCTGAATAAACTAGGGTGACACCCTTCAGCTCTGTCCCTTCTGCAAACCCCATTTGTAATAATACACCAAATCTTCACCTGTTGTGGTATGCACCAAATTTTTTAAGCTGATCGGTGTTTTTGCGAGAGTCGAATCTCCAACAATCGTGAGGGTTTGATCCCCTTGTTTAATCTCCATTGTCATTTTACCCCAATCTGTCACCATCTTGCCTAAAGTTTGTAGCCACTTAATGCCTAATATAACATCACAGCAGCCCAACTCCATTGGTAAGTATTCTTTGGTTACCTGCAATCCTTGCACTGACAACACTATCCCCTTGCAAATGCCTTCTCCTCTAATCTGCTGTCCATTTCCCAGGGCTATTGCATACTGCGTAGTTCCTTCTAATTCCCAATTCAACAGTCTCACCAAATCCCACGAAATAAAATTGTGCGAAGCTCCACTGTCAATCAATATTATTACCTCTCTCCCACCTACGATCCCCTTCACTTTCATAGTCTTAGGAAAAGTGAATCCCAACACAGACCCTGCAGCTAACTGCACTGGTTGAAATTCTTCCTCCTCGACTTCTTCCTCCGATTCCTTCTCAGGTTCAGTTTCTTCATCCATGGCAGCCAACACCTGAAGTTCTATTTTCTTACACCGATGACCCGAACTGAACTTCTCATCACTTCTGAAACAAAGCCCTTTGGCCTTCTTATCTTGTAGCTCACTCACTGTCAACCTTCAAAAATTCCCCAAATTCTGGTTCCTATGGCTGTCGGGATTTTTGGGTTGGGTGGAAGTAGCAAGTGGACTTCCCTGGGTTCCTATTTCCTCCTTCCTTCTCCCCCCGTGTATGATCCACTCGTGGCCCCATCGGCCCCCACTTCGTACCTATTCCCCAGCGGTTCCAACGTAGTTCATTCATGCGCCGAAACTTCTCCACCTATTGAGATAGTTCCATCATTTCAGCCAAATTCTTAGGCTTGAGAACCTGCACTTCCAGCCAAATCTCCTCGACTAGCCCATTCATGAATGTACTCTCCAGGACTGCATCGGGTAACTCCGGAAGAGGGGCGGGAGTTCCAGAAATCTGCCGATATACTCCACCACCGTGCCGACCTGTTTCACCGCTAACAATCGTTGGCACTAGGTACCTTCGTGAGCTGGGCAAAATTTCTGCGTCACCAGCTTCTTGCACTCTTGCCAATCCACGATGGGTCGTCGGCTGTCTACCCACCTGAACCATGTCAAAGCACCTCCCTCCAGGCTCATACCCACGAGCTCCATCTTCTCCATTTCGGTGAACCTACCCACTGAGAAAAATCGCTCTGCCTTGTAGATCCACCCATCGGGGTCGTTCCCTCCGAACATAGGCATCTCGATGCTTCTTAGTCGACAGTCTCGCCGAAAATCACCTGAGCGTGCGAACCCAGGAGGTAGCTCGACACGGTCGCTCGCCTCATTGCGCCAGTCATTACTCTCAAAATGTTCCTCCGGCGCTACTGGAGCCTTTCCCAGCTCCCTCCTTCGACTGGGCTCGGGTTGATGTTCTTCGGGTGGGCTCTCTTCGGTTCGGGTTTCCACAATACCGCCCTCAATTCTTTTCCATGTTTGCAACACCGACATCATCATGCTTTTTATTTCTGACCTCAAGCGTTCTCCCATTTCCCTGTTCGCATCCTCCATCTTCCTTTGAAGTTCCACGCTATGTTCATCCATTCGCCTCTGCCAATCTTGAGTGGAATGACTCAGCTGCTTCTGAAATTCTTAGTGAGCCTGGCTGATTGATCTTTGCATCTCCTCCCCATCTCTTCGCCTCTCTTCTCTCAACAGTTCCAGATCCTTTTCCAGTCCTTCCATCTGGTTATCATCCTTCTTAGCAGCCATTGTTTCGGAACAACTGCTCTGATACCAGTTGATAGATTCCAGAAAACAGGTATGGAAGAATTTGTATTTGCTATTGATTTCTGTAACAAATACAAGGATAATATGGCTTTCGAGGTCCAGTACCTCCAGCCTAGGGCTCATATACATGTCATTCTTTCACATGCCTCTCTCCTCCTTCCTCTCTGTTATTTGTACTAAGAATCTGTGGCTACTAACAGATTCTGTTAACTAACAACCTAATGATTGGTTGTTAGTACTATTAGCTAACTAACCACCCGAATACATAATACCATACTACCATACTCCTCTGCCCTCTGCCTATTCTTCCTAACATAGAATCAGGTTATCTTAGGTCTATCATAACGTAGAGAAAGAATAAAGGCAGTGGGCCTTTAGCAGTAGAAAGGATCTGAAAGAAGTTGGAAGATAGAAGAAAATAAGGGTCTCAAGAGACACGTCCTTGAATAAAATTTCAGAACGACACAAATCCTTTGTATTGGTACTGATGGAAAACTAAATTTAGCCATCAACAATACTCGCTACAAAAGAAAACCTATATTAAATGGAAGAGAATGATATAGCACAAATCAGAGATGAAAACATAGCAAAGACAGTTATGAATGTTGGATGCTCCTGCATCAATTAGCAATAGGAAATCTACATTGCTTTACTCTCACATTAACTCATAATAATTGAGTGTGAAACTAATAGGTACAAGCATGCAATTAGTTTGTAATACCTCGGCCTGAATGGCAACTGCTTGTTTGGCATGTGGCGGGCGATATGCAGCAGGCTTTTGAGTGGAAGGGTTGGTCGTAGAAGTTTTCTTGGAGGCAGCCCCTTCCCCTAGTAAATAATAAGAGTATTCCATCAAGCTAACACCATGTGGAATATTTTCATAAGCTGATGAAGTTTTTAGGTCTTAATGAGATTGAACCTTGTGATTTATTTTCTCCAACTTTTAGTGAATCAACAGATTTGATAAGTTCCAAAATATCGCCAAATCTATTAGGGGATTCTGGTTTCCATTCAGCCTGCATTGTGGAGTGAATAAAAAATATTGGGATTGACTACGACAACTAATATAATATCCTTTCCAGAAAACAAATAATCACTTGAAATACCAACCTGATACAGCTTGTCAAATGCTTTTTTGAAGTATAGTGATCCATTGTAGTGGAAAATTTTAATCCTTCACGAAAATCATGAAGGGGTGAGTTTATGAATTATTGGTGAAAGGCATTACATTATACATGTGAAGACCCTTAATATACAGTTGGAAACAAAATAATAAACAAACATTCCATGATTCTCGCCACATGCAATTGTAAAACGTTTCAACCAGAAAAGTTTTCCAAGACAAGGTAATGCAGTGTCAGATAAGAACTGAATTATTATAGGTAAATCAATGGCTTAAACAAAATCTACTCGGGATTAAATTTATTTCATTAAGAAAACAAATGACCAACTGCCATAAATCATTCATTAGGCACACAAGCTCCTATAAATAGTTATGGCATCATGAACACTCGGAATATCAATGAACTGATGGCTGCTACTCATTTCTGCTAATTGTTTCACCCAAGCATAGATGGTATTTGAAAAGTGGCAAAGGCATAAATTTCAGTAAAATGGAAGCATCCCTTTACATGCACTCTATAACTAGGGCTGTCTTTACAAAAGATGTGTTGCATTAAGGGCAGAAGAAAAAGATTGACGCCCTTTTCCTTGACCCAGAAAGTATTGCAATATAACTGATTATCAAAAGACTCTTACTTGTTATATCAATAAAACCACTTCTTCACAAAAGGGTTCTCATAAAACTATGATCAGTCAAGAAGGTCAAAGTTTTGCTGCATTAATTGAAAAAATAATGAGACCACTATCTATCAGAATATGATGCAAAACAAGCAACGATGAATATACCCATTGTCAACTTGCAGTCTTGGAGCTGTTGTTGCAGTCATGAAATAGCACCCATCTGGTGACCATTCGCTTGTTACAGACAATTCAGCCCTGGTTGTGCAGAGTTGTTTTTTGTCTATATAGTCCCAGAAAGCCTGAAAATATTATATAGGTTGAACTAACAAATGTGATCACTGCAAAAGAGCAACGGAGCTAGATAGAATTAAATCCTAGAAGCAAAAAGAGGATGATTTTCTTTCTAATGAATGGTGGCAAATACAAGATAAAAGAAAGACATATGTCGCTTTGATGTCCCAGATGCAAAATTAATAGAGGTAAATAGGAGTAATTTAACTTGCAAACTTCCATAATTCATTTTGTTTTAGAAGTGGTGAGGGGGAAGATGGATGATAGGCCACAAATACATACAACGATTGTAAAAAGTTCAAGCAGAAACCAAAAGCTGAATTTGTGAGTACAATTACTCAAATGCTTGGTATTGCAACCCAACCATGATTGATAAACTTATTAGGCACTAGCCTTGCAATAATTCACCCCAACCCAAAAAGACCTAATGAGGACAAGAACATCATAAAAGTGAAAAATCTTTTATTGCATCTCATTATGAAATTTATAACTTTTAAAAAGAGCTACCAAATAGCAGGTGATAATAGTGAAGAGAAAGTAACAGGTATCTTGAAATAGTGCCATAATAGAAGAAGAAACCAAAAATCTCAGCATTTGTTTCCAAGGATTATAGTAATAGATGAATTCGAAAAACTTCAGAGAATTTTACAGCACCACTGCAAATATCCACAATCATGCAAGACAATAAAAGAAAGATGGGAAACTAGAAATAAAGATCAAGGGCACTCGACTCTCAAAGAGGACAAGTATTAGCACAGAAATGTTCACCAACTAGAACTGGTTCAAACAATCTCACACGAAACCATGATATCAGATAATCATAGTAAACTTTTCGTACCATATCACCTGGCAAATTCCCAAAACCAGCCAAGCATAGAACTGTTGACCAAGGAATTAAGGTCACAAATATATAATCAAAGAACAATTAGATGAATTTAATTTAAAGCAACACCGATATTACAAACCCATGAGTCATACATCTTCCTTTTGGATTCCATCTGACTGTATTGTAAGGCCCTGACCCAAGCTCAAGTAGAGGTCTGCACTTCTTGTCAAACAATGTTGCACAAGCAGGCATAACTATAATGAATCAAGGAAAAGCATGATAATAAAGAAAAAGCTGGAGAAACAAGCAAAGAAATGCAACTATTAAGTAAATAAAAGGTTTTTCACGAATTATCATGAGAAATTTGACAAAAATTGATAATGGTAATCAAAAACTCACCATACACAAACCTTCCAACTTATTTTTTGGTTAATCCATTGACATGACCTATCTCGAAGATTACAACTGCAAGTGATGATCATCAATGGCACTAGATTTTCTCTAGTGAACCAAACCCATCAAAGTTTCTATGCCAATTTCCCCACCCCAATTTCATAAAAACATCAAGATTCTAGAAGAAAAAGATATGGATTAATCACCAGCCCAGTATATTTCAAGAAATTAAATGTTGAGGATTACACAGAAACTCCCTCCAGATATGTCAGTTGACTCAAACAAGACCCAGCAACATAAATTTCTTGCTAAATTCCTCATAAACTTGTATCTTTAACATGTGAATAAAACACCAATAGACAAGTATACGTGAAAGGATACAGCCATAAACAACAGCAAATTCTGAGCCAGAATGCGACCAATGTACATCATGAATAGGCCCCTCTTTACCTGGCAACAGATCAACAGTCAGAACCTGTAGATCAAAACAAGTCAGAAAATAGGATAGGACATACGAAGTGGCACAAGCCCTTCATGGATCCCATCAGTCGTGAGGTAGTTCAACTTGGACTCCCCGTAATAGCTTTGATTGGTCTTATCCACATCTGACTGCACCACAACTAGAAGTCCAGTAGAACCACAATTCCATTTCAGCTGCACCGAGGAACATCTGAAAAAACTACGTCGAGCAACAGGTTGGTTTTGGTTAATGTTGCCACAAGCAAATATCTGAACGCTGGCAGGACTCCCCTACACACATAGAAAAATGTGCACTTCTAATGACAAAAACACAAAATCAAATTACATTATCAGTTAAAATTTCTACAGAAGGAATAACATCCAAATATCTAATGTGTCACATCTTGTATTTGTTAAGCTTCATCTCAATAAATAAACTGTCAATTTTGTAACAAAATCCAACCATCAGGATTCCTGAATTGATCAAAATCTCAAATGTGTTCTAAGATCAGAATTCAAACGAATGAACAGCATGCAGTTGGTGTTGCCCACAATACAATAATTTAGGACAAATCATTCTTACAACATCTCAATTCCAACCATGTCTAAAGATCAAAGCAATTCAAATTTCAAAGCAGTAAAGTAGTGCATAGAGCAAGCAAATCGAAGAAACATACTGAATGTACAGTGAACAACAGACGAAAAATTCAATGGCTTTATCTCAAATTCTCCCTGTTAACCGTAGATTAGAACAACAAACCTTTGACTCTGGAACAAAAGCAGCCACATGGGAGCCAGGAACCCTTGAAAGCTCAACTGCAGCTATCCCAGGAACCCTCAACCGATATATTATTCCCTTGGAGAAATCTCTGGGATCAAAAAACTGTATTTCGTTTGTTGCTAATCTACATGCAACAATTTCATCATAACTGAATTGGACTGAGGGCCTGAAAGGCAAACATACAAACAGTTGGACAATCGCAAAAGAACACCAATTTATTGCGACCAAAAGGTTATGGAATTATTTGCTTCAAACTTTGCAACTTTTCTTCTAGACTAGACAAGACTTCGAGAACAGCATAAAGTACCATGTACTTTTGGTCATGTTCTTTTGGAATTGTTGATAAACAGGATCGCCAGTCACAGTGTTCCACAAGACAACATTTTTATCTTGGGGAGTTGCGGATTTCTGAAAAGTCTGAAGAAAGGTCCCCATAGGAGAGAGTGAAGCAGCGAGAACATTGGAGACCCGAAAAGATCTTGTCTCCTTAAAGCTGCTGCAATCATAAATGCTAATGACAGAATCGGATTTCATCACCATAAGCCTGGAACCATCTTCACTTAGTGTAGCATTGGTGCAGGGAACAGTATCCAGTTTAATACCAGGTTGATTATTGCCGAAAGGTGGCCCATCCCAGACACAGAATCCTTCTGGCCCTCGAACTGTGATAAAGAGACAGATGAGTAAAACCAGAGACAAACGAAAAAAAGCATAATACAGGCAAAAAAAAAAAGAGTTGAATTTGAATGAATAAAGACCTAATATTTGCAGCGAAGGTGAAGGATTCAGGGCTGCCATGAAAGACCAATCAAAAGCAGACTGCAGAGCTAAAAGGATATGAAGAGAAAATCCAAAATTGAAGAGATTAATAATGTAATCTGTCGGCTGGTTGGTGATATTGAGCAGCGAAGCAATGGTAGAAGAGGGCCTACGGGGTTTTAAGAAGGGGAACTAAGGCATGAGAGATTGAGAGACACTAAAATGTGAATAAATAATTAGTTAGTAAAGAAAAATACCGAAAATATGTATTTAATGGAATTTGGAATAAGTAGATTTTATTTTGTGAATTTCATAATTTATGTGTTTGGTTTGGAACAAAGTAACATTATATAATTGAATTTTTATCCAATTTCATGACATTTATAACATTTAATTAATTCTTTTTATTTTTGGTTAGTTTTTATTTTTATTTTTATTTTTATTTTTTATTTTTTTGGTTTGTAAGAAATATATGGAATCAAAACATGGAAAGGGCGCAAAAAGTGTTTGAAATTGAAACCAGCGCGGTGAGTTTCTGCCTTTCTGGACAGCTTATAGGACATGAAGCAAAGACAGCAGATTTCTAAAACCCAAAATCTCTAGGGTTGGCGCCTCACATTCAACTTATTCTTCTTCTTCTTCTTCAGATTGTTTTAACTTTCTTTTGTCATAACCTCAGTCTTTTCTTGACCAAGTTTGCATCTTTGTATATATTCATAGGATCAAGTCCATGTCTTGATGGTGATGCTACTGTATATATATGCAGAGAGAGATGGCTGGTGAACAAGGCAGAACCACCCCCAGCACCACAAACTCTTATGAAGAGTCTCGTAAACAACGTCTTCTCCTTAACAAACAACGTTTCCAGGTATAATATTCTTTTGTCTTTCCTTTCTTGCTCTTTTCCCTTTTCTTTCTGATGGGTTTTCTCTACTTTCAAAAAAGGACCTGGGAATTTCAGACATTTCTACAAGCTTGTCCGACCTTGTCAGCTCGGGCAAGATAACCAAGGTAACACCTTTTCTTTCTTACAGTCACTACTAACTCAGTTCTCCATTGATAATCTTCTAGTTTTTCAACCATCAAGACTGCTTCCTTTGTGTAAAAGAAAAATATTCTTGTAATAAAATAACTGGGTTTTTGTTATCACTTATCAACCACAGAGTACTCCCAAGAAAACCCCGCGTCAGAATGCTGCTGCTGAATCATTTGAGCCAAGACGCTCATCCCGTGCCCGCAATCCTGTTCCTTCCTATGCTGATAATGATGCTGTAGGTATCTCAAACAATTAGCTTAAAAAGAAAAAAAATGGAATGCTCGCCAACATAAAAGTAAATGCTTTCTTCTTATTATACATGTTTCAGTTCGATTTGGACCCTCAACTTTCAGGCAAGAGGCCAAGATTTAAATCATCATCATGGACTAGGTAAACATCAGTTTTTTCTCATATTACCATTCTTTTTCTCTAGGTAAGACCTTAATGTTGTAATTGTGGTAATGATACTCTGCTATGTTAAGTTATGTTGCAAGGCCTTTAGAAGAAGTCAAGATGGCTCAGTATGAAGATCGACTCAGTGCTCTTAGAGAGGCAGAGGAGTTTCAAGCAAGTTTACAATCTGGAAATCCTTCATTTGTCAAATCCATGGTTAGATCTCATGTTTATAGTTGTTTCTGGTTGGTAAGTGTAATAAATACCCGGTTTCATTTATTCTTATTAAACTACAAGTCTTGTTCGTCTTTAAACTTGGGGTTTTCATCAAGATCCTCATTTTTACTTCAAATTTCAGGGACTCCCAAATCAATTTTGCAAGGACCATCTTCCTAAAACAGATGCGGATATTACACTAGTGGATGAAAACAGTATAGAGTATGATGCCAAGTACCTAGCCAAAAGGACAGGGCTTAGTGGTGGCTGGAGAGGATTTGCATTGGACCATAAGTTGGATGATGGTGACGCAGTGGTCTTTGAGTTGGTAGAGCTCCAAAGACTGAAGGTACATTTTGCTGTTACTTTTTTTCTTTGCTATGACATGATGTGACGATGTTATTTCTTTTCTGAAAGCATAGAGATTAAAATTATTCACATATGGCATCTCAACATATCACCAAACACGACTTGTATAAGTTTTAGAATCAGACAATTTGGGGAAATAGCCTTTCACTCTTTGCTAAGAGATACTTTTTCAGTAATGTTGAGGAAAACATGCATAGTTAAGTACATCAGCCTTACTGCAACTGGTGCAAAAGAATCTCTTTTTTATCTCGATCACAATACTAGGAATCAAGTTGAGCAAGTTAATCTATCATTTTTCGGTAGGATGCCAAGGGACAATTTCCTTTTCCTACTTGTGTTGCAGTTCTGCTACTGGACATGCTGGATATTGTTTTCTCGTTCAACTTCAATTGTAAATCTCAGTTCCCTTCTTGTTGTGGCTGAGATTGTTTCTTACTAGTTGAAGTGTATGGTATATTAGTTGTTTAACCTTAACTTTTAACCACCAACCTTTCTTTTCCAGTTGGCCAATTCACCCATCAACAGATCTTTGTTCAAATTTATCATGATTTACTTGCACACAAGGAATATCTTATTTTTTGTTCTTAATTTTCTTTGCTTCATCTGATGAAGTTAGAGTTAGCCACTTTGCATTTAATTAGGAGATTGTGTGTCAATGTACCATTTCTTGATTAGCATTCATTTCACTTTGACCACTTTGGAGCAAAAGGCAATCATCTATGGTTCATTTTAAGAGATAAATACAATCACGGAATAATTTGTTTATTGACTTTGTTGGTCACGCCTTTGTTTCCAACTTAGTTAAGCACTCCGTTACCAATCTGCTAATATTTTGACTCTATTGATCTGTAAACGATCATAGTTGATGTTCTGAAAATACATCCTAAGACCAAATATTGCTGTGAGATGTATTCAACTCTGTTCTAATCATGGAATAGATCTTGCTAGCTTGACATGAAAAAATAATATCTCACCCAGGTTGTTGACATTTACAAAGTACAGTCAACTGTTATATTTGTGTACTTCAACAAAGATCATGCATTCGGTTGCGTTTCTAGGATAAGACAATTGATTCCCAGGCATTAGCAAATATTTTGAACAATTACATTTTTGTTTATAAACAGGGTCTAGTTGACTATGCATAAAGTTGCAACAATTCATTCCCGTTGATGGCGCTTTTATGGGCCTTTTTTCATACGTTGACAGTCACTTGGCGTGCACTTAAATACATGTAAAATCTATTATCAGTGACCAGAGCTGGTTCACATGTATCTGCGCATATGTCTTTCCTGTAGTGGCTGCTTGGTCACATAAGATGCAAAAACACTGAGATGCCACTTATGTGCCCTGGCTATTGCAGGTTTACACGTTTAGAGTATCATCATTAGCTTCATGTGAAAAGCCAAGTTCAGATATTCCTGGAAAACTAGAGACCGCTGATGAAAAATATACATCAAAAGGAGACAAGAAGCTTGATTTTCGCAAAAAGAAATCAAAGTCGAAGAAAACAAAGGTAGACGAGAGTGATGGGTTAAATGGGAACCAAAATCCCAAGTCAGAAAACAGAGTACCTGATATTGCAGGACCAGATGATGTAAACCTTCCTGAGAATGACAGCTTGATCTCACAGAAAGCTGTCAAGAAAGCAGAATCAGTTGATAGTAATGGAATGGAAGAAGGAAAGGTTGAGGCTGAAAACAAGCTTGGAAAACGTAACTTGAAGGCTAGAAAAAAACCAGCACCAAGATTGTTTCGAAAGAAAGCTTAGGAGTAAGAAGGGAGCACTTATATTGTATTACATGATGTCCTTTTGAGTCCTATCTCTTTATTAATTTAACTAAGGCTGAGTCCTCTCATGTTGGTAGGGTTCAACTCACTCATTGACGTAGCTTAGCTTTTCTCTGTAAGCATTTTGTTTCCTTTTCTTTCAAAGGATCCTACAAACAGAAGTGACTGCTGAGAACCAAATGGTTTTGTAGTTCAATTGTAGCATTTGGGGTCATTGTTGTCAACCTGGTGCAATCCAATGCCAACCTGCTCGCTTCACTATTATTTCTTCAGAAAATGTGATCGTAAATTAGCTCTAGAGGTTACTTACCAGTTACTAGCTACGACCTTGAAGAAAAAATAATGACGTTACATTTTTAAGATAAGGGTGAAATTGTAATCGTTTGAAGCAGTATACTTTAGAGGCCAATGTAGGTACTAAAATTAAAATCAATTAAAAGGTTGCGGATTAATTTTTGCAGATGGCTTGATTCAAGTCATCTTTCAAGGGCTGAAACACACTTAGTGATGATGTTAAAGGAACCACTCAAGTTGTTTTCTAGGTGCTTAGGATTGAGGGTAAAAGTAGATAAAAGCAGCTTATTTTGCTCTAAAGATGTAAGGAATGTTGATGAACTATCTAGGATAATTGAGCTGTAGATTCAAGATCTTCCTCTCAAATATCTTGGACTCCCAATTTCATATGCAAAGCCTAATTATACTGATTGTATCTTACTAATTGAAAGGTTCAAATCTATAATTAATGCTTGGCAAAACAATTTTTTGTCATTAGCTGCAAGGGTTACTTTGATTGATTCAATAATTGGAAACCTTTGTGTTCATTGGATTTCTCATATCATTCTACTTAGGAAAGTAATCAAGGAGCTTGATGGCATTATGAAAGCTTTCTTATTGTCTAGAAAATTTGATAATTCCAAGAAAGTTAAAGTCAAATAGAGTGAAGTGACAATTCTGAAGAAGTGGGGAGGATTGAGGATAATCATTATTACTCTAATGTAAAAAGTACTATTGAGCAAAAGGATTTGGAGGCTATATCAAGATAAAAATGTCATTTGGTTAAAATGGATACATGAAACATATCTAAGGAATGAAAGCTTTTGGCAATTGTCAATCTCTATGGAATATTCTATGTTCTTCTTGCAAATATTAAAATTGAGAAATGTTGTGTACCTTTGCATCAAGCATGAGTTAAGAAATTGAGAGGATATTTGAGTGTAGTTTGATAATTGGACCGAGTATAGTCCACTTATCCAAAGGAGTGAGTTATACCACCTTCCATACAAATTTCCATTCAACACCAAATTTCCATTAATGTTCTTCTTATGATTGGCCAACAACTCTTAATTGGGTCACTGATACTACTAACTAAAAGGTGCAAGATGCAACAATGTATAAAATATCCTTTACAACAACAATTTATTCTTTGTGAAAAGAAAGAAACAAGACGATCTACAAAGGAGAGGAAGTAAATAAGCATCAATTATCTTTGAAATATCATCAACTAGGTCAAAGCCATTGTGACGGTTAAATTTGATCAGCTTGCACTATCTACAGAAATGAGAACTAGATGGAATTTATAACTCCTGATGTTATCTTGTTCTTGTAATATGTAAAATTTTATGAACTCATTGTAATGTTGAGATAGCTTTGTTATAATTAATAATAACTTTATTCAATTTTCAAAAGAAAAACTTGTAAGAGTACGATTTTGGTAGTTGTTTCTTCACAAACCCGTATTGTCTGTACTTCATTTCAGTGGCAGACGGTACCAAAGACTAATAGGTGAAAAGAATAGAAGAACAATAATCTAAAGAGATGCATAAGGAGGCGTTTGAAATGCAACTTAAATTGCACAAACTAAATGAAGGTAATAAAGGGTTATAAGAGATGTTTCAATAATATATATCCTTATAAAAGTCACAGCTTCCCAATCCCAATCACAAAGAACCAAAAGAGCTACATAAGGATTACTCTCATATAGAACAATAAACGTATGTTGCTTTAACGAGGGCTATACTGCAACATCCCACTACCATAAAGCAAATACCCGAATACCCTGAGGGCATCCAAGTACATACCTTATGATGATGGTAT
>JANZLX010000008.1:5725197-5748787 GCA_025531955.1 Erythroxylum orinocense
TAGATAGCAAGTTTTGGAATGATTGCTTGATCATGGTGAAAGTTGTGGCTCCTATCATTCGATTGTTGAGAATTGTAGATGCAGATGAAAAACCTTCTTTGGGTTGTGTTTATGAGGGCATGCTCAGGATAAAAAATGCAGTGAAGGAGATCTTTAAACAGAAGCCACAATTATATAAGCCTTACACCAATATCATCAAGGCTCGATGGGATAAGCACTTAAAGCTTAATCTTCATGTTGTAGCGTATTTTTTGAATCCTACTTTCTTTTATGCTCAAGGCTATCGTGAGAAGAATAGAATTATATCTGCTCTTATTGATATGCTTGATATAAAAAGTTTTTGTGCTAACTTGTCGAAAGGCATTCAAGAGATTCAAGTTTATCATGATCGTCAAGGTGCTTTCAATCGAGAAAGCGCTCTTAAGGTGTTAAAGTTAAACACCATACGCCCTGGTAAGTATTATATTACCACTAATATAATACTTTTTAATTTTTAAGTATATTCTTTAATACTTTTAATGTTTATTATCTATGAGTATTTTTGTTGTTTGATAATTACAAATTTTTGGTAGATGAATGGTGGCGATTGTATGGAGGTAGTGCTCCAACATTGCAAAAGTTGGCTATTCGTATTCTTAGCCAAACATCTTCCTTTTCTGGTTGCGAGAGAAATTGGAGCTTTTTTTAACGCATTCACACAAAGAAGAGAAATAAATTGGAGCATCAAAGACTATGTGATCATGTTTATGTCACTTACAACTTGCGTTTGAAGAATCAATGTTGTCTTTTTCCACTTTTATTTAAACATTATTAACTTATTATTATTGTTTGCGATTTCCAACATAGTTATATTTGAACTTACCATTAAGGTTTTGTTTTAGGTTGCTAAACAAGAAGATGAAATATGATCCTATTGATTATGAATCTATAGACAAACTTGATTTTTGGATCATTGAAAATGATGAATCCCCAGAGCTTAGTGAGGAAGATCTTGAAAATGCTATTTATCAGGAAAATGCAATTCCAATAATTGATGAAGCACCACAACAATACGAAGGTTATTAATTAATTCACTTTGTAGTATAGTATTAAAGATTAGATATATTATTTCCACGTGTAATTTTGTCTAATATTGTTTATTATGAAATTAGGTGATGAAGAAATTGTCGAACAACCAAATTTGGAATCTATTGAAGATATTCATATTGGCAATGATGAAGGAGCATTTGATTTTGACTTGAATGAATATTATAATTATTGATATTTTTTTATCTTTTTGATGAAATATGATTAGTGAACTTTGTTATCTTATTTTGTATTGTGTTGGTAAACTTAAAAAAAATTTGTATGTTTTGAAGTTTGAAGGTTTAAGTTAGATAAATAATTAAATAGTATCTTTAAAAATTATCTTATGTATATAATATATAAAATAAAATTTATATATTTATTAATCACCGATTCAATCACGGTTTAATTGCGGTTGAACTATTGACTTTTGAATTAGTTGCTTCTCCGATTCAATCACCCATCCGATTCTTAAAATATTGCTTAGTGAAGCGGAGAGAGCACTTATAGCCATTATAGACCGAAGAACAGTCAAGAGGTATCATAAGCCTATAACTCAAATATTGATGAAATGGATGGGTCTAATGGAGCAAACTACTTGAGAATTTTTGTTTAGTTTACAGAAGCATTATCCGTACCTTAACCTTATGGCAAAGGGGAAAGTGCTGTTTTTTAAGTTAAATTGGATATTCATAAATAGAGTTCCTAATCGCGCGTCTGGATGTTGAATTCTTAGGAATAACGCAACAGCTTAACTAAAGCTACACCGTTTTGTGCATCTGGATTACTAAGGCATAACGCGGAGACCACTCCCACAAGCCCATCACCCAACCAGAAGATCGCTTTCTTAATTGCAAGTCTCTGGTTCCTTGTTATTTTCTTCATCTCCGTCTCAACGCTCGTCACTTCCTGATATTCCTCCTACATGACTCTCCAGATGCCTCCTGAAGTTGAATTAGTACTTCTAGTCAATTCCACCTACTGATGCCCAGTTAGCTTCCAGAAGGCTTGAGTGGTCGTTCTTATGGTCGTCCATCTGCGGCCAGGTGAATCTTTGCTTCTCAATTTCGTTCCTCTAGATCCTTCTGCATGTTCTCCATTCACTATCAATGAATAGCAGGGGAGCAGGAGATGGGAATAGTGCTAGAAGCTTCGATTATCTTAAATTCTGCCAATTTCATGGCCTTTTGGATCATCTCTGTAAATACGCTTTGTTCTGTCTGTCCCAAACTACCTTAAGAGTGAACATCCCATTTCTCTGTACATTCATGCTAAATTCCTTGCAGATTCAATCTTTAATTGATAGGTCCAGGAGTTAATACGTCGTGGTGTGATTGGTTTAATATGATTGAATTTGTATGAAGTAATGAAAGAGTGTTTGTTCTATCTACACCATGTTTTGATTCGAAAATAACCTATAAGCAATTAGACCAATCGGTCTACTTTGACACAGCCACAAAGCAGATAACAAAACTTAAACTACTGCATCCATAACCTTTCTATCAGATAGACATAATCATGCTACATTATTTTTCATGTAAATGTACGTATTTCATTACTTACAATTAATTGCAAATGTACGTATTTCATTACTTTACATAATGAATAACTCTATATACATTTTTGAATATCTGAGAAAAATGTGCAATCAGTTATGATGTACAAAAGAAAAATTAAAGTTAATCTAAAAGAATTAAACTAATTTTCCCCTCTCTTATTCTTCTCCTTCTCCTTGTGTAAAATGGGGACCTCAGAGTTCATCAGACAGATATCCCCTCCCTCTCCCTACATCTTCTAAGCTCTTGTTATTAGTGATCAGTTCAGAGCTGAAGATTCAAGTCAGGCTGCTGCTGAGTACCTCTTCCCGATGAAGATGATGGATGGGGGGGTCGAGAAGTGAATGTCGTCTCTGCAGCTCCACCAAGCATACCTTGGGGTTGGGGTTGGGGTTGGGGTTGGAGTTGGGCTCCTTGTTGAGCACTGAAACTCATCCCCGGGCTTTGATCAAACAATGGCCTTTCTTGCCATTGTTGTAGCCCCACCAATGTAATGTTGTGGTCCTGAAGGTCCCATGGAGTCGTCAACATCTGCTCCTGTGCTTGCATGACAGGAGGAAGAGGAGGACTGCATATTGCTTCCAGACTCCATGGTGCCTGTTGTTGACTCCATTGACCATAATTGATAGCACTACTACTTGGCCCTTGGGAGTCCAAGGTATTGAAGAATGATGATGAGGTTCCTTGCATCGTAGGTGTGAAGTACAGAACCTCTTCAGCTCTGGTTTGTGGCGGCAACCACTTGGTCTCATCTAAGCTGTCGTTTGTTGCTGGCCATGGCGATTGCACTTGCACCTCACTAGAGAACTGATGATGATGATGTGACAGTTGAGGCTGAGCAGTGTATACATCATCAGTTCCTGTGAGAGGGTAATAAGAACCAGAGGGAGCTTGAGCACACATGTTTTGGATGTCTCCAAGTTGCATAATTGTCGAAATAAGGTCGTCCATGCTATCCTTGGAGCCACCCACATTCTGAGAGGAAGCACAAGCAACATCCATATAATCACTTGTACTTGTAGTGCTTCTCTCAGCAGCACTTACATTGGTCGTAGGAGCCCAACAGCTCTGATCCTCCGCCATCTTTCCTCTAAACCTTGCAACACCAGCTGGGGGTGAGCTAGGGCTAAAGAAACTGGAAGGCATTTGATGACCTCTTAGTTGATGATGGACACCTCCCAGCTGAAGAGTAGATGATGGTTGATCAAAGCCGAAAGAGGAGGGTTGAGCCGGAAGTTGGGCCAGTTTTCTGTTGGCAACCATTTGAGCAATTGGTCCCAAGTCTTTCGCAAATCTCATTAGACTTTCCCTGTACCCAATTCCTGCGTCGGGGTTCTAGATGCACCACCAAATGAAAATAATCATCATCAGCATATCATATATAAATACTAAGTACTAATTATATGCAGGAAATTAAACAAAAAATGTTGAGATTACAATATCCCATGAGAAGAAATACTCACAAACTGGAGTTGTTTTTGAGCATTAACCACCGATGCAAAGCTCAACTGATCCTCATCCACATAAGAACTCTGAGGTCTATATGTTACACGCCTCTCAGTTTCAGAGGCGTTTCCCTCGTTTGGCCCTGGAAAAGTTATAGCGAAGATTAATTGGCTTAGCAACAATTAATCATATGATATTTACATACACATTTAAATAAGGATAACAAATTAAAACAGTATTCAATCAAATGAAGTAACAAAAAGTTACCACAAGAAGGAATTGATGAAGGCAAGTTTCTGGAAGCAGTAAAGGCGGGACTTGAAGCATCCCATTGCTTAGGATGCTTGGAAGAAGCATGTCCATCGCTACTTTCATGCCGTGGTCTCTTGTCAGAGCGTCTTCTAGTCCCTAAGTACTCTGACTCAAATTTCTCTGGTTCAGTTCTAAGGCTATGAAAGAGCTGTTTGGCCAGCTCACTAATAGCGCGCGCCTGAAAGTCGAGAAAGTGAATCAGTAGTAGCAATATAAATGTGGATATGACGACAGCTTATTGATTAATCCTTATAGAGATTGACCTCTACATGAAACAGAGTTGCAGGTGAACTGAATGTCATAGCATTGTTGCACACAAGAAAGACATCGCGCTGTATCCACATATCAAATATGGTATCATCAGCCATAATTAGAAGTTATTTGATGGTTCTTATACCATTTTCTTTGTGAAGCTCACCTCAAATATTTCCAAACTCGTATAGCTTCCTTCCCAAAGCTTAGCCCTCATCGTGCCAAAATCCATGGGCTCTTTAACGATGCTGTAGTAGCCGTAATCCTTAACATGGAACAAATTAAAAGTTAATTAGGTAATAACTAATAACCATTGAACATTTACAAGAAACATATGATCCAATTAAAAATTACCACGTCTGGATTGATCGCCTGTGCAAATATGTCATGAGTGTCTCTCCTGTATTAATAACAATTACTATGTAATTAGTGTTAAGAATTTAAAACCTTGCTTCTAACTAAAAATGAAAAGAGTTTCTTCTAAATAAGAATAAGACCATAACATTTATATCACCTTTGTAGTATATCGAGTATCAACTCCAACGTCTGGTTCCACTTTTGAGGGGATAAACCTGATGTTGGTTGATCTTGAACAACATGATAAATAAAATTTTATAATTAACTCAAGAACAAAAAGTAGCCAATTAATTTATTAGCCAAAACTTGAAGACTAACCTAACGTGGTTGAGATGTTGGCTGCTCTCGAACTATCACCTTCCTGCACGAATAATGATGATTGTGTTGCAAATAGAACATAATAAGCAAATGGCATGCACTTAATAAAGAGAAAGTGTCAGTTACATACCGCCATTTCTTGAAGTAAATATATAAGATAACAAGAACGAACTTTCTATATTTTATCACTATAGAGTTCAGACGAGTATAGACTTCTTTTTTATTTTTCAATTTCAGGATAGTATATGAATCACCTTATGGACAACTCAACTAATATAAACTATTGATTAGCTATAGAATGGTGCTGAAAGAAAGTTTGATTGGTAAAAGTATGAGCATGAGAAGACATATATATATACAAGAAGCTGCTCTAAATGACATTATTATGATATTTTTGCTTATCAGAAATTAATGCAAATATGGAAAAAGGAAAAAAACAAGCATAAAATAAATACTCAAATTTATGATAAAGAAGAGAACGTGTAAAATATAATAAATGCACTTGTATTCTTTTCATAACATATCTAAGTAAGTAACAGTCCTCCAAAAAGTGAGAAGAAACTGAATTTACTACCACGTCATGTAGGCTCTTGCGCTTGTTGCCTCTCTTATTCGTGGACTTTCGCTTATTATTACTGTTGTTATTAGTATTAGCCTGTGCTTTTGCTTTTGCTTTTTTCTCTAAAGCAAGAAGTCTTGCTTTTTCTTCTAATTCAGATATTCTGGCGCTCCTTCTTCGTCCAGTGCTAGTTGTAATTGTTCCTTCTTGCCTTTCCATGCCTCTCTCTTTAATTTCTTTTTTCAAACAATAATAAATGATATCCTGCACCAGACAAATTGTCATAAATGAAGATACGCCGCACACAGTCAATGGAATATAAACAACAATTGTTTAATGCATTCAATGTTACAAGACTCAAGACTGCATAGCAAATTGTGGTTACTATATATTTTCAATTTACACTTTTGTTCTTCCAATTTCATGTTTTAGATATTACTTTCATGGAAGGTAATAAGATAATTATATTACTTCCAATATCACTTTTCCTTATTTGAACCTCACTACAAGTTTAAGCTTTTATGAAAGCACTGTTATTTGTCACATATAGCTAAAAGAGTAACTTAGACTAACAAGTACAGAAAGATACAAGAAACAATAGGTTTCGTATCACTTTCTTAATGTCAGTTTTAATCCTTCTATTTCTTTTCATACCATTCTTAATATGCACTGTATCAACTAAGAAATTTAACTTGAATGAAGGATTAGACTATAACCAAAGGTCAGGTTACGGTATAATTTTATAGTTAGTTGTCCTAATTTGACAATAATACCACGTGAAAATAAGTTGTGATAATGTTACCAAATTAACCCTTGTAATAAATAAAAGTTTTTAAACTTTCATTTTCATGCTACCAACTAGGATTTGGTATTAATTACCGAGTATTCGATTGGTTCTTCTGAGATAAGAAATAAAGGTTATTTCATATTAAAATGAGAAAGATGCATGAGGACAAATGAAAATGGTCAAAAGCATTTGTACTTCTTAAATAAAACTCAGTTGTAACCGCCGAAGTCAAACCTTCAGTCTCAATTACTGCTCACTCACCCTCTCCAGGTACCTGTTACTTACATGATATTATAATTACAAATGAAAAATATATATAATCCAACTAATTCTATTAACTAATAAACACAAAAATCAAACAAAAAGCTATTTTGGAGAATTTGTGTAACAACAATTTTTTTTTTGTTTGCATTTTTACTCAAAATAACAAGGATTCCAATACAGAAAGACCAACAATAATCAAACAAGTCAGCATGAATAATCTTCTCATCATTAGAGAATATTTTGTCTCAATTCATACTCTCTGGCCAGGAAATTTAATTTAATAGTTTTTTAGTAGTTAAAACTCAACTATAAATAGATCAACTCAACAAATAGAAGACTGTAGGCTGTAGCTGCAAAAAGAAATTAAAAGCTACCAACTACAAGAAGAACAATAACCATATTAGCTCATCAAAACATGGATTTAATGAGATAAAACATTCTAACACATAAAAGACATAGATCTAGTAACACTAAAGAGAACAGAAGATCAAGTAAGAGGTAAAACAAACAGAGTTTTGCATATGAACTCCTTAAGAAAAAGTGGGTCCACAACTGCATGCATGAACCACCATTGCTGTAAAAGACTTAGATCTGTACTCCAACCTGTTGAATAACTTTGAAAAACAGATAACTACGGACTACTGTGAATCTAACTATTATAATGAGTAGATCTAAGAAGAAACTTCAAAAAACCTGTTGAAAGCATCACTAAAACTCTTAACACAAACCATGCATCAAGTACAAAAGGAGGCATAATAGAGTAACTTACCGAATCAGCTCTCTTACCAACAAGGAAAGGAAGCAGTAAACAGTTTTGAAAGTTAGGAAAGCTCCTAATACAGGGAAAATTATCTATTGCTTCTTCTTCATAGCACCTTGATTTCCTATATTGACCACTAAAAGGTTACTTCACACTGTTCCAAACACTAAGATACCACCCATTTTATACACAAATTATGAAAAACTTGTCGGTGAGAAGTTAACGGTACGTGGAACGCTCAAATTGCCAAATGTACGGTGATTAAATCTTGAAATTTGTCTTTTTTAGTTTTAAATGAATCTATTGACATATTTAGCAGAATAATGCCGTTTTAAATAACGACAAATCTAACAAGGTAAGTTTTAAAACATATTCCAAAAACCATAGCATTCATTAACTAATCTTACCTGCTCATATCTGGCAACACGAAATCCTCAGGCATTGAGGAAGACTTTAAAACAATCATAGTTGATGCAAAGAATCATTAAAATTGATATCGTAAAATAAGTGAAATAAGCTTATTATGCTTGCATAATAAAATGATATAGCAGTTCTATCTTTCTCAATATAATTTGTACATGGTGTTACATGGTTGAAGCATTATCCTTCAAATATGCTTGCAAAGATGCAATAGTGCACTTAAGAAACTATCAACAAGTGAAAAATAACCAAACAGAACTAGGCATCATTGGTGGATAGAAATTTTGCATATACTTTGGGAATGGTAACAAGAGAATGATCAAACTACAAAAGTGAAAATTCTTTATTGGCAATTCAATCTCAAGTATGTAATCAATTTGGGTCCACCTACATTATTCTACATGGCTGAGTCTGTGACTGACCGATCCGTATATGTAGCTCACCATAGTTCAACTGTAGACAGCTTTGTACATACAAGGTATAGTGTTCCTCTGAGACCTGACTAATTTCAATCCTAATAACAAACCCGCTTGCAATAGACTTGTCAATCAATCTAGCGTACAAAAGTTTCGCTGCATCTGCTCACTAGATAATACAGAAGTAAATTGACACTTCCCTAGTATACTGCACAAAACAGGGCATAAAAGTTTATTGAACGGGAAGACAATATCATTCATGCCTCTAATTTAAGGGTTGAATCAATCATATTGACAACACTGTTTTGTTGAGTCCAAAGTTGTGTGCATCTTCCAGCATTGGTCAAGAGAATTTCATCTGGTCCTTGATCAACCCGCTTCCTGCTTTCTAGAACAGTTATCTACAAATTACATTTGAAAGATGGAAGTAAGAACAAAAGCACTGAACAGCTAGGGAAGTGAATAATATCAGGGCAGATCAGAAGGTGCTTAAAAAATCTCAAATTTATCCCACACTCCAATCAAAGTTGGATCAGATTTAATATTACACCCTTTTTGCTAGAATATTCAGATTTCTTTATGATCAAGGGGAAATGCTTCCAGTTTGTAGCATACAAAGCACAAACGTGCGAAAACATGTGGATAAAAAGATGGTAATAACAACAACACACATTACATCCTAAAACATCATATGCAATTTTGTGTTACCTAGTGGATAAAAAAGCTTGGTATTTTCATGCACTAGCAATACGGCTTTCTCAAGTAAAATGCAGGAGAACATAGTTTATGGCGACTAACAACTAGTGTAGAAAGATGCTCTAATGGTGCTGTAACAGAAACATTACTTCTAAAATGCGTAAGGTTATATCAGATAGAGAGAGCAACAAAATCCTAGAGTAGAAGCATTTGTTTTTCAGGACCTTAGCAGAAGAAAAATCTCATCAGACATCATTGCTGTTCTAAGCCTACGAGCTACAAAATTTGATGTTCGATTATTGGCTAATAACTTCAGTGCACTTAATATCTCTGCTTCTGTTGCACTGTCAAGTGCACTTGTAGCCTCATCAGAAAGCCTAAAGGAACAGAAATCAAGTTAAGGGATAGAACGATGATCAACTTATAAAACATCACCAATGCCAAGATCCAACTGTAAAATCTTGCCAATACATATTCAATCCAAAATCATGTGTTGATATTCAAATACAACTGATGTCTTGTTAGGTGACAAATATCAAATTGGTATATCTTCTTATGTGACAACTTGTAGAATAATGCAATTAATGTCAGTATCAATGCGAGTGTGAACCAACTCTTTTCACATGGAGTTTTAGAAGCTATTCTATCCAGGTAATGGAGCAAAGAGTTCGGAGGCTTCAGCAGAAAACAAGATGGTAGACATACATTTGTTAGCTAGAGATATTGTCGTTGCTGTGCTTGTCGTATCTTCTCGAGTATTGTTAATCTTAACAGTAACCATCATCGTCCTCGTCTTGACTGGCACTTCTTCTTCTGCTACAATTACTAGTACTAAAAGAATTAAATGTTGTTGTTGGATTTGAAGAAATTGATTAGTGCTGCTGCTGTTACTGCCTCCTGCGGTATGCCATGATTGTAGACTCCGGAAGAAGGGAAGAAGATGAGAATCGGATCCTATCCTTTATTCTACTCTGATGATAGATTGGATTCGAACCCTAACAACCCAATTCAATTCAACATACCCGCTCGCTTGCATTTTTTATTTTTTTCTGCGAATGTCATTGTCAACTCAACCTCCTTCTCCCTTGCTCTCGCCCTTCCCATTCCCTACTCCCTAGTTCCTCCCAGAGCCTCCATTTTCTTTCTTTCTTCTTTCTTTTTCAGTACTAATTATCTAGTAGCACTGTAGCAGCTACATCTATTATGAAGATTACAAAATTAAACCAAAAAACCGTTTTTTAGATTTTTATTTTAATTATTAAAATTTTTAATTGAATGTAAATATTTTAAAATGGGATTAATTAGTATTGTATTACTTTATACAAAATGTTATCAAAGATAATATTATAAAATAATTTTTAAAAATTAAAAATTTAAAAAGAAAATATTTTTTATTTTTTTATTTTTATTTTTTTGACATTAAAACCAATTAATAATTTTTATTTTAAAACATTTAATATGTATTACTTCTTTCTTAATTATTTAATTTGTCTTATTTATTTTCTTATTTTAAGTTTTAAGATATTATTAAGAATTAGTTTCATTGACTATTATTGGTCAGAGGTATATTGATAGATAGTTGTACTTATTATAATTAAAAATTGAAATAATTCAGTTAATTTAATTATAAAAATTTTGGAAACAATTAATTTTTAATTCAGTTTAACTAATTAATCAATTAATTTTCATACTCATTTAACAATCTTTTTTAATTAAATTATAATGGATAAAAATAATCTATTCCTTTAATTATATTTAAAATTTTCTTACCCTTTTGTTTTCCGTTTATCATGTTAATCTTTCTTACTTACTGACTTGTACTCCTACAAAATGTAGAGCTTCTACACTCCCAGTAATACAATGAGGCAATAGGCCACATGCAATCCCTATCCCTATACTCTTGAGTTGATTCATCCTGCGTCCAATTCAGGATATCATTCGTAGAATTACCTTCCAAGGCATTTCGTATACCGAACTAATGAACCACCATTTCAACAACCAAACGAATAAGATTAATCACGATCCTAATGCCAGATACCGATGCAAAACTTGATTTAGATCTTCAAAATCCTCGGTTTCAAAATTAACAAAGATAACCATAAATAGTCCACAAGCCTTGTCAAACAATAAAGTACTTTTAGATGACAATTTTCGAAACGAAACTTCCTTTCAGTAAACAAATGAGAAGCCTATGCAGTAGCAGGCAAGAAGGCGCATCCCGCCTTTCGTTGCGCAAGGGGTCCGTGGCATCCAAGGAGCTGGAGAAATTGAAAGCAGTCATTAGATTCCCCGTGCATTTTTACCAAGAAACCAAAGTTAGAGACTCCGAATACGACATAGCTGGGGAAAGAAAATTACAACAATAATATTACATTGATTGGCATAGCCAAAATTACAAAACCAACCTTTGCATTCACACCGTCAGGAGCAATTCTGTTCTCAGCCTTCAGTCTCACATAATCAGTGCGGCTGAACTTAGTGAAGCCCCTGAACACCAAAGTCATCCAACAATTTAGAAATATGAATCTTCTTTGCACTCAAACTACAAAAAACATTCAGATCAAGAAGATTTCTCCAAGATCACTGGCCTTTTAATACAAACAGGTTGCCTCTGAGAACAACAACAAAATTCAGATCAAGTAATTATCCAATAATACCCTTTAATGCAACATATCGACATACAATCTAAGAGAATTCTACACTGAGTTGGGTAAATTATAGCCCAATGACAGCAGACATTTCTAAATTAAAGGGTCAAATGATAGGAAGCCACCTAGGACAATTACTAACAACAAACAATACAAGTAGGTGCGCCAATTTATAAAACGAGGCAAACTATTTGACTAGTAAATTCTTAGACAAAAAGGAGCAAAGAAAAAAAGACAGTTTCAAGGTGATATTAGAATCAATGCATACCACTTCCTGCTGACAATAATCTTTTGGCGACCAGGGAACTTGAATTTAGCACGGCGAAGAGCCTCCTGGGCATGAACACCGTTGCTGTCCTTGCATCGAACTGACAAAAGAACCTGACCAATGGCAACTCTAGCACAAGTGCCCTGTGGCTTTCCAAAAGCACCCCTCATACCAGTTTGGAGCCTGTCAGCCCCAGCACAGGAAAGCATCTTGTTAATACGCAAGACATGGAAAGGATGAACCCTAACCCTCAAGTGGAAAGCATCCTTCCCAGCAAATTTGGCCATGTACTTGTTGCAAGCAATACGAGCAGCCTCAAGAGCCTCACTGGAGACATTTTCTTTCTCCCAAGACACCAAGTGAACGCAGAATGGGAATTCATCAACTCCCTTCTTCTTCATCCCAACATCATAAATTCTAATCTTGGGATCAGGCACACCACGGCAAAACCGTGATTTGGGGTATGGTTTGTTTTTTATCTGACGGTAACACCTTGCTGGTCCTATTTAAAAACAAGAGAAGAAACAACAAGATTTAGCTGGAAAGAAAAAGATTACTTTCACCAACTAGAGCCCTGAAAGCATATACAATATCCAAAAGTTATCCATCAAACAAAATACTTGACGTACTATTAGTTCTAATCTTATTTACAGCAAGAGAAACTATCAATCACCCTAAATCTATCAAAACATAAATTATAGCAACTTATTTTCTGCAAGAGCGAACCAATACAGCATTTCCCAAAAATAATTCACCGTGCAATGATAGTTCTAAGAACAGTATGATTACCGCAGTGAAATGAACTAACTAAAAACATAAAACGGATCAATTCGTAAAACATGGAAAACATAAAACAGTCGGCAAAGTACTAAACATCAGAATAAACTGAAAATAAAAAAGACTAAGAGATAAAGGAAAATGGATTAATTCATGATAAAGAACGACTATAACAGATCTGTGTGTGTAATGCACAAAGATTAGACAAGAAATTTGAGGAGGCAGAAAGGAGGGACTGACTTACTTCTTCCCATGGCGGCAGAAAAACTGAACAAGCTTTAGGGTTCTGACTTTGCGAGAGAGGACCCTATTTTGGGTTTTATGCACAAAGAGAACTGTATCTCATAACCCTAAAACCCCGAATTCCAATATGAGGCCTTTTTTCATAACAATAAGCCCACACAAGCAGTACACATAAAGGATTAATGGTTTAATTTGGACCGTATTGTGCATATTTTATGACCCATTCGGCCGTATTGTGTACCTTTTTTATTTTATATTTATATATTAGTTATTTATTTTTAAATTTTTTTAATTTATAACAAATTCTTTATCAGTTAGGACTTAGGAGTCCTTTTCAGATTTTATATTGTTGTTATTATTGGGGGGCTTTTTTGACCTCATTTGTTGTTTTCTTATATTCAAATATATTGTTCTATCATAATTTCGATATATATTATTTTTATTTTTATTCAAGAGCATCAAACTAACCAAAATTAGTTTTTTGATGCATTTCTTTTTGTATATTGGTTCAGTCAGATTCTGCTGGGCCTGAACGTCATTGCCTAAATCCATAATTCTGTATGATTTTGGCTGCTAAATACCTGCAAAACAAATAAAGGCACGCGGAGGGTTGGTTCTCGGAAAGCCCCTCCGACGCTCAAGTCAGCCTTTCTAAGAGGGAGTTAGTCGTAGAAAACAGAGAAAAAGTTAGGGTTGTATTGTCGTACCTGTATCATGATAGAATAGTACCTTATATATTACGTGGGTGTTAGGTTTAGGTCTTCAAGTAGATCTTTGTGTTTGCATGAGAGACTGACGTCTGATGGGCTGTGGACGTGTGGAAATGGGCCTGGGCCTGACACAGCCGACCCAATCATATATAATTAGAAAAAGCTGGATATTCGGCGAAAGGATAAAATATATCGTTAAATTTTATATTTAAATAAATATTTAATATTTTTAAATATTAAACGATCTCTTAATATTAACTCAATAACGTAAATTAATTTTTAAAGAGAATAAATATTAAAGTAAATTAATTTTTAAAGAGAAATCTATAAACAATACTTAAAAAATTATAGCATAATAATAAAAGCATTTCATTTGAATAATTTAAATAACTTAAAACATCTTATGATTTAGTTAATATTAAAATTTCAATTGAATTCATATTTTTAATTTTATTAAATTTAAAAGTATTTGTCTCTATATTAGATAAAAAATGTTAAAGAGATATTCGTCTCAATAATTGAAATTCATATTTATAAAAACTGATTAATTTATTAATTAATTAGACAAATTTTATAAATTAATTAATTTTTATTCAATAATCTCTTTTTAAGTTAAACTTCAAATTTTACAAAAATAAAAATAATTATTTTTAATCATATACTAAATTTTTTAATTTTATTTAATTTTTATCCGGAAGATCTAAGTTTAATTCTGAAAAGAAAACTTAGTAGGAAGGCTGTTATCACGCAGAACAGTGTACATATACGTTTACAAAAGAAAGAGTAAGCCTATACACATATCTTCAACCAAAAGTTGATCCATCACAAACATCAAGCTCTATAGTATATACAGGTTATAACATCCAAAGTGGTCCCTTCCATTTTATCTGGGACTGATGCTTGGAACGGCACCACTAACAAGGTCACTTCCGGAGACATCTAGTGATGCATATGGATTCCTTTGTACAGTAGCCAATGATGGTGGTGATATTTGGTTCCCTGTATCAACTTCCACCTGCTCCGTTGTTCCGGTATTGGCTCGTGGCGTCATGCCCCGTATAATTTCAAGTTCTCTTACTACATCAGCCATTGAAGGTCGCATGTCCGTCTCATCTTGGCAACATTTCAGAGCCAGGTTTAAGAACTTCTCTACACAATCAGAAGGATAAGACCCCATTCCTCCATCAATCACTGAGAAGATCATGCCAGACTGATATGCAACATTTACCTGATGAAACGAATATTAATTCATTACTTAATTACACAAATGGAAGAAAAATACAGAGGATTAGCGATCATGGAAAGAACTCATATTTTGCAGGAGTAGAAATCCTTTCACTGATTAGAGTGGAGGATATATCGCAACTATCGGATCTATCATCAAACAGGTTAATTTAGGTAGTGGTACAAACTCGAACTCTCAAACTTCAAAGTTAAGAAGAGGTTTTCTGGCATTACCTCCCTAACAATGTTTTTGCCATGTGAGATTGGCTGCATCCCTGTCAATAGCTCTAGAAATACTACACCAAGGCTGTATACATCACTCTTGTCGGTCAACTTATGCGTTAAGAAATATTCTGGATCAAGGTAACCCTGAAAAGGTGATACAAAGGCATCAAACCTGGCTCATGTTCTTCCATGGAATGTACCGACTTATTTCAGAATCTATATACCAAATAAATGCAGACTTACTGGAGTGCCTTTTACAACTGTGGATACATGGGCTGGTGCAGAACCTTCAATATCAGGAGCTGGGGCTAGCCTCGACAGTCCAAAATCAGCAACCTTTGCAGTGTAATTGAAGTCCAGTAATATGTTGCTTGCTTTAATATCTCGGTGGAAAATTGGAGGGTTGGCTTCTGTATGTAGGTAGAGAATGCCTCTAGCTGAAGCCAAGGCAATCCTCAATCTTGTAGCAAAACTCAAGGTTTCTTTTGTCTTTGCTGTGGTAAAAATATATGGTTCACCGTAAATAGATCAAGTGAGATCGAACTTGTGTTATATGTAAACTTGAAAAGAATTTTATAAGTTTCTGAACACGTTTTGATTATTGGAAACAAGTTTTAATAGGGAAAATATGAAACTTACCAGACAGATGGTCTCTAAGAGTTCCATTTGACATAAACTCATAAACCAACATCTGCTTGAGCAAATAGCAATATACATCAAATCATTCTCATATTATCAGCTTGAACACTTCCACAGTCAAAGAAACCGAACCAAGGAATTGAAATTTGCTCATGACAGCTGTTTTTTCTGAGTTTTTGTGCAGATAGTAAAACAGAAAATAGAGTAATTACAGTTAAATATTTCTGTTTTTAATGTTACTAAGACTTGAGTAAACAGAGAGATTCGTACATAGTTTAAAAAGTAATTCGGTGTTTTCATTTCTGAAAAACCTTTGTTTTGCTGTGTTCTGTTTCAATCTTCTCTATAGTTCAACAAGGGAAATAACCATCCATGCATGGAATTTAACTAGAGAAATTAAGGATGGAACTTATGAAAATCACCATGTAATAGCTCCTAATCAAGAATTTCTATGAAGTCAGATGAGGAAGAGACAGATTCTTACAAACAGTTAGCTAATGATAATTCCCCAGATCGATGAGAAATGAGCAAGTTAGGAATGAGATGATAGACTACCTGTTCACCTTCTTCCTCACAATATCCAATCAAGGACACGAGATTTCGATGATGCAACCTTGACAGCAACTCTATTTCAGTTAAGAATTCCTTCTCGCCTTGTAAAGATCCCTTTTGAGCACGTTTTACAGCCACAACTTTGCCATCAGTTAGGACTCCTCTATGAACCTTGCCATACCCTCCGTGACCAACCTCGGTGGAGCTACTGAAATTGTTTGTCGCCAAGGCCATTTCAGAGAAAGTGAAATCCTTTACTCCATCAATTTTGATGGTAACTTTGGAAGCTGATGTGGAGCAAATGTTTAGACGTGAATTTCATTACCGCAGGAAAATTATGAAATGTAGAATTCAGTGACAATAATAAACACTAATACTCACCGGGACGTTTTTTAGGAATAGCTTGATAGTGCTTCGAACGCGACCTCAGAATAAAAAGTGTTACAATTGCAGATAATGCAACTGCACCAGCAATGGCTCCTACAATTGCACCAGCCAGAACACCTTTCCTTATACCGGATGATTGAGGGGTAGCGTACTCTGAAATATTCAGTCAACAACTTCATAAGGCTGTATGTTGGAGTAAGTATATCGGATAATGGATCATTGTGTACAAAATGAGAAACTCATACAAGCTATCATTTACGTACCAAGGAGGAAAGTTCTTTTTTTTCATAATATAGTCATCAAATGATTTCCTTACAACAATAACTAGGTTTGGAGACAAACCATCTTTGTATGGATCCAATAGATTGATGTAGAGAAGCTCATAAGGTCCAAAAACTTTACTATCAGAGATGTTCCACATAGTGAACAAACTATTTATGCGCCGAATCTCAGTCCCGTTGAATAGATAGGAACTATTGCTGTGGGCATCATAGACGGGAAAAAACTTCAATTGCATTCTCAATCGAGGCCCCTCTTCCCAGACAAAATGCTCGAGGTACAGTTGAGAACGGTCTAATTTAAGACTTGAACTCAAATACTCCTCAAACATATTTTTGTAGGGAAGAAAATCCCAGAATCCAGGACTTTTCAATCTGTACCCAACAATCATAGGTGCAGCACAAAAACAAGGTGTAGGAGATGATGGCGAATATTCATAAGGAGGTGGGCATGATTGTATAGGACAGACAGTGATTCGGGCTACTGAGATCTTCTTCTTCTCCACATAATTTGCATTTCCGCAGAACTGGACTAGACTATAATTTTTACAGGCAGGGTTGCCTTGAAGCCTGAAAATGTTTCGTAACATGCATGATATAATCATTTAAAACTCATCTGAAACAACATTCAGTATTATATTTTCCATATTTTCAAGAAGACAGGCACGAGGGATGTTATTCATTTCAGATAGAAAGTTGCTTATATCAGAAGGAAATTCGTCATGCTCATCTAGATCATTCATAGTAAAGGAGTTCAGAAACAAACCAGAGTGTGACATTTTGAGGGAGACTAACACTGCCCGTAATATTTGAAAATTTGTTGTTCTCAAAATCTCTGCAACATCAAAGAACGACAAACGATTAATATCAATAGAACTTACATTTCTGCTTAAGAGAACCATATAACAAGAATTTAAAGTTCTTATATGTACATTTGCACCACTGTAGAAGCTGTTATCGAAGGAAATGAAATATCATCATTAATGTCTTACAAGGTAAGTCTCTCAGTTCCACTGAAAGCCCTACTTTGCCAAATAGTTGATGGAATAGACCCACCCAGTGAATTGTTTGCAAGTGACCTGCCATTGAAGATAACCTAGTTAACCTTATTATTGTTCTCCAACGTTCAATTCTTTTGTGTCAAAACCCTCATAGTAACATACGAAACTGTGTCATTCGAATAGCATTACAGGAGCCTTGCAACTAAAAAAGATAAACGAAAGTGTTAGTGGAATAACACTCACAACTTTTGAAGGTGAGGAAGACTGGAAAAGTAATCAGGTATCGTTCCTGTAAGATTGTTGCTGGATAAATCTCTACAAATTTCACAAGTCAACATCAAAGTGAGTTAATCATAATAATCAGAAAAAGAATCTATTACTTTCCATGTAGAACATCAAGAAGTGAAAGAACTTACATTGTTGTAATATTATCAGAAAGCTTATTGGAAGGTATTGACCCGATTAAGTGATTCGAACTCAGGTCTCTGTAAGTGATCAGAAATTTTTCTTTAGATGACAAGGCCAGCATAAATATCCAAGAATAGGAATAAGGTAGGTAAATAACTCGTGTCAATGAGACAGAAATATAAAACATAGACAAACTTACAGATAGCTAAGATTTGGTATCCTACTAAGGTCAGGCATTGGACCTCGCAAGTTACAGTTCCGCAAGCTCCTAAAAGGGCAAACCAGGCGCAGAGATAAGGTAAGAATCCGTGCGAAGAAGATAAGGCAAAGGAAACAAGGTATAACAAAAGATATCGTGCCAAAAGCAAACAGTAGTATGACTATCCAGCAACTTCAGATCAAAACATATAATCTTCTTATTGTATGATGCAGTCATAACTTCAGCAACCACAAAACTTTTCTTTATTTCAGTCCTCAATTCGCTGAAATGTACTTGTCTCTACCTTAAAACAGAAAATGCATGAATGAAGGATCAAAGGCTTTTATCCACAAATATCAATTGCTAGAAGTTCATATTCTTTTAACCATATCCACACTTTCAATAACCACTTACTAGCTTTTAAGGTGTAGTTTGTACTTACAACTTCAACAATTTAGTCATGTTTCCGAAAGAAATTGGAATCGTCCCACCATTAAAGTTGTTGTTATCAAGTTGACTGCAAAGAAAGAAAAAGGGAGCGGCATGGGAGTTTCAGACAGAAATCCAGACAAACTGCATCTTCTGAAGTAACATTGTGCGGAATAAACAGTTAATCGTGCTTCAAAATGTCCTGATAGACAGGAGAAAACATACAGTATTAGCAAGTTTGGGAATTGAGAGAACTCTGGTGGAAGATATCCCGATAAGTTATTGTTGTCCAAAAGACTGCAAGTATTCATCGACACATGAACAGCATTGATGTCTTAGAGAAATCAGATAATAATGAAGAGAGTTGTTTATCCATATATATCGAACACAAGAAAACTAGCTAATACCAACTTACAAGTGGACAAGACTTGGTAGTCTGGACAGCTCAGGCGGGATTTGACCACTAATGGAATTGTTGTTCATGTGACTGCCGAGGAGAAGAATTGCAAGATCAGTTAAACGCAAGCAATTCTATGAAAACGTTCCAGCAGTAACTCAAAGATATATAGAGCCCTCACAAGTGCCTTGTTTTGTTCAAGTATGCAAACGACTTAGGCAGTGGTCCAGATATTTTATTCTGATCAATCTGTATCCTGTCCAAGAGTGGCAGATAACCAAGCTCTTCTGGCAGAGAACCTGTCAACTGGTTTCCATTTAGAAGCCTGAGAATAAGAAATCGACCAAATAAAAATCACCAAGGGCAGTTAATACAAAAAAGAGAGAGCTTAATCAAATGAGTATGTAACTGAAACTTACAGGAGTTCCAAAGATTTGATGTCACCTATTTCCTTAGGAATTCTGCCAGAGATGTCGTTCCACATGAAGTCCCTGTGAGAAGACAGATGATAGAATATAGGAATAGGACAGAAGGAAATTGGAAATATAATCCTTATAGAACTTTTGCTTAGTCTAAAGAGAGCTCTAGAGGTGATGTACACTTACAGTATTCGCAGATAAGATAAGCGTCCAAGAGATGGTGACAAACTTCCTGACAAATTCATGCTTAATAGTTGCCTGCATGAGATCAATTTAAAGGAAACACATATCATTTCACAAAGCAAATGATTTTGTACACACAACCGCCTAAAACATTCGTTAATAAACTTTTCAGTTGTTCGACATAGTTCTCATACCAATTTGCATAACAGTAAAACTAGTTCCAATAGAAACATAATTATCAGAATCGAAGGAAGAAAAATGATACCAGAAGGCTTGTTAACATGATTTTAATGTCCATATCGATATAAGAAGAGACTTGGAAGAAAATTTGATAGTTACAATTCAGTGACGTGAAGATAACCATCGTTCATTGTCGTACTGAAACATAAAACTCCAGTCCAATTGGCGGCGCATGGATCCCCACGATTCCAGTTCGTCAAGTTCCCGTTGACATCAACAAGGCTGTTCCTTATATCCCGCAATGCGTCCACTACAATTTTAAACAGGATATCTTCATTTCGCTCACTTGGAGCAAATGGAATGGTGGAAAGAGGAAAAAGCTCAATCCTTTACACGAGAATTCTGTTAGCAAAAGCAAATTCTGGCTTTTCATGCATGAAATAGACTTGATATTTCTTGAATGACCTTCATTGGTGATAAAAGAATTTGTGATAAGTAATGAACTTAATTGGTGATAGAGTATGCAAATGCACGCATTTACTCAATGGTGATTACAGGGAAAAAAAGTTTGTGGAATTGTGGCAAATATTCAACTGAAGATAGTTGGCTTCTGGGGAAACTAAAGGAGATCTAGCAGAATCACCTTCCACAGGATCAGTAATGCTACTTTGAGCTTCAATTAGTAATAGAGACCAACACAGCCACACGAGTAAAAGGGCTCCAAACGTGCAAGCTCTTGAATTGAACATCCCAAAAATGGAAAAACAACCATACTTATGAAGCATTTCCTACAGGGACAAAAAATGAAATTTTCTTAAAGTAAACAAACACTCCTGAAAACAAGAAACAAGCAACAAAAAATTGAGAGCCTGAATTGTTTTTCTTACACGGACCAATTACATGATCAAAACCAACGGAATACTTTCAAGGATTATATATCATAGAGTAAAACCATCATATTCATATATAAGAAATACGAAAGTCAGAGTATTGAGTGAAATGAGAACCTGTATTATTTAGTGGGGAAGAACAATATAACGGGGTTATTGCAGCTTGAGCAGGAAAACATAGGAATCCGAAGTCAGGGGCTGTGCTTGATATCTTTCTAACCAAGTTACTTTTATGACTTAGGATTATTATGGCAAAGACCATAACAGAGAATGATGATAATATCCATCACCATCCCAGTTTTATTTACTATGTTTTCAACAATAATAAATTAAACGGTTAAAAACAAAAAAGAGAAGTAGGAGGGAAAACAATGTAACCGCATTAAAAACATCGCCAAATAGGGGTGGCCATTTTGGCTTTGTTGAGAGATTGATGAGAGGAAGATATAGAGAATGTAATATAATATCGGTGGTTTTAATATCCAGTGACAAAGAAAGGTGAAGATTTTAAAAACTTGCCAGCTAGGTTGAATGGCCTCACCTGGTGTTAAACGCGTTAGATGTAAGACGTATCCCTGAGGTTGTTTCAGGATTTCCTATTCGTTACAGGACATTAGAGGTTCGTCCAAGAACGAACGTTAAAGCTTTCATTCCTGTCAAAAGAAAATTGTTTAAAACTCTGATAGTTGTTGCTTCTATTTTGTTTTACGTTGGAAAACGTATCACAGTGAACCAATACATTCTTTTGATTATACTCAAGTTCGCAGCATTGCAGAACCCGCCGTGTTGGCATCAAGCATGGCCCTGCTAGTTCCTTATTCCATGATTCCATCCTGTTGGTCAACATGTCCATGGTCAACTGAAGCTACCCTTTCTCAGAAACTACTTAGTATCTGATACTTTTAAATACTTATTAAATAAATCCTCAACATACATATAATAGTTCATAGATCACAAATCTCGGGTTGAAGAACCAATTTTAAGAGTTAAATAATTATTCGTTCATCAGCATTAAAAAGACCCCTTCCAAACCAAACCAAACCAACGGGGAAGTCCTGATTCGGTTATTTGCATGTTGTCTGAATTTTGTTTATCGTTGATACCTCTGACACGAAAACCAAAGCTTTGAATCCTGCGGGTTTTTGCAATACCAGTTCAAGAACATAAGCAGTGGAACTACTCCTTCATTTTGGGGTCAGGGTAGAAGGATAACGTGTTAAACATGTAGTGTAACAATCAAATAACACAAATTTATCCTACAAGTTTAAATTAATGGTGGAGGAGGAGTTCATGTTCTTAATTTTATATGTTTTAATCCTAAATAAAAAAGCAAAACCACGTCAGTCGTACGTAAGGTAATATATTATCATCACCGGACTTTTGGAAATTGCTTCTTTTACACATGTTAAGCCATTCAGACTCATTGACACTAACTAATTACGATATTAGAATCTAAGTATTCTCTTCAACGAAGATAGATGCTTCCATATGAGAACAGACAAATTAAAGACTTGCAATGGCACCATGTTAATACTCATAATATTTCGTAGAAAATGAGGTGTGTCTTAATGGTGGTGGCCATTTACCATAATAAATAATAATAATAATTTGTATTTTAAAATAATTAAATTATTATACATTCAAATTGAATTTTATTAAGTTCAAAGATATCAAAATATGTACATATATATATATATATATATATATATATGTACATATATATATATCATTTGAGAGGTGACAAAAGTGGCCCTCTGATTTTACCTGAATTAAGTTAAAGAATGCATAAGTCGTAAGCTGATAAAGGTCAACCACTAGCAAACAATATTATGCCTAGATTATATTACATAGCATACCAAAAATTCTGACAAATGGATGCTATGTAGCTAACCCCAAATCGAAAAAGGACAAGCCTATGAATCAGTCATACGTAATTGACAACACAAAGAGATAAATCCCGGTGATTTGCATTGCCATTTGGACATGGCGCATGGATCAATCCAAGATTTAGTGAGTTGAAGAATAGATTGGCAACGATTTCATCATGCCAATTTGAGTTTAGTGTGTTCACGAGAACTTTTTTTTTTTTAGCAATATAAGAAGAACATAAATTATCACAAAATCATAGAGTAGGCGTTAGAAGAAATGTGTGGATTTTTTAATAAGTATTATAACTTTGCAATTCACAAACATTGGAGACAATTATATAATACCCACTTCAAAAGAAGAATAAGAAGTAACAAATTGTTTGGCAAATCACATAAAACAGCCCCTGTGATATACTTGATTATTCATCTTAGTCCCTGTGTTTTTAATTCGGTCACC
>JANZLX010000008.1:5751088-5762329 GCA_025531955.1 Erythroxylum orinocense
TCTAATCATAATGCCTCCAAATGAAAACCTATTGTTTATTCCTACGCTACTCTCTGCCGCTAGCTAAAGTAATTAAAGACCTCCCCCCCCCTCCCCGCTACTGCCGCCGTCCAATGATATATATCCCAACTTAATTGAAAACCTTTGTTAATTGAAAGCCTAATAAGAACCCAGCTGCCGCGTGTCTCCCTTAATTGCCGCGTGCGTGAGTTGCTGTCCATTTTAAAAACCTCAACTTCTAAAACGTTTCCTACCTCCTCTTCGCTGCGTTTTGGACATTTTCTGCTGATGTGTGTTTTGCTCTCCTATGTGCTGCCGTTTTGCAGTTTCCAGCTGCTACTTCCATCTTTAATTTCACCTAGGCCATGCAAAAAAATTATTCAAGTTTTATGGACATGCTGTGAGTAAACTCTTGGGTTTAATTTGAGACGAAACTCATGCTTTATACGAAAAAATCAGAAAAATAAAATAAATAGCAAACTCAAAGAAAATAAATGAATTAACCTAAAAATGCTACAAAAATGAATGAATAAATATGCAAAATAAATGCAAATATGACCTAAATATCTATATGAATTGGACTAAACAATAAGTAAGGGAATGTCTGAATCTTATACTCTGCTTGAAATGAAATGAAGAGGATGAATTAGGTAAATGTGCTTCAGGAATAGAAAGAACTAGAGATGCTTGATCAATAAAAAGAGCACAAATAGAAATAAGCATATTAAATGAGGCAAAACATTTGCATAATTAGGACCTAAATTAAGTTTATCAATAGAGAATCACCACGTCCCTAGAAACAAACACTTGTTTAATTTCTAAATTATATAACTTATAATCCTTCACACCTTACAGTTATCCTGAAAGCATGCATTTAACTACTTTAAACTCAGTTTTATTCTAAAAATTGTCATCATTAAAAGTAAAGTAACTACTTTAAACTCAGTTTTATTCTAAAAATTGTCATCATTAAAAGTAAAGTATAAAAAAAAACTCTTAAAGAGCTAAACTAGGAATAATATGAAAACAATTTTTCATAAGATGTGATATTACGAATGGACAAAAAAAAGAATTCCTTTAATAAGAAACTCTGCATGTAAAGCACATTCACTACAAAACTAAATTAAAAGATTAGCCTAAATTTGTAAAGTCCTTATCACAGCCAAGATATATTGATGTTTCCTTTCAATCACACTATTTTATCGAGGTGTCTTTACACAAGAAGTTCGATGATTAACGCCTTTTGAGTCATAAAATTCTAGCATCTTAAACTATCGGCCTTTATCACTCCTTAATCCTTTTATCAAATTGTATCTCAGTAAACAAGATAAATTGTTGTAAAAGAGGCCTAGCTTCACACTCAAATTTCATAATATAAACCCATATAATAATGTTGAATTCATCAAAAATTATGCAGAAGTAATGTTGACTTAGAAGTGTTATGGTATGTATATGCCTTTAAATGTCAACATAAATTAAGTAAAAGTAAGCATAAGTAGTAGTATCACTAATAGGAAAAGGAAATTGTTTTTGCCTAGCAAAAATGACAAATCTCACGAGGTGAATGTGATACAAAATGATGTATTTATAGGACCAACATTGGCAAGCAATTTCAATCTAGCATCTAATTGGTACTCTAACTTATAATGTTAAAGATTCACTTTATTAGCAATAATGGAATTACAATGAAAAGAATTATAATCTCTTACTAATATAAACCATTGACCTTTTTAGACAATCCATTCATCCTCCACTTATGATGATTTTGGATGAAACATAAATTAGATTAAAAAGGCAAATAACAAGTTAAAGCACCTATCAATTTGCTTGCAAAGATGAAATTAAATTTGAAAACAGTAATAAAGAAAACATCCAACAATGCCAATAAAGAAGAAAGCTTAACAATTCATATACATGCAATAGGAACTTGAGATTGATTTAGTAATTTCATGCAGACATTCTAAATAGGTTTATATTTATTAAAAAATATAAATAAGCATATTATATGATCGATAGCTCCTATATTAATTATTTCACTATAATCAACAATTCTCTTAGGAAAAGAACTAAGCGATATGTCTATCTACCATATTAATAGAGTGAGAAACTATAGTGTACCAAATATTCACTTAAGACACCTGATTTTGTTGCATTCTTGGGGAAGATGAGAAAACTACAGTAATGCTTAAAAGAGACAATTAAAGCATGCTTAGAAATTTTACATATTGATCTTTAATAAAATGAAACTGAGGAGAAGCAATACTATCACTAGTACTTTGAAATAGTATTATCGCTATCATAAATGAATTATCAAGATAACTAGTTTCTCCAAGAACTGATCCATAAACCTAATTAACTATCTCAGAACAAGACCTCTAATGTGATTTATAACTAGTGGAAAAGCCATGCTTATTATATCATCTTTCAAATGTATGTCCCTCTTTTTCATAAAACCTATACAAAAGCCTTCAATTAGTATTAACATATAGGTCTTCACCTCTCAATCTTTTCTTATAACTAAAAGTATTGCATCTAGTATAACTTCCATTAACATCGTTATTCAAAAAACTAAATGATCTACCAACAAAAGCACTAGTATCAATATTAGAAACATAATTAGAATGCAATTACCTTTCCTAATGTACTACCAGTGAAAATACTTTATTGATAGGAGGCAATGAATGGCACTCAAAATCATATTTTCATTAATTATAAATTGAAGGCTTTTAGTTTAGTTTCTCAATTAACCCAAATCACACTTAAAATAAACGAAAATGTGACTAAATTGAAGACTCTTAACTCAATTTCTCAATTATAACCTTCTTTGATCTTTCTACTATGGGATTTTTGAAATTTAGATTTAGTTACCAATTATAAGCCTATTCCAACATTCAAAACCCAAGTAGCATGCCATTCATGCATTCCATATCCAATTATTAGATACAAATATGAAATCATCTCATACAAAGACAACCTGGTATGAACTAGATCATATGTGTGAGAAGACAGAGTCCTCATCTCCATATGTGCATGTAATTGGAAACTAGTCTCACACTATTCAAGCAAATGATCACAACTCATTCTCATCAAATGATTTTACTAATTATGTAACAACACAATTCTTATGTCAAATACTACCCTAATTGTAACATACTACTTCCATAGAGCATCTGCCTGAACATCCAAAGAATATTTGAGAACATACCCTATGAGAATGGCACGTTAGAACAATCACATTAACTTATTATGGCATCACACATAACACAAGTATTCATAATGATCAAATATCCTTATTTCATCTAGAAAATAGACTTACTTACATTGTACCATTACAATTCATAGCACTATATTTACATTACATAACATTTGAGAATTTACAACTCCATACAAATGTTAACATGAAATGAAAAGCTAAACAAACACATCCTAACTAAACTCCTCAAATATCAGCTGACGAGACCTTTAAGCCATACTAGAATTTACTTGATTACCTTAGAAGCTAGAACTCCCTTGTATTTGAAAATCAACGTTGCAATTTTGATGAGTTTGCAAATTCAATGAGCCAACCTTCATCGATGTACTCACTCTAGTCAGAACATAAAGTCAAGCATATAACTAATTTTAAGAAGTTTAACACATCATCCAGTATCAAAACCCACATCACATTTTGTCACATTTCATCAAACACAAGTACAACATGTATACTAACATTTCATATTACTATTTTAGAACAATCCATTAATTCATCTCAATCATTCATATGATACATGTAAAGTTATATATATGCAAATGCACACGTGACTCTATTTTCATTTTACTTTGTTGTAACTGAGCGCCTATCTATTGTCCTGTATCCATTGTGGATATCGAGCTTACTTTATTTACTGTCCCATATCTGTTGTGAATAGCTCCCTTATTAACTGAGCCTGTGGCTCTTTGTGCACAATTTCTGAGCGTAAAGCTCTTTTTCACGTTGATCACTCCATTTATAACTCCTTTATCTGATCATGCATATCAATATAATGGAATGCATCAATTCACATAATATGCTATCAATACTTTTCATTCAATGTGTTCATTTCATTTATCACATTCTTCGGCGCTGAGCCTGGCATTTAACATTCAGTTGAGTACACATTTCATATTACACATACAATTTGAAAACACTTCCATATACAGTCCCAAGTATCAAACTCCTCGGACCAATAATGTTTGGAAGCATAGCAATCTTATAATTACTCCTTCAATAACTGAAAGTTAACTAAAAACAATGCAATCATAATGAGAAACATCTAGGTTAACTCTCAGTATGCTCCAGATAAGCTATTGCCTTGATGATCCGGCAATGTCTAGATGTTGGCGATCGACTTGTGAGTTTAAAGTCATGTAATACACACATAGTTCACATATTACTACGTTGTTTAATCAAGTGAATATTTAATCATGCACATGTATATGTGTCATGTTCAATATATGCTCAATTGACTTTTCGGGTATGTATCCTTATTCATAAATCTTGACTATTCAAACATCATAACTCGTATATAACTAGTTGCAATTAGGTTTATACCTTAAGTAAACTTAATTACTCTAAATTCATCATTCATACATTTACTAACCTTTTCTAGCAATATATTCACACAGTTTTTCCTAATTCTCATTCCTTTATACCTAATACACATTACTCATATCCTTTGGATCATTTTTGTATTCATAAGAACACCCCTTTATATCTTTAACAACTCATATTTTCCAAATTTAAACACATTGATATCAAGACAATCCATTCCTTAAGTTATAACATCAATTAACAACTTAAACTATCAAACCCTTAACCAATTAATCAAGCAACTATCTATGTTCATTTCAGGCCCCAATCAAGTCCAAATGCACCAAAGTAAAGTGACTTATCCTCATATGGTTCAACAATTACAAAAACAAAAAATTTTCATTTCAAAGCAATGCCCATGATCGTGGGGGACTTTCCCACGACCGTGTGATGAGTGGCCCGAAGTGCAGTATCAAATTTTCCTTAACTTTTCTAGATTCTAACACCTTCATACCCAATTAAAAACATCTTTATATTAGTCCATTAATTATATCTCAATTAAACCTTAATTATACTTCAATTCCTCATCAATTTCAACTCAAAATAATTAAATTGGGAGCTCATAAAATATTTATCTTTCATGCATACAAAAACAAAACAGAAACTTTCATTCACTTAATCTCATCATATATGTAGTCCTAGTGTTTTTTTTTTCAAATTCAAGAACACTTCACTGGCACCTTCATTTAAACTTCAAATCTCAATCTAAATCATCCATATAGAAACCTATAACCTATGGTTCTCATGCATCAAAAACAAAATAGAAAAGTATCCAATTCATATATCATTTTCTAGCACACTTCATAATCAACATCACATGCAATTCATCCCAATTCAATCATCATAAACTTTCTATTACAACATGCCACAAAGCTCAATACTTTACTTACTTGTTTAGCTCAAGTTCCACCTCAATTCATCAAGTTTATTTTGCCTTATATGCATGCAAGATCATCTCAAATACAAGGTGGGATTGGATGGGTTTTCACCAAGGATAAAAGACAATAGCAAAAACAACAATGTTCTAGTTCTATAATTTCTTGTGAAGGGTGAAAGCATGGATTTTTGGTGTGGCAATTAGAGATACAAACTTAAGAAAAACATAAGGATGTATGGGTATGGTGTTTCGGTACTAAGAGGACAGGAGAAGAAGAATGAACCTAGCAGAAACTATCCCTGCAGTAGCTTAACTCATTAGGTGCTAGGCGTCACCATTTCATAATGACATTTGTCACTTATGCATGCATTCCATTTGCCCTATATATAAGCTGCCAAATGTCATCAATATCTTCGGCCATTCGTCACTCAATCACTGCTGCCATTTGTCACTTAATTTCCTACGTCAAATGTCACTCAAATTCTATTACCATGTGTAACTTATTTCATAAGCATAGTCATCCTAAATTTTCATATCAATTTGACATTTTTTCCTAAACTAAATGCACTTTTTAATTCATCAATTTTTCAATTGTAATAATTAATTTCAAATTTACTAATTATAATCCACCAAACCAAATTCAAGAAATAATTAATACACAATTCACATCATGATCATTTTAAACCTTTCATACCCTGGAATATGTCAACTGAGTGCATATACAATCTAGGCAATGTTTACTAAATCATGATTCATGTGTGTATGCAAATATTATGCATGTGAATGAAATGCATTTCATAAATTCTCAAATGATATGACTCAATAGTTTAAGATTCTAACCCTCAGTAAGTTTTGGAACCCAAGCTATTACACTTAGAGTATTTATAGTTAAAGGAAGTAACACATTAAATGCCATATGTTAAAAGAGATGAAACATATGATTGTGTAGTTCCACCATCCTAAAATGATAAAATCCTCTCGACCTGCTCTTGTAAATACTTCATTAATATGTCTACTTAAATTTGACATATCATAAACATATGCAATTTTTGACTTACCTTATCAACTAGAGCTTTATGATAATTCTCACATTTTTTTAGTTGATTTTAACTTAAACTTAAACAAAAAATAAAGGTTTCTTTCCTTGCTCAGTCATTTCAAGGTGCTAACAAATTGTGATAACCTTAAAAGACCATTCTTCTTGACCAAAGCCAATGAGAACAATTAGCACTCCAGGCCACCAAAAAGAGATTGAATAGAAGAATAAGTGTTAGGTTGTGTTAGACTTTTAAGACTAAATTGTGAAATTGTGTAAAAATTGGCAAGTCTTGACCAATTTTGACACTTGTTGATATGAATAAAAATAGAATATGGTAAAGACCTACAACTAGATGATATAAAATGAGTATTGTTAATGAAAGCGATAGAGTAAGAGAGTGTTGACATATATTGGTGTTTATTAGCTAAAAATACTTAACAAGAGTCAAGATTTATACGTGAAACGAAAGATGAAAGACATAATTAAGTCATGCTAAGTTTGAAGGTACGTGATACTTAACTTTGATGAGAAGATCAAAAGGTACATAAAATTAAGATGATTATTATTTGATGATTTAGATTGATGACTTAGATTATTGCTAACTTAGTTCATAAAGCAATGTGACTACACCATAAACATACTTGGATGGTTCATGCATAAAGATGACTTGTGACAACTAAACTAAAAGCTTATCAAGGCACTTGTTTTCAATAGGTGATGAAGTGAAGTTCAAAACATATTTTCTATATGCTAAAGTGCAGGCAGTTTCCTAAAGTGGATAACTCCATACCAACTTAAAATTAGAAGAAGTAGTAACTTCCCCACTAACTTGATAGGTTAGTGGAGAAAATTGGTAGTTTTAGCTTAGTTAATCCCTAAGCTTTTGTAAGCCAATATGTAGGCATACTTGTAAGTTTATTTATGTCATATATTGCACATTCAATCATTTGTAAAAGAGTTAAGAGCTTTGAAAGAATGTTCATGTTGAGAGTTTCATATAGGAAGGTCTTTAGGCAGTTTATTATAGAGTATTGCAAATTGGAAATGACTCGAGTCCTTATGATGTTTTATTGGAATATATCAATAAAATGATAGCTTTGTCATATCTCTCTTGTTCGTTTCATTCGATAGATTTTTGTAAAATACTTATTTATTAAAATTATGATTGAAACACTTAAATATGAGTGTTATGAGACATTTAAAAATAACTGGAATTGTTAGTTGAACAATCATGAGGAAAGCCTAAGTTAAATTTTCACAAACTTAAATTTGAATGTTGCATGAAGACTTCAACAATTTTACTATATTATATTGCATCTGGAAAAAAAAAACCCTCATTATAGAACCCTCCTCTCCTAACTTTTTCATCCCTTTAGTTTAGCAAATATTCTGACTCCAATCATCACCCATTCGTGAACATGATCAAGATTGAGATAGAGACAAAGAGAGTCAGAGAGACCACACCTCCCACGATTGCTAATTAAAGCAACAAAACCACATAAGGAAGCAAGATGAGAAGGAAAATTACGTTTAGATTAAGAAAGATGATGCAAAATTAAGATAATTATGTTAATTGGATTAATTATAATTTAATTTAGTTTAAATCACTGGAAGTCACATGGTATTGTGGATCCTATAAAAATAAGTAAACGATTCTATCAGTTTAGAATTAAATTTGAATAGTTTTGAAAAGTTAAGATTATTTTTAAACTATTTAAAATATTATAGTCTGACATATATTTTACTACAAATATAAGAATTAAAAATATTTTTTTACCTAAACATATACTAATACACAAGTATGATAATATCATGAAAGTAGTGTGATTTAAAATGATATAATTAAAAGATATTTAAGTAACAATAGGTAAGAGTATGTTAGGATTTCAAGTGTGAGTGGGAATCCCATATTAGAAATTGATGGAACTAGTGAGGTACGTATAAGCGGAAATGACCCATAAACCTAATGCATTAAAGTTTTAGGTTGAAGTGTGATGTCAAGGCCTATGAGTATATCTCCTCACTATGCCCATTTTGTAGATCTCTCATGAAAATAGGCTTCTTAGATCCATAAGTGGTATCAGAGCCGATGATTAGGCAAAGGACTAGTATGGAGACAATAGTCGGATCCCATGGTTGCCTCTCCTGATGGGCCTAGACCAATGGAGTATAAGAGCTCTCAGTAACGCCATATACTCAAGCTGCTAAGAAAAAAGGCTTTCATTTAAGGGGAAATCCAAGCTCAATGTGGAAGTTTACACTTGAGTGGGTATTGTTGGAATTTCAAGTGTGAGTGAAAATTTCACATTGGAAAGGAATGAAACTAATGAAGGATATATAAGTAGAAAGGGCTCATAAATCTAATGCCTTAAGGTTTTGGCTTGGAATGAGGTATCAAGACCTACGAATATGTTCCCTCACTAGGCCTATGATGTAGATCTCTCGTAAAAGTGGACTCTTTAGATCTAACAAAGTATTACACTACTGCTAATGATAAATATTTTCATTTTTCAAACTTATATATAGGCATCATCGGTTCTACGATGTGTTTTTTGAGATTATAGCTTGATGTATTTACCAATTATGGCTTTAGAAAGTTACATCAAATTATAAACGGTAATCCAAAATATCCCGCAAGTCTATGAGAAATGTGTTTATCTCTTAGACACCTACATTGGACGTTTCGAACTAAATGAAATGGATATAGGAGAGGACACGAAATCATATAGATGCAACAAAACAGTTGATAACAAGGATTTAGTATGCTTGTTAGTTACCTTCTTATTAATAATAGCAATAATAATAATAACTCGATTCAAATAACTCATTTTTTTCATTCTAGTTTTATAATAACGTTACAGAATTGTAGTAAACTGGTCAAGGGAATAACTAGAAACAGAAAGAGTTCAATTGCTTGCTAACAAACGATTATTCATCTTCGCGTGTCTTTGCCAAAACATAAAATGATAATTATTGTTGAACATGTGACTTTGAAACAGTTAAAGATATTATCAGAATATTTTCTTTAAGTTTAGATTTTATTTTATGCTGATTTAGATTAGATGTTATATGATTTTTGAATTTTAGTTAAAAAAAGATTGTATAAATTGACAAATTTCTATTCAATAAAATTTGAGAGCCTTCTCCACATTAAAAAAACCAACAATTGATATCAGAGCTCTCTTGATCTTAAGGGACCTCTAAGCCTACAAACCTATAACCCATAACTCATTCTACGCTTTCCCACACCACAAATCAAAAACCACACGTCGACGTTTCGGATTTGCCAACAAATCCTACAATGACTTAAGTCAGGATGCACAAAGAAAAGAAAAACATTCAAGAGGAGACAAAAGCAGGAGTTTCAACAAGATCGACAACAACAACAACATAAACAAAGATGATTCATATCCACCATGCCCACATTAAGAAAAAAAATCACCCACAACAAAAAGTGAGAGACGCCAAACAAACTGTAAACGATCAACTTGAGGAGCAAGAGTTATTTGCAGCATCATGCCTAGCCTAACAGCGAAATTATGGGATCACAAACGAAAAAGAAAAAAAAGATGCTTGGAGTTTGCAGTATCAAAGTCAAAGAGGAGTGTTGAACATGTGACTTTGAAACAGTCAAAGATATTATTAGAATATTTTCTTTAAGTTCATATTTTATTTTATGCTGATTTAGATTAGATGTTATCTTATTTTCATATTTTAGTTAGAAAAAAACTGTATAAATAGACAAGCTTCTATTCAATAAAAATTGAGAAAATCTTCTCCATATAAAAAAAACCAACACCCAAATAAACGTATGAACGAGATTGGTTGAAAGTTTATTAAAACAGAAGATCTCATTTTTAGCACGAAATTACCTGTGTTAATTAACTTGTTTCAAGCCTGTTCCACTTATTATTAACCACATATTTATATAGATTTAACGTTAAACAGATTTATGGCACAGAAAACAGAAATATGTTACTTGTCCCTCTACTATAAGCTGCTGTTGGTTCAGAAATCGAAGTCACCTTTTGGACCGACTTATCGTTCCTGGAGTGGAGCCCGGTTCGACAGCATAAAATTAGACAACTGAGCTCAGTATAGCCCTTCTATCCCTCGCTACTTCTGATAGGGGTGAGCATTATTCGGGCCGACCCGATTAGCCGACCCGGCCCGAATTAATTCGGGTAATAAAATTGTAATATCTCGTTCTCCCTACTAAGGGTTAGAACCCTAAAATTTGGTGCACGTGAGCTAGGAAACCTTGTGTCCGTCAAACGGACATGGAAGTCCGTTTAACGGACAACTTCGAGTGAGTTGGAACAATTTGGATGACTCATGTCCGTTTAACGGACCTTCTCGGGAGACTTAGGACACTTTGGTGGATTCATGTCCGTTTAACGGACCTTCTCGGATGAATTTGGATTGCTTGGCCAGTCTATGTCTGTTTAACGGACATACAAGTCCTTTTAACGGACATCCTCGGGGCAACTTTAGCAAATCATATTTGTGATCGTTTTAAATTTGGTACATATGGTCTTAAGCGAGATTATGATAAAAATATATCATGTTTGGATACACATTGATGAATTGGATTTTTGCACACACGAAAATCAGTGATCATGCACTCAATTGACATTTCCGGGTATAATTGGTAATAAATGTGATTATTTGAGAATTATGAGCTATGGTTATTGGAAATTGATTTGGAAAGTGAAA
>JANZLX010000008.1:5764886-5775213 GCA_025531955.1 Erythroxylum orinocense
ATAATGTCGGGTGCTTCATGATTATTATTAATTTTGTTAAGAACAAGAATACGTAAAGCCAAATCCAAAACAAACATTTTATGTTTTCAATTTGGTTTTGGAAGAATGTTTTATGTTTGGGGCAATTTTGTCTGTTTGCATTTAAAACAATATAGTGGGAGTGCTATTATAAATCAGAGGAGTGCTAATAGCAGCACCTTTAGATTAATTGTTATCTGATTTTTGAATTTAATTAAAAAAAGACTGTTCTATTCAATAAAATTTGAAATTCTCCAACAATTACTTAATGGATTCCATCCTTGTTACTGGAGAGTATTGAAGATAGCTAATTAATCGTCGTCCGTGTTGTTTGTAATAAACAATTGCTATGGCCGACTGCTATCGAGTGCAACCAGGCTGTGAACGTATGTTTGGTTTTCTCTTTTGTACTTGTTCTCAAGAACGCATTCTATATATATTCATGTCAAGTTCTAATTAGGCAGCTTTTGTGGGCACTAGCTGATTTAATTAGCGCCTAAATCTAACTTTCTTTCATATTCGGTTGGCTAATTTAAGTACTTCTTACCACAAATTTGTCCCTTTTTTGGTGTATACTAGCTTTGTCCACTGTAAATCTGTGTTTAGATATCCCATCAACTAATAACCACAGCAAAATCCAAAAATGAAGGGAGTTTATATTTAAAAATAATTAAGATATTTAAATTTAAAAATAGAATAAAAAATAATTTTTAAAATAATTTATTGAATTATTTTTATTTATTAGCATATACCATTTACATAATAAAATTAGAATTTGATAAAACTGATAATAATTTGGTCAAACTCAAAAAAATAATTTACAAGATTGAGTTCGAATTAATTTGAGTTTCGGATCTATTTGAAATGTTGTTGGGCCTCGTTAATGTCAAATGCTACGTGTTCTTATAAAATAAAAACTTGTCTGAGCTCTTACTAAGTCATTCATGATGAGAACCTTAGTAAGACTTTTGAGATGGCATCGTCACTATCCACTAATAACTGAAAGCTATGTCTGCCTGAATTGGATTCCACAAAACCTTTTATTCCCACAAAAAACCATGTCTCCACTGAAGCGAGAGGGGACCGATCTTAAAGGGCTCTCACTCTCCATCACCATCACTGCGTTGCAATTTGTCAATGCTCACTCACGGTATACTTTGCGATCACACACGCTATTGCCTCGAACTTTCTTTTTTATATCTATGTATATATTTTCGTTCAATTCGCATAAGAATGCTATCCAATCACGTCAGACGCATTCTCATCGTAAGACTACTACTTCAAATTGATTTATCAACTGATCAAATAAATGCTGGGGACATTGTGGATTTATGTTACTGAGATGTGAATGGATACGGTGGCACTAGGATTTAAGGTGTCCAAATCAACGAGATCTTACTTAAATCGGTCATATTATTATACGATTAAATTCTCTATTTTAGTTATTTTGTTTTAACTATTTTCTATTAAATTATATATATATATATATATATATATATATATATATAATCTAAAATTAATAATAACTCAGATTTTTGTTGATAAATTGAGGGTATAGAAAATGGAAGGACATTTCATTAGTAATATTTCTATGGAAGACATATAAATGTTATTAATGGTTTTGTATTATCACGTGATATGACTTGTTAATAGCCAAATTTTACATCTAATGGAGTAAATCATGTATGTCCTTTTAATTTATTGATTATATAATCTTTTCTAAGTAACTTATATGCATCATTTATAATGTTTTCGTTTAATTTTTTATAATTAATAATCATTCTTCGTTTACTTTTTTTTCGGCTGTATTATTTACATAAAAAGTTGGTACAGAATGTTTACTTGCTGTAATCAATTGTTTTTTAGTAACTTTTTACACACAAACACACACACACACACATATATATATATATATATAGTGTAAAATCTACATATAAAATTTAATAAACATGTATTATTCAATATTATCTTGTCAACCTGTGAGTCAAACAGCTTTGCATGACGTGGAGACTCAGAAGCCAGTTGTTCAGTTCAGGGTCCAAGTTGTTGGATATTTCTAAGCCACTTGTTTGAGTGGCAGAGACGTGTCCTAAGCCCACCGAATGAAAGGTCAATCCTGTGCAATTAAGTTTTACGTCGTTGCCTTATTGGATACTAAGGAATTGTCCTTTTTATCCTCCTTTTGAACCTTGGATTTATGCTTGAATTTTGCTTTTTACGAGTAATTGATAACGTACAATTGTATTTAAAAAGACCTTTTTGAAAGGTAACTAGCATAAAAGTACACACTTGATAAGACACGAACAATGGAGAAAAAGGACACAGAACATTTTTTATTGGAGGTAGTTCCCGTGTCGTTATGTAACCAGAAGTACTTAGTACATACAATAAGGATATAATGGTCACGAAATTGACTAACAGAGCAAATCAGCAAAGTATGTAGGAAAAGTGAAATTAGTATTACAGTAGAGATAAGAAGATAAAGAGGAGAGTCTTTATATGAAAAGGAACAGGTACCGTCAACTTTTCCAACTAAGATACTCCCTGTGTCTGTTAGAATTGAGATGATCTCGTCCTCTGAACTCGAAGGCAAATCCAGGGTCTCTTCACGTATGGTTAGCCCTGATAGAAGCAACAGCAGGTTTGCTATTGCGATGGAGAGGACGGGCCAATGGTATCGTATAATATATGACTGCCGGATCTATAACCTTAAAACTTTAGTATGTTTTATGTTGATTAATCTTATGTGTGTGTCCAATTCTTGTCCAGGGTGTTTCGTCAAGATATTCCAACTGATGTTCTAGTTGAAGTTGGCAAAGCTAATTTCTCCCTTCACAAGGTAAGTAACATCATTAAAGCTCTTAGTTAGCTTGTTCAAAGATTGTAAGTAATCAAGATTGTAATCTTTATTATGTTCGAGCAGTTTATGCTAGTGGCGAAGAGCAACTACATAAGGAAGTTGATAATAGAATCTAACGAAGCCGACCTGACAAGAATCGATCTGTCAGACATTCCAGGAGGCCCTGAGATCTTTGAGAAAGTTGCTAAATTCTGCTACGGTGTCAACTTCGACATCACAGTCCACAACGTAGCAGCTCTCCATTGTGCAGTTGAGTATCTCCAAATGTCCGACGATTATTGCGACAACAACCTCGCAGGCCGCACGGAAGATTTCCTATGTCAAGTTGCCCTCTCAAGCCTCTCTGGCTCCATTGTTGTATTAAAATCCTGCGAACAGCTTCTCCCCATGGCTGAGGACCTCGGAATTGTCCAAAGATGCGTTGATATCATTAGTGTTAAGGTGCTAACTAACTTGCATACATGTTGCTAAACACTAGTATCATGTTTCAAATAATAACTAGCAGTGAAAATCATCTGTAGGTCTGCAACGAGGCAAACTTTCCTAGCAGAACACCACCTAATTGGTGGACAGAGGAGCTATCAATCCTGGACATAGAGTTCGTTGGCAAACTACTTTCCGCAATGAAAAAACGTGGAGCTAAACCACTAACCTTGGCAAGTGTTCTGATTAAGTACGCAGAGAGAAATCTTCGTGATCTAGTCCGAGACCACACTGGCAATGGATTGAAGTCCTCCTATTCTCGTACTGACGAAGACTCTGATATCCCTAGGACACGTCAACGCGTGCTTCTGCAATCCATAGTATCCCTGTTGCCGTCAGAAAAAGCTGCTTTCCCAATTCACTTCCTTTGCTGTCTTCTTCGTTCGGCCATCTTCCTCAGGGCGTCCACTTCGTGTAAGAACGAACTCGAGAAACGAATCTCCGCGATATTGGAGCATGTCATGGTTGATGATCTTTTAATATTGTCTTTTACTTATGATGGCGAGAGATTGTTTGATCTGGAAAGTGTCAGGAGGATAATATCGGGATTCGTTGAGAAGGAGAAGAACATGGTTGTCTTCAACCCTGGTGATTTCAAAGAGACGTTTTCTATGGCGATGCAGAGAGTTGCAAAAAATGTGGACACTTATCTAGGCGAGATTGCCACCCACCCAGATCTCACCATCTCCAAGTTCAATGGTATTGCGATACTGGTGCCTAAAGGAGCTAGGAAAGTGGACGATAACCTCTATCGCGCCATTGACATATACCTAAAGGTAAAAGTAGTTGACATATATCGTCAGGGTTTAATAGGTAGGAGTATCTTTATATCTACCGGAGTTCAAGTGTTCTTGTTCTAAAGACTTGGAGTAAATATATAAACTGTTGCATGCGTTTGAAATTTCAGGCTCATCCAAATCTTGATGAGATAGAAAGAGATAAGGTGTGCAGTGTGATGGACTGTTTAAAACTCTCATACGAAGCTCGACTCCACGCATCACAGAACAAACGCCTACCTGTACAAATAGTATTGCACGCGCTTTACTACGATCAGATGAAGCTGAGGAGTGGAGCAGATGATCGGAGCACAACAGGTGCTGACATTACAAGGAACCAAGTACGGGCAGATGTGTCCCTGATGAGAGAAAATGAGGCTTTGCGAGCGGAGCTAATAAAGATGAAGATGTATGTAACGGATATACAGAAGGGCGGTCAGGGAACTACATCTGGGAAGAGCGGTGGTGGTGGTTCTCGGAAGCCGACATTCTTCTCTTCTATGTCCAAGACACTGGGGAAGTTGAATCCTTTCAAACATGGGTCCAAGGATACTTCTAATATTGATGATATTGTTGGTGTGGATATGACCAAGCCTAGGAGGAGAAGGTTCTCTCTTTCCTAATCAGTTTGATGATCAGTTGTTGTGCTATTTATATCCTGTCTGCCATGAATTTGTTGTACCGAGGTACCCATGTTCAAGAATTACTAGCTGGTGTTCGGAAATTTGGAAATGTATAATGACCGGTTAATTTTGAGAATTAAAAAGTATGTATATATAGCTTTTCTTATGAATATGTGTGAGTGAATATTATTAAAATTAGAAATTGAAGAAAAAATTCAAAATGTATCAAATAAAATTCGTTGTAATATTTTAGTAAAGAATATAATAATTGCAAAATTTGATATAAATTAAAATAAATAAATGAAATTTTTTTGAACAAATTTGATCAACGTATAAAAACAATCAACAAATATTTGAATTAAAAAGAAATTACTATCGGAGAAATCAGAAAAAGAACAAGAGATCAACGATATAAAATAGAATACAGGAGAAACATAGTTCAACAAGGAACACAAGAAATAGTTATAAGTACTTATCTATTTCACATAGCATAACTAAGAGAGTTAACCTTGTATAAACAAACAATATAGTGATTCATTGGATAATGCGAAGTAAATTTTGGCTTGCTAATTCCTTTGTTATGGGAAATATAGGAACAATATCTACTGAATTCCTGTTGGTTATCTAGAGCAACTTATGAAGAAATCAATCCACCAACATGCATGCTCATTTTAGCGAAGACATTTCTTAAAAGTTACTTGAAAATGTTGATAAAGTGGCCTGAGCAACGAAGTAATTTTCCTCAAGCATTCAAATGCATGTACAACTCGTACTTAGACGTTTTCTAATTTCCCTATAACGAGTTTTAACGGTTTTATTATTTTACATTATTTTTCAAGAAGTAGACTTGCAGCTGCTTTATCTCCCTTTATCTATGTAGTAAGTACCTTCATACTCAGGCTTTCAACTGCCCCTTTAATCTGTGAAGTGAAAATACTGCAAAAAAAGTTTATGAAAATCTGGGATTTTTGTTGAGGTCGTCAATAGGAACATCTGAGGTTGGTGTTAATTCAGGTTCATTTTCTTCGAATATTTTGTCAAGATATTATGTGGGATCTCACGTTGATTGGAGAGGAGAACAAAATACACCTTATAAAGGTATGGATACCTCTTCCCTATATACACATTTTTTCGAGTGTGGGAAGGGATGACAATTGTACCTGAACCCGATGGGTACTCGATAAAATTATCCGAAAAGGGGCGAGTATGGGAAGCAAATTTTTACCCGTGAGGCAGGTATGGAGGGTTAACAAAAATACCCGCCGGGTATCGGGGCGGGTATGGGGATACCACTCCCATATCCGTTTACCCGTTTATCCGTTATATTGTAATAACAATTTTACCATTATATAACCCACTTGCCTTCTTGGTTCCGAGAGGTTGTTCTCACCTTCACTTCAGTGTCTCACTATAAAACGAAGGAAGAGGGGACAACATGGATAAAACGAAAGGAGTTCTTGAGATCTGAACATTCTCGGCCATTTACGACTGCCAGATCTGTCAGATCTGGTTGTTAGTTTCACAATCTCCGACCTTCTCTCACTTTCTCTCTCAAGTACATTTGGTTTCTTCGTTTAGCTTAAGAGATCGGTATTTTTTAATTTCGATTCTTAGATTTGTGCTTCTTTGATGATGTTGTTCTGTTTTGTTGAGATGATTGATTTCTAGATCTATCATTTATGGTATGCTTCTTTGAAATGTTCGAGTTTTTCTTCCCATGGCGAAGATTGAGTTGACGAGAGGCTATTGTCTCTCCCATTGGAAAAACAATGCAAAAACACTAATTCTCATGTGCGTTTTTGAGTGTTTGTCAGAGAGTTAATGGCTGGGAAGTCTGGAGTAGTCTTCTTCTTGGTCTCGTTCACTCTTTGGACTTGGTGTTTCACGACTTTTCCTACGTTTTAGATCTTAAAATCTTGATTCTTTGTACCCCAATCTGCAGTTCCCTCATGTCCCATCTGTTTTTCCAAGATCCATTTTGCTACTGCACTTGCTGAAGGTATCAAAGACTGGATTTTTTTATTCTGTTCTGTGCAGGATTTCTTGGGGTTTCCAGCGCCGATGTGTATCGCCATATACCAGACAGCATCATGGGCAAGTAAACGGGTACCCGATGGAAGTTAAATCTCCAACAGGTACAGGTACAGAGATGTCAAAAAAATTCCCGACGGAAATGAGGATGGAGGCAGATTTATGGGGCGGGTACGGGGGATGGCATACCCGCCCCGTTGCCATCCCTATGTTTGGCAATATGACTATATGTTCAATTGTTTTTATTAACAATAATTAAATAGTAAATAAAATTTAGAGATAAATTATTTATAAATTAACTAAGTAAATAATTCTATTTTAATATCGTATACAATATTAATTAACAAATTTATTATATTATATTTCAATAAATAATTATATAAATAAAAATGTGTAAATTTTATTTATAAACTAATTTTTATTTATTAAAATATTTTTATTATTAAAAACTAAATTTATGCTTATAGATATTTAAAGAATGCTTCATAGACAATTATTTTAAAAGTTTAAAATTTATCTAGTTTAAGGATATTTTAAAATATATTTTGAAATAATTGTCAATTTTTTAAAATTTTAAAATAATATTATTTTATGATTAATAATAATATTATTGTTATTAAATAATTATAATTATAATTATAATTAGTTATAACTTATTATGCTTCATAAGCAAATTAGTTTTTGATCAATCCATATAATAGCATAAAAATTTATATATATTGAAAGCCCTGTACCTTTGCCTCCATTAACAAAAAATTTTCAATTTAGAAAATAAGTGCAGCTTTCCCATTGGATTTGCCTACTTTATTTTTTAGTCGTTCAAGTGCACCAAAGGTGCCGTAGGACGTAAACCTGTCAAGTTGGTTTTGACGTTGACAGTAACCCTTTAAGTTAAGGTTATAATAATTGTTCTAGACTTACTGTCGAATTGAGTTCTGATGTAGTACTGTATCGATACTAGTTAATATCAGGTACTGTTTTGAGCAATTTTTTAAATTTATAAAATAGTTTCTGAATTTTTTAAAAATTTGCAAAATAGTCCATTGATATATTGTACTATATACTCGATAATTTTACATCAAATATGTCTCAAAAAATCTTAACTGGAATAAGGGATTTTTCAACAAGCAACTTTAATCCCTTCTCACTCATATATCTCAATTATCGATGACATAGATTCCGTGAAGATTCCTTTTTGTCTGTGTATAGTTCTCTACCACCACACACCTTTAAGTGTGTCTTGTAAAATGAATAACAAAACTCTCCTTAGGCTACCATCATTGTGCCTCTGGACAACTTCTACTTCCTATCCCTAAAAATGTGCTTAAATCCTTCTTGATTTTGATTTAACACATTCGTTGATAACAGATCAAGCCTTAGATCAAGGATGTGTCATACATCTCTCAAGGTCAGTAAGCATCTGACATGTTTTTAAACTTGGATATCACCCATATCGACTATCTTGGCGGAGCTTTGATTTCCCATCTTAACGCTCCCAAAATCTCCACTCTTGTAGTTGAGAAGTACTCTTTCTTTGGAATACAATGATAAGACGCGCTATGACAATTAGCCATTCTAGCATTCACTAGTTGCACAAACTGGTGTCACCTCATCATACATACTTGAAATAGTTGCAGTTATACTCTCATCATCGTCATCATCCTGATGAGCTTCCCTTTTTTGATCCCTCTGCCACTTATAGCAAAACCTTTTAATGTGTACTGGCTCATCGCAACAGTGGAATGTCTTCACTTTTTTGTCACTTTTAGACTTTGAACTATTTTTAGACCTGTCAGGATCATTGGGACCCCTACACTTATTCCTCCCCCTGCTTTTTGTCACAAAAGTCAACATGTTGTCAACTTCAATCTCTTTTCTTCTGATTTCTTCATTAAATATACTCTCTTTGATTACATCCAAAATGGGCACACATTTAGAAGCTAAGTTGCTAATCGTCACCACTAGTGCTGGCCAGCTATCTAGTAAAGAACTCAATAGGAACAAAGCTTGGAGCTCATCATCAAGAATGGTCTTAATTATAGTCAACTTGTTGATTATATATTAGAAATCAGTTAGATTTTCTGACACTAATTTTCCAGCCTTCAACTTCAAGTTCACAAGCCTCTTAATTAGAAAGGCCTTGTTATGAGTAGTCTTCCTTTCATCAAGTTCACAAGCCTCTTAATTAGAAAGGCCTTGTTATGAGTAGTCTTCCTTTCATACAGACCTTCTAGCTTCTTCCATAGCTGAAACAGAACTGTTTCTTAAGACACATGATTGAATATTTTGATATCAATCCATTGTCTTATAATGCCTATAGTTTTCCACTTCATCTTTTCCCATTCTTTGTCCGACATCTTATCAGGTTTTGAAAGAACATCATCTTTCACACCTCTGCTCACATCAACAGGATCAAAGAGATTCCGACAATACAAAAGATCCTCCATTATGGGCCTCTAAATCGAGCAATTTGATGATGTTAACTTAACCACAGAGCTGCTTCCGCCTTCCATTACGATAACTCTGATATCACTTGTTGGTAAAAAGATAACACAACTCTCTAAAAAGTCAACGGAATATCAACAACAATAAATAACTTTTCAAATTGCAATAGTAGAATGGTACGAGAATAAGAAACTAAATGATGAAACAAACACCAAGATTTAACGTGAAAAATCCTCCAATGTAAAGGAAAACAACCATGGGGCAAACCAACAAATAAATCCATTAAACTCAATAAGGATTTACAAACAAAGTAGATCTTTCACACCCACCTACCTCTCCCCCACCCCCTCCCCCTCTCGGGCCACCAACACATTATCTCACTAATTTCCAGAATTGAAACTAAAGTTGATATCACAATCAACATACCTTCAAACTAATCTAAAAAATAATTAAATAAGGATGAGAATCAAACTTTCTTTGTTCTCTCTCTATTTTTTCTCACTTTTAGATGTTGTGATAGCACTCACTATCTTCTCTATCTCATGTATGGAGCAAGGCTCTAATGAGCTATTTATGGGCTTCTGTAGCTTACAATTCAAAATCCTACTTGAACTGAACTAAATATATTACATCTTATCATAATAAGATTACATCACATTATTTAATAATATAACATCCCCATCTAAATAGGACTCTATCTGATAGAATTTATCTACATCACTACTAAGATTATATTTAATTATGAATGATACATCCCCATCTACAAAGATCTCCACTATCTTCAGATAATCATCTCATATGATCTTTATCTTTTAGAGTTGATGTCTATCTAATGTAATCTTATCTGCCACATTATCTAATATCTCAAAATTAGGTTGGGCACTCAACAACTTTGTTCCACTTTTATAGCTTCTCTTTTTCAAATTTTACGCTTTCTTTTTATAATAAAGCATCTCATCTTTTTAAGCATTTGGGATTAGAGGTGATTGTACTTCAAAAGAGGCTAGCTTCTCTGGATGCAGCAAGATACATCCTGATGATCTCTCACGGGCCATAGTTAAAAAGAGCATTGATTTCAGGAAGGGCAACAA
>JANZLX010000008.1:5780641-5814665 GCA_025531955.1 Erythroxylum orinocense
GAAAAAGATAAAATAAATTTATAAATATTAAATAATCAACTATATAAAGGATAAATTTGACTTTTAACAGTAAAAATATTAGCTTATTCACGAAAACGCTCCTACGAAGTAGCGTTTCCTATTTAGCTGTTTACTTACTAGTAGCTATTGAAAAAGCTCTTCACCAAAGGATGTTTATGGCTGTTTGACTTTTCAAACAGCCAAAGGCAACGAAGCCTTTTTCTTCCTCTCTCTTTCCTTTTGTTATCACTCTTTTTCTTAATTTGCTAATTTTGTTTAGACTTGTGAAAAGTTGTCCCCATACATACTCTGATGAGGAGCCTGATGGATCATTTTACTTGGAATGTTATTAGGTGCAAAAACTTGATTCTCCAATTGAATTAAGCTTTGTAGGTATTACTATGCATGCCCTTTCCACTTCAAATGGGTGATTTGTAACTTTAGAAGAGAACAAAATCCATGAGTAGGCAATTTTCTGTTCGTGGCAGTCTCGGATACCTCTGATCAAACAGAGGAAAAAAAAGAAGAGTTGGTAGGTCAGGTATGGTGGTGAGACTTGATGGTCACTATGATTTCTTTGACCAGATTGGAAGCAAAATCAGTAGCAAGTAGATGAATGAAGTAATGTGGGAAGCAATTAAGACTTTAACTTATTAGTTAGTGAGTAAGTAAGGTCCTACCCTCACCTAATTTGTGGATCCATGCATGTCCTCTCCACTAATTTACATAAAATATATTAAAATTAAACACAGTGAGGGTGATTTTTTACATTGACAAAGGCCCTACCACGTGGTTTCTGCTACCCTTGTGCAGGTAAACTAATTATCACAAGAAGAAAAGCTGTTGAAGATTTGCATCATCTCCTATGCACATTAATCAACTTTGTTCAATCAATTTCTGTAAATTACCTGTCTTAACTTACAATCGAGTTCTTGATTCATCAAGATGGTGTTAACAAAGTGGCAAAAAAGATTTCAAAACCAATACCTCGGTCAAACTTAATAACGCGATCCGATGTTATCACCGCATAAAAAGGAAAAGCATTCAGCAAGCATGCAATTACTTGGATGGATTTGTAATTCTTAATTAAGTTTAATGCTATGAAGCAGCTTTTGATATAACTTTTATGATTGCAAGAAAAGTTGGAAGAATGACCCGTACCATCACCACCTATTTGACCTTGCAGGAAAGCGAAAGGTCGTATGTCCGAAACAAATGAAATAATAGACTTTTGTCTATAATTCGCCCCCCCTCGTGCAATGCACGTTTACAGGTTACGAAAACACATTTACTCCTTTTTATCTCAATAATGAAAAGGATGATAGTAACATGGGCGAGACAAATAGGTATTCGACATAAATTATTGGTTACTCGAGATATTAAACCACAAACTCTTGTAGTTTTTGTTTTCTTCATGCATATATGGACCATATAATTATCATAGGTTAAGCGCATAAGATACGAATTCGATAAGCATTGAATTTTATATGGTGGAGTAGTTGGCATAGGGTAATTAAATTACCTAACAAGAAACTAAATGAAGAGAGTAGATGCGGTGGTGTGGCTGGATCAGGACGAGATGGATACTCAATACAATAGGATGCTGTCTAATTTCTACCTATTTAATGATGTTGTGTTGTCGTGTCCTATTTCTTGAACGAAATAATACTTACGTGTCCTCTTATATGATACAAGCCTGACTAATATAATTATCTCTTAATTAAATCATTATCATTGAGAGGTCTATTAACTATCAGCCGCGAATTTCTTTGATCTGCATCGAGATTGTTTGATAATCTCAATCCAAATCTCACAAAAGGTCGAACAGAGAACGCACCATGGATATTGCGATTGGAACCATCAGAATTTCATCTTCTGCAGTTAGTGCATCGGTTGATTATGAGAATTCCACCGCTGTACCATGATCAGATAAATCGTGGGGGCTTGGGAATTCTGACTTAAAGTACAACGAGGGTATATCTCTTTTAGGTAATCTATAATATAATTTCGCTAAAAATGGTAAAATCATATAGTAATCAAGGAAAAGGGCTGAATTTAAAATTTTTAGTGGAATTACTTTTGCTTGTCTGTTCTTTGAGATCTAGTTATGATTTTGAATGTCAACTTTTCTTTTGATAGAAGAATCGGGGCAAAGGGTGGAATGTGTAGATTTGACTTCATCAGAATTTGAACTTTGGAACCCTTTTTAACGTCGGAAACATTCCGTAGTATTCTATTAATAAATTTTCCATCAAAAGAATATAAATGAAAAGCAGAAGAATCCATGTCTAAACAACACAAAGGAATAAGCAGACATAACATCCGCATTAATACCTTTGTCGTTACAGAACGCGATAATTACTTAGTACAGCGACTTGTCTTCTTAAATAATCAGTATATATAAAATTTAAATTTAATTTTGAGCTTAAAAATAAAATATAATTTTAATTTCAAGTTTAAAAAATAAATTTCTCAAATTCAGAATCTAATTTATTGATAAATTTAATTCATAATAACTTATAAAATTATGTATTATTTAAATAAATTAATGAAATATTTAAATCAAGTGAGTATTTTTAAGTTTAAATTCTTTGAATTTAAGAAATTTAAATATTCGGAATAATTTTTCAACCACTTAAACAATTATTAAAGTTTAAAATTTTTACGAAGTGATTCTATGTTCTTTATCATAGGAAGGAGACAATGAGGACTATCCATTGAAACATAAGTAAATATGTCGACTTCCCATTCAACGTTGTTTGGATTTGTGGAATGTGCGACTCGCCAAACTCCAAAAACTAGAACGTGTAGTGGCAAAACAGTAAATTTGACGAGATGAACCCAAACAGGCGAAAGATAACACAGCGATGCATCGTAGTGATTAAAGAAAACGTCTTTCCCTTAATCTGCTCAAAGTCAGTAGCGAAGGTGGAGTTGTTCTGTCTCTCTCTTTCACGCCTTCTGTGCCCCTTCTCTCTCTAACCCTCATCCCACAAATTTACAAGTTTGCTCCTCGCTTTCTCTCTGTTTCGTTTAAGCCTACCAAAAACCAGAAAGCTCTGTCTTCTTTTTCACTCTTTAACGCGCGACTTCACCCGCCCATCTCATAAATTACTCACTTGCTCACTATCTTTTACTGCCTTTTCTCTGACGTAAGAAGTTTTAAATGCTGCTAATGATAAGCATACTCTTTAAGATACATCTCAGAAGTCGTACACAAACATTCGCCTCTCAGAGTTCGTGAATTCTTATGTTCCTCATCACCTGTGCTCGCAAGATTCCACGTTTCGACTTTTTCCTGGATCTGATGTTGTCCTTGTGATAAAGATTCTTCTTTTTCCTCCGTTGTGGCTTCGACGGCGCTTCCTTTTTGGCTGCCGGAAAATGGAGCTGCTGCGGCCAAGTTTATATATCGTAGAGCATTACTAGATGACAGAGTCCTACATGCTTCCAGGTTTGCAACTCTGCCCTTAACTGGAGGTTTTAGATTGTTGACAGTTTTAGCAGCTTACATGTTCTTTTGTAATTCTTCAAGCCTCTAGATCTGTCTCATTTTTGTTGACACATTCCAATCTAAAAGTTATTGATTCTGAGGGAGCTGAAGCATTTGAATTTAGAAATCAACAAATTTGAAGCTTCTGTCCGCGTTTCTTGAACTAGTTTTTTTTTGGGATCTCGAGATGTTTCGTGGGTCTTGCAAGTTAGTAATTTTTGCTTCTTTTATTTTCTCATCTATTCCCAATTCCCTGGTTGATTAGTGTACTTTTGGTTTAGTTGAACAGTTCCAGCTGCTGATCATTTAACTTGCCCGTTACATAATCTCAAAATCTGACAACTTTATTCGTTTTCATCCAGTCTTTGTTCCTTTGGTCAACTTTTCATTGTCAATGGCGTTTATAAAGGTTAAGAAATTGGAGTTAAACCAGAAAAGGCTCTTAAATCCGGGCAATGTCAGTATCTCACCGTGAGATTTATAAATGCAAAAAGATCAACTTCCTATTTCATCAGTCCTCGGATTCTCCTATGTGTTGTTGAACTGATTAGCATGTAAAGCGTGAGTCACTTTTTCGGTACTCTTTGATGAGCCAAGACATGCCCTGCATTACCTTTTCATTTTCTATTTACTTTCTTGTTTTCTCTTTTCGGTAGTGAACCCAACGCTCTCTGGCTAACATTATTGACATTGAACATTTCATACAGAAGTCTTAGAATACGATAGAAAGGAAAAGTATTGTTCTTCTTCTTTTTTTTCCCTCCTCTTGCTTTATTCGTTCTCTAATGTCTTTTGGGTAATGTACTTTTTGGAGCATTACTCTGGATGTTGGGTATAAATAAAGAGGAAAACGACCTTAACTTTTCTCCCCGGGAGAGCTTAATTTGGGAAGTTAAATCGGGACTCTTTCTAGTTAACAATTTGTGCCTTTCATGATTTCTTCGTAGAACCTAAATGGCATTCTGTCCTCTTCACAAATAAATTGATTGCGCAGCTGGTCTAGACTTCTACCACCCTCAGGCCACCTCATTTAGTATTTGGTCTTGCAGATGAAATATGTCCTACTTCTAACGGCAAAGGTAGGTGTTGCATTAAATCCAAAATTATAAAGCTAGATCACCTCCTTACCCTATGTTACAAGGTTCTTGTTTTGCTACGTGTCCTGAACCTAGATTGATAATCCGTCATGGAACTAGAACTCTGAGGGGTTCCTTTTTTCAACACCTGCTTAACACAGAAAACTAGTGGGCTCCTTCAGAACGGATCCTTGCTTTACAGCTAAGGACCTGTGACTTTGATGTTGTCCTTGCTGAAGTATGGCTTTTAATCCAAAGGAATTTGCATGTCCTGTTTTCTTCCTAGGATTTGCGTATATGCATTCACTAAAGGCTTATAATGTTGTTGTGTGGTTTCAATTTAAATCAGGAAATTTGAAGGTCTTCAGGAGTTCAATATTGTTGTACCCTGTGTGAATCAACTCTCCATGAAGTTCATCCTGCCTTCAGTTTTCCGTTTCTTCTTTGTCCTGGTTGCTCTTCTTTCTCTTTCTACTGCTGACCTGAAGGCCGATACTCAAGCCCTTCTCAACTTTGCAACTGTTGTACCACATCATAGAAAGCTCAACTGGAATTCCACTTCCTCAGTATGCAAGTCCTGGGTGGGTATTACCTGCAATGCAAATAACACTCGCGTGCTTGAACTCCGGCTTCCTGGAGTGGGATTTGTGGGTCATATCCCAGCCAACACACTTGGTAAACTTGATGCCCTTACGGTTCTCAGCCTCCGCTCCAATCTTCTTAATGGCAATCTGCCTTCTGACATCACCTCACTTCCATCACTCCAACGTCTCTTCCTCCAACATAATAACTTTTCTGGTGGCGTACCTACCTCCTTTTCCCCACAGCTCAGTGTAATTGACCTCTCATTCAATTCGTTCACAGGTGGTATTCCTAAAGCAATAACTAATTTATCTAGTCTCACTGGACTGTATCTTCAGAACAACAGTCTGTCAGGCCCCATTCCAGATCTCAACAACACAACAATCAAGCGCTTAAATTTAAGCTATAACCACCTCAATGGCTCCATTCCACAATCTCTTGAGAAATTCCCTAATTCATCCTTCATTGGCAACTCTCTATTGTGTGGACCACCTCTTAGTCCTTGCTCCATCACCCGTCCCCCACCTTCTCCAACTCCTTTCTCTCCCCCACCTCTAATTCCCAGAAAGAAAACCTCAAAAGTGAAACTGACAACAGGAGCTATCATTGCCATTGCAGTAGGAGGATCTGCAGTGCTTTTTTTAATTGCTTTAATTATCTTGTGTTGCTGCCTTAAGAAAAAAGACAATGGAGGCACTGGCGTGTTGAAAGGGAAGGCTGTAAGCAGTGGCAGGGGGGAGAAGCCCAAAGAGGATTTTGGCAGCGGGGTGCAAGAACCTGAGAAAAACAAGCTGGTGTTCTTCGAAGGTTGCTCTTATAATTTTGATCTTGAGGATCTGTTAAGGGCTTCAGCTGAAGTGTTAGGAAAGGGGAGTTATGGCACTGCATACAAGGCTGTGTTGGAGGAGTCAACAACTGTGGTGGTGAAAAGGTTGAGAGAAGTGGTTGTAGGAAAGAGGGACTTTGAACAACAGATGGAGATGGTGGGAAGAGTTGGACAGCACCCCAATGTTGTTCCACTCCGTGCTTACTATTACTCAAAGGATGAGAAGCTTCTGGTATATGACTACATACCGGCTGGCAGCTTATCAACTCTTTTACATGGTATGTTTTAACACAAAGCAACTTTTCTTAAACGTTTCCTATAAGCTGAAGGATGCTTATCACAAGTTTTTATTTTGTTGATGACATTCACTCATTTTTGATGATCCCGCCGCTAAACAGTGCTAATACTTCAATTCAAATTGTTCTATTCTTTTTTCTGTCAATGATCTTCTGCACGTATATGAATATGAATAGACATCTCTGTATTATTGCAAAGAACAGCATTGATCACTAGTGTTTTTTGTTTCTTTGCCCTGTTTACAAGACAACCATCTAAAATCTAAATACAGGTTTAAAGAAATCATCATCTGTTGAGCAACAGCATTAGCCTAACTAGTCCTATCCTTTTTCTTATTACTACCCAACTGTTACTTATCATGCGAAGAGACCCTCCCTAAGACTAACCTAAGACCTATCTTTGCTACAACTTCACTTTGTTATTGATTGTACGGACAATTATACACTTGAATCGTATATATTTGTAATATTACGACAGGAAGCAGAAGCTCTGGAAGGACTGCATTAGATTGGGACTCGAGATTAAAGATCGTACTTGGCACTGCAAGGGGAATTTCTCACCTTCATTCTGTTGGTGGCCCAAAGTTCACTCATGGAAATATCAAGTCCTCAAATGTTCTCATTAGCCAAGAGCATGACGGCTGCATTGCTGACTTTGGTCTGACTCCACTTATGAATGTCCCAGTAACTCCATCTAGAAATGCTGGCTATCGTTCTCCTGAGGTGATTGAAACCCGTAAACACACGCATAAATCTGATGTTTACAGCTTTGGTGTCCTCCTGCTGGAGATGCTAACTGGCAAAGCTCCGCTCCAGTCACCAGGCCGTGACGACATGGTTGATCTTCCTAGATGGGTGCAGTCAGTAGTAAGGGAGGAGTGGACAGCTGAAGTCTTTGACGTCGAACTGATGAAATACCAAAACATAGAAGAAGAAATGGTGCAGATGCTACAAATTGGTATGGCCTGTGTAGCAAAGGTGCCGGACATGCGACCAAACATGGAAGAAGTTGTTAGAATGATTGAAGAAATCCGGCAATCTGACTCAGAGAACCGGCCATCTTCTGAAGAGAACAAATCAAAGGATTCAAACATGCAGACACCCTGATTGATTTGCCAAAGTTATCACCTTTATTAACTTGCAAGATTAAAGATTGAAAATTTCTTCAGGCCATTGAGGGTTTTGCAAAAACTAGTGGAACCTTACTTGATAATCGCAAGGCTGAGCGTGTGAATTTGTGAAGTTCCAGAATTATTCCGAGCCACATTCTTTTCTAGACATGTAATTCTATGTTTGCTTTTTTCTCTTTTCTGGTTATTCGTGAGTATGCATTCATTTATTGTAATATCCAATTCAAGTATTACCAATGAATCAATTCTCTTCAATCAAGAACTCGCCCCTCACAGGCACAGCATTCGTCATCTTCCCTGAACAAGTCAAAGTCAGTTTGAATTCAACCTATAAAACTATAAATAAATAATTGGACCCACTGTTTGGTTAATGTGGATAAGGTAAGACCGTGGGATTGGTTGATGTTTGGTGGGGTTCTGTATACTTTTACAACAAAGTTTAATTAAAGTCAAAAAGTATACAATTATTGAGATGTTAATAATTATTTGGAAAGGGAAAGTGAAAAAAAAGGGTAAAAGTGGAGCGTTGATCTTACGCGAAGAAGCAGAAGATAGAGAAAGGAAAATTCTAGAAACAGAAGCCCCTCGCTTCATCTTTCTTCCATACGCCGTCGCTCTTTCGCTATTTATTATTTAATCACGAGTATAACGTAAGTTTTGGCTTCTTCTCCTATTCTCTCTCTCGATTGGCGATTCTAGGTTTGTTTCTCTGGTCTTGTATGCTTCCCTTTCGTTCTCTTGTTGATTATGGCGTGTATTTGGTAATTTGGTTTGGGTTGTTTGTTCGTTACGCGTGGTGTTTTAGGTGATTTGAATTTCAGATATTTTGGAGGATGGCTTCCAAACGCATCTTGAAGGAGCTCAAAGATTTGCAGAAGGATCCTCCAACCTCTTGCAGTGCGGGTATTCTTCGAGGATCTTTAGATTCTTTTTGATTTTATGATATTCCTTTTTATGTTTACGTTGAATCTATGCGGGCTAATTATAATTTATTGTTAGGTCCGGTTGCCGAGGATATGTTTCATTGGCAAGCAACAATCATGGGACCTGCAGATAGCCCATATGCTGGAGGTGTCTTTTTGGTTTCTATTCACTTCCCTCCTGATTACCCCTTTAAGCCTCCCAAGGTACTCATTGATTTTATGCATGCTAATTTATATATGTGATTTTAATGTTGTTTATCAAGTTGCGTTATTGCATTAAGAGTAATAGCTGATGGCATCACATGGCAATGAAATGTGATGAAGTTTTATGTGTCATAGTTATATTTGTGAGTCTTTTATATCATGGCAATCTTTTTCTTCTGGGTATGAGTGTCCTAATATAGTACAAAGAGACATCAGGGGTTTACAATGAAACTAATGACAGAGAGTGAGAAAGATTGGATCTGAACATTCAATAAATATTCCAACGTGATTTATGTGGAAATCTTATTCAATCATTCGAAAAAAGCATTTTCATTTTGATTTTGTGTATTACCAGTTCTTGGTGAAAGACTTGATAGAAAACTATGATACATGTTTCTTTGCAATTCCGTAGCGTGCAACATCTTGGTGTATCATTCTTCTGGTAGAATTTTCTTTTTAGCTGTATAGTTTTCATTCTTCTCCATATCTGTAGCTTGTTCAAAATTTTGTTCATCCAATTGAAAGTTGTTTTGCTTTGTCATGTAGTTTACTTGACACTCATTCTGGTGTATATAGTGAAAACACATCTCCGTTTCTTGTTTTTTGACTGCTCTGTGTTTCTTTGTTTTAGAAGTTTTTACATATTGATTGGATGTGCAAACCAGGTTGCATTCAGAACAAAAGTCTTCCATCCAAATATTAATAGCAACGGTAGCATATGTTTGGATATTCTCAAAGAACAATGGAGCCCAGCTTTGACTATTTCCAAGGTTTGCTTTTATTTTCCTTCTCTAAACATCATTGAAATGACTGCACTTGATAACAACTAGAAGTCTGTACGTTAAAATTGACTTGTTTACTCGTGCAAATTACAGTTCTAGTCATTTGTTGTATAATAAATATGCTTTTCAGTGACTATCTGCTTCTGTGTGCTTCATTCTTTATCATTACTATTGATGCCTAAAATTATACAATGGCAATCAAGTTTCCTAACTAAGGTGTAAAGGTTTGGTGGGCAAGCTGTATAGGAACTGGCAGGGGAACATTATCCCCACATTTTATTCATGTGGATAATTTCGACTAAGTTATGGCGATTTAGCTGTTGTATAAGTTAATAATATTACTTAGTTATGTCAATGCTTTGGGAAGACCAATATGTGACCAAGAGTGCAATTATCTGATGCGCCTTGGAAAAGTTTTGTTAAGAGTTGCACAAACTTGTCAGTCCCTCAATTTTCTGTTAAACTTACTGACAGTGTCAATGGGCATTATTAAAAGGTTATTCTTGTCATGGAAAAAGGACAGGTGGTACAGTTGATATTATCCGGGGAACTGGGCCACTTGGCTCCTTCCACTTCTCATCTGTAGTGCTGTTTGTCAGGAAGAGTTGGAAGTAATTATTGGCCTCCTATCCTGGTCTTTTTTTCATTCAGTTATTTACACAAGAAACAGAACTCTTGTTAGTTACTTGGTCAAATAAGTAATTCAGATAGTGAGGTTGAATTTCTGCATCTATTTTGAAACTTACTAATAAGAAGGATTTGGCTGTTTTTTTGTCTTTGAAATTTTCTTAACCTTTGAACATTCTTGTCAGTTTTTGAACAGGCTGTGACATTATTATACCTTATTCACTGTCAACAGTTGCTGAAAACTGATTTATTCTCTTGCGAATCTTGCGCAATAACACTTCATACTTGAATTTTAGGTGCTCTTGTCCATATGTTCTCTATTGACTGACCCAAATCCAGATGACCCACTTGTGCCGGAAATTGCTCACATGTACAAGACCGACAGGACCAAGTATGAGGCCACTGCCCGCAGCTGGACTCAGAAGTATGCCATGGGTTGATCCAAAACATCCATTCACACAAAGGAAAAAGATTTTCTTACCCTCTGGTATTGGTTAGGTAAAGTTATAGAAGCGTTCAAATGTGGTGTTCCTTTCTGGTGTTTTTATTTTGGACTTGAAGTTGAAGGCCGCCTCCGTTAGTCTCCCAATACTACTTGGAATAACATTTTAGAAAGGAGAATGAACTGTAATGTACTGTTATCTTATTTTTCCGCTAACAGAATGCTTGCTTGCTTTCTGGTTGTAGCATTTACTACTGGTTGAGAAGTCATTGGCTCAATGCGTATGAATGTATTCTTCACAAGATTGATACATATGGATTCTTTAACGTAAGTTTTCGGTTATTTGAGTTACTGACAATGACCCATATGCGGCTTGCATTGGTTATGGAGGCTGCATATGTAACGATCAGATCCTTAATATTTTCTCGGTAGTTATAGTACTTGAATCATCAAGTATTTAGATTGATTTTTGTCACATACCAGATTCTGAGAAGTTGATACGTCAATTGCAGGCCAGCCATTGAAGCAGTGATGTATCATCTAAATCTCGTGGCTGTATCACAGCGCTCTATTTTATTAAAGAATTTATAGAATTTCCAGAGATATCATGATTAAGACGACTAACGAAGCCTGGTAGTTCCTACAAGTGATTTTTCCTAAACACTTGTCACTTAACTGATAAGAGTTCTATTAGAAATCTGGTAGTGACGGTAACTCTGAAGGACACGTATTAAGATCCACGGGAACAAGGTCATCAGACAAAATGAAAGTCTCTTGGCTGATATAGGTGCGAAAACAAACGGTAGGTTGAACAGAACTTGAAAAAAATCGCATCTTTGAAAGTTAGATTAGATTAGCAAGGTATAAATGCTCCATAATTTTTTTGGTAAAAACGACAATATAACCGCTAAGTTATTTCATTATAAATCCTATAAATATGCTTTCCAGAATAATTGTAGTTGATGTTGAGAAACACTAGTACGAGTGTGAATGTGCGTCTGCCCAGCAGAAGTAAATGACATTCAAAGCGTTGTTGGATGAAGATCAAAAAAAGGAACAAAGGCACGACAAAGTATTGGGGACAGAAGTGTTTGAGAAAATAAAGAAAAGGTCAATAATGAAGCTAGTTCTGTAAATTTGGAGGAGGTTGCTATTCAGTTGATGAAGAGCAAATCACAAGTGAAAAAGCGGATTGCTGACGATTCAGCTCCTGAGTAGATACTAACAATTCGAAATGAATTTTTTTAATCGAGCAAATGCTGCATCTATGTTCACATCTAACATATAAAGAGTAAATTATAATTATCCTTATCGCTTAGTATACAAGCAATGATGGATTATAGAGGGGTGACCACTTTCATCTCCCCTCCAACTCTACTACATGATTTGCTAACACATGCGACTTTCCCTGGCCTTTGTCTAATTGCTTCCTCTTGAAGCCATATTATATCCAACCCAACTTTCAACGTCTTCACTTATTCAACTCAGGGGATTATTTTATTTAATAATTTTTATCATATGTTTATGCTTCATCTACATTCTACACAGAAGGTTCGTTACTGTAATTATATATTCATAAGAGCTCAATGAGTTACAAATCATGAAGATTTTGGCGTAGTAAAATGTCTATGTACTAGTGATAGCGATGTGACTCAGAGCGGCCCTAAAACTGACGCTTGTGAGTGCTACGCCTACTTATGATTGGAAAACAGCATATAAGCTTGAGTCTGGTGGAGTGAATGAAAAAGGAGTATACCCGGCTTCAAGATTTGCTTAACGACATAAATTAGTCAATGATGGACATTGATGGTTAATTCAAAGAAAGAAAATATCTATGTCAATGTTGCGCACTGCTGCAGAGTTATGGCGTTGAGTCATATGTCCAATGTGACCCCATAAATATCGGCTGGTGTAAGTTTTTATGTGGCAAGCACGTAGACACGAGTAAGGGCTAAACTAATTATGGCTAAGGCCTCCAGTACTAATCCAGAAAGCATGTGTCTCCTTGCTATATAGTTTTTCAAAGATAAAAAAAGAAGCACAAGTAGAATGTGTAGGCATGCAAAAGCGACACGAACAATTTGGAAAGAGAGAGGCTTGAAGTACTCCATAAGAGAAAGGATTGCCCAATTACTCAGTGAAGCTAAATCATAGATGTATGGGGCACTAGCAGCTATGTTGATGTGGATGCATGTGGTTTGCCTGCTTGTAGAGCTTTTTTCTTTGCATCAGTCGATAAAAATGTGCAAATGAGAAATGGGTTTGGTGTAGTATAATGATTACCAATCAAAATCAAAGCCAACCTATGACAGATCTAATCAAAGCCAACCTATGACAGATCTAAGTTTTTGTTAGGACTCCCTCTTTAGAACACTAGGATTTTACTATAATATTGCAATATATGGGTAAAGTGTTTATCACTACCGAATAGTAATATACTACTTCTCCCTAATCAGAGCAGATTTGCTCCTCCCTCACTAACCAGAGCCGAATAAGCTCCTCAGAAAGAATGATTGCTCTCTGTCTATAATATTCTTTCTTCTATTTTTCAGAATGCCCTCTCTCCTCACTCCCCCTCCTCTTATGCTACCCCTCGTACATTCTGCCATACATTCTGTTATGTCTTGTGCCACCTCAGCCCATGTACTAACTAACTTTGACATCACCTGCCTTCTGTCTACGTGAATATACCCTCCCTATCTTAGGCTTAATATCATTGTTAATTGCTATCATGGGTCCTAACAGTTTTGTTTATGTAGACATTTTATGGTGATGTAAAGTAGTCATAATAGCTGTAGGATCTTGATATACTCTGGTGATCTAGATCTGAACTTACAAACGTTCAGACAAAGTAAAATCATCCAACTTGATGTTGAAATCAGGTGCTATTATCAGAATGGCACTTCCATTAGATCATCCAACCTGATGTTGAAATCCGATGGTATTGTCAGAAAGGCACTTCTATTGTTGGGCATTCTCAATAAGGTACCAACCAAAGCATTCTAGTATGTTGTATAGGCAGTGTCTATAAGAGATATCCTGGTTATAGCAGGTATTCCCTTTCTTTCATGAAGTGTAAGAACAAGGCGTATATCTCTAACATGAAGAAGTGTGTGATTGTGCTCCCTCCAGAGAGAGATCATCTCTTTAGGGATTTCAAGTTTTATGTATTGTTCTGCAGCTGTAGATTTGAGGTGACATTGTTCCAATCTGGAACTTTGAATGGTTTCTTTTACTTTTGGTGTAAAGGTAGACAAACATTACTCCACTGATTAACTGGTTCAAGTTAGTGAACGAAAGTGATGGCTCAGGAACTGGCTTTGACTTTGACTTTTTAGGTTTAGCTTGAGCTACCTGAGAACGAATCTACTGTCTAATCAAAGGATAGTTGAACTTAAAGACCTTTGAATGGTCAACTTCTTCTGGATACGTCTGATACATAGGAGACGTGTATACTGGCTGTATGTTTGGAAATACTGAAGAGGATGAGCTACATACCATTCATCATCTACAGTCCTAATGAAAATGAGTTAAATCAATTCCTACATAAACTACACCCATATGAGCTCAGTCCTAATAAGTGACAATAGACATAATAATATGATACTAATAGCTCAAGTAATCCAGATTCTCCATCTAATCTACAATCGTGGCACGAACCAATTCATGACAATTAATGCTTTAGATGCCTTGGATTCCAAAACTTATAATTGAAATTCGTCTTTTTAAGAGCTTGCTTTTGAGTCTTTTGATGAAAGAGAATCTTTGTGGCCCACAAACCACTGTACAAGATTCCATCTTATTATCATACTGTTTGCTTTCTAGAAAGTTGTGATGGGGTGACTTTAAGCCCAAATAGCATAACAATTCATTGGTATTATGCATTGGGAATGCAAAATGCAGTCTTGTATCTCTCAGTTGGGTGAATATCTAGTTGACAAAATCTTGCTTTAAGATCAAACTTGGAAAAGATAACAACTTCTTTTAGAAATAGTACCTGAGTACTGATCTTTGGAAGAAGAAACTTGTCATCTTACAGGAATGCATTCAAAGACTTGTAGTCAATTACTAATACGTTTTTTCCACACTTTTGCTCTGAATGTTTGTTGACATAAAATGCTTGGCAAGCCTAGTTTAATTTTATGGGCTCAATCATTCCTTGCTTCAGAAGGATAACACACTTATCTTGTGCAAGCTTTAGATCATCAGAGCCAGCTTTCGTATCTTGACCAAAGGTAACATTGTCTCTTAATAAGATTCGGTAGGGAGAGAGCCTATTAGTAATGGAAGCACTACCCAATGACCCTATTCATTTGTCTTCAACTTTGTCTATGTCTAGTTTACCTTTTAGTGTAAAGCGTGTGTTATCTAATTATATAGAAAATCTAGTAGAAATTACCCATGTTCTTGTAGAAAATAGTGTTTGTGAGTCTTCTTTACCTTTTTTGAATCTGTACAACATTTATTCTCGTGATCATTCTTAGACAAGAAATATTCATACTATATTGTCTATATCTTGCCCAAAAGTGAAAGAAATCATCCAGAGTTCCAAATTAGCACAGTATGGACTTAGATCTACAACCGTAGAACAATACGTAAAGCTTAAAATCCTTAAAGAGCTGATCTCTCTCTGGAGAGAGCACAATTATACACATCTTCATGTTGGAGCTATAAGCCTTGTTCTCACACTTCATGGAAGAAAGGGAATATCTGCTATAGCTAGGATATCTCTTCTAGACACTGCCTATATAATGTACCAGAATGCTTTTATTGGTACCTTGCTGACAACGCTCAATAATGGAAGTGTCATTCTGCAATAGCACCTGATTTCAACATCAGGTTTGATGATCCTACTTTGTCTAAACGTCTGCAAGTTCAGAACCAGATCACTGGAACAGATCAAGATCTTACAACCATCGTGGCTACTTTGCATCACCAGATGATCTATCGTCTGCAGAATCATGCTTTGGACCTTAACTTTCCAAATTTTACTTCAGATGCCCTTTACATGGTTGCTAATCATTCTAATTATCATACTACTATCATCCAGATCCCGAAGCAACTACCAACACAGAAACTTGAAAAGTTTACTGAATGGATCACCAATTACCAAAAGGTGTTCCATGCACCTCATCGACACTCTTTTCACACAACAACTCCTTCGATTCTGAAGACCTTAAAAGATGAAACGGTGAAGTCCATCTATGCATAGCCCAATAAGGATCCATTTGGACCCTTTACATCAGGATCTATCTTTATGATCCAGCCCATATTTTCTCAAACAGAAGGTAAATATGGTTCTCCTATCTATTATTTCAAATCTAATGGGGATCCAGTTTATGTCAGTCATCATCGTGGACATTTTGTATAGGATGTCAACTCATCTATATGTGAACTTGATTGTGAAATTTGTCTCAATCCTGAGTCAGATAGTGATGATGATGATGAACGACACACTAGAAGGAAAAGGAAGAAGAAAAAAGCCAAAACCTCGTTGTATGTCTTCTCAACAACATCATCCACACAAGGATGATGTAGATCCAGATGATTCCAACAAATCTATTAGTCTACAAATTAAAAGATTTAGACCTAGATCTTTTCGTGAGATGTTGAAATCTTCTACCTGCCAATCTAAGCCAACAGTTCTTGTTATGACTCCTATTCCTATACCCAGCATGATGGTTAAGCCATATGAGGAAGACTTTCCTTCTTTATACAAAAGTATTGATGAAATAACCAGGGTTATCTCTAGCCCTTATATTCGAGCCACATGAATCACTTCACAAGGAACACTTGTCTCAGATCCTTCTGATGAAGTACTTAATTGGCAAACATCAAATGCAGTAGCACAGAATAAAGTTCTTTGAAGAATTGATTCTAAGCTGCATGGAATCAGCCAACAAACTTATGCTACTCAACATAAAGTTGATGCCATCTCTAAGCATATCCAACAAATTATATTGGACTTGACTTTAACACCAAAGTTAGAGCAATCAAGAAGATACAAGAAATTATGTAACAAATGAAAGCTGATATGCAATCTGCACGATCTAAAACTGTATATGGCTTATCCTCTTCAGTATTTCCAAATATACAGCCTGTATACACGTCTCCTTTGTATAAGACGTATCTAAAAGAAGCTGACTATTCAAAGGTCTTCAAGTTCAACTATCCTTTGATTAGACAGTATATTCATCCTTAAGCATCTCAAGCTGAACCTAAGAAATAAAAGTTAAAGCCAAATCCTGAATCAGTTCCTAACCATCACCTTCGTTCATTAAACCTGAACTAGTTAATCAGTGGAGTAAACCGCTACAGATCCATACACCTCCTACTTCTCCACCGAAGTCTCAACCTTCCACTTCATCTACTAGGAAGGACAAAGCACCTTAGACATAGTTCATAGCAACTCTGACATCTACACTTGTTGTAAAAGATTCATCTACTCAATCAGATAATATAGAAGCTTATTCTGAAGCCTTTGCCCTAACATTTGAAGTCTCTACAACAATCTCTGAGTCATCATCTGAACAAATCTTTGAACCATCTTATGATCCTTTAGCCCAGCTAGCTGATCTGTCAGGATTATTACAAGTTCTAATGATTATGCCTGAACCTACTGAAGTTAATCCAGAAATAAGTAAAGCAGAATCTACAGGTACTGAACCTTTCTGACCTGAACCAGCACCACAAGCAGCACCTGCTCAACTAGCTGTTTAAACCAAGCCTGCTTCAGGACCTTAGTTCGCTCTTGATGATATACCACTAAAGAAATGGAGAGATCGCTTACATGAATTCAGTGCCTGGATAGATCTACAAATGACTCGACCGAATAATCCTTTACAGGATATTTTGTCTGAGTTTACATCTCATTTCACTAGTACTTTGCGAGAATGGTGGCAAAGCATTAATGACTATCAAAGACTTCGGTGTATCCCAATCACTATAGCCAGAGCTCTTCTTGGAATAATTCATAAGAAATTCATTGGTGACTTTCAGCTTATTGATAAGCAGATCTATCTTGATTCTTGAATATTTTGTAATGAAATGTTGTTCACTTGATAAGTGTGATCTACACAAGCATTATCAACGAATGACGAAAAGGTACTATCTTCTTAATGGCTGGAATGATGTTAATCTTCGATATACTTTTATCTCATACCTTCCAGATCAACTGCAGCCGAAGTTACAAAGGACCATTATTTCTTTACAACGAGATATTGCTAATATATCTCTTGGAGAAATCTATAGCTTGCTTTAGCCTCTCTTGATAAGTTATATGATCAACATGCCTTATTCAAGAACATCATTAAGGGTGGTCCAATTCTCAAACAGACTTGTAAAAACCCTTACCTTCAATTCAAGTACAAAGATAAGAAGACTTGTGAATGTCACAATAAGAAGAAAGATCATCTTAAACAAGTTTATCATAGAAGAAAGTTCCGCAGACAAATGGAAAGTTATAAACCTTTCAGAAAAAACATATGTTAGCAAAAGTGGCAAAAAGAAAAGAATGATTCGATTCTTCAAAAAGTCCTCACATCATAAGAAAGTTGATTGATGTTTTCTCTGTGGACAACTAGCACACTTTGCACGTATTTATCCTCACAAGACTAAGAAGGATGTCAAGTTATTGAGGCAGATGCAATCAATTTTTCCCATTCATTCTTCCAATAACTTTGAAGATATGATTGAAGAACAATCTCATGAAGATGAGGACACAAAGTTTGTTGTTTCTATCACAACTTCTGAAAATGAAGAATCCTCTAACTCCTTTGTTTCTCTAGAGGACGATTCACTATACATGCTACAACAAACCTGTATAAAGTGAGATCGTACTCCAGTTTGACGACCATACGTCCATATCCAACTTTTCAGATAAGATAAATATGATAAACCCATCAAAGCTATTTGGTTTATGGATACTGGACAGAGCTATACAATCATGAAGCCTAAAATTTTACCCTCTAAAGTATGGACCTCACATGATGAGTATTTTACAGCTGCAAATGGCAATTCATTCAAAATAAAGCTTATTTCAAAGAGAAAGATCGGGATACAATTCTTTCCACAAAGTACAGTTTGGACTAAAGTGCTTGGAAGCAATCTACTTGACTCAGATATTCTTATTGGTATAGATGTATATAGTAAAGCCTTATCTTTAAAGATCCTACCCACAGGTCTCAGGTATCGATCATTTTTCAATCCCTACATTGACATAAAAAATGTGTTTGAACTTTCTCAAGTTCCTACACCATATGCATCGCTATGAGATAAACTGTTGGAATATTGTCCTGAATCACATGCACAGTTTTCTCACCATATCCTCTGTGAAAAAATGCTGACTTTTTCATAAGTTTACCTTAAAAAAATGAGGATATCAATCCCACGAAAGCTACATATCTAGGGATGAACCCTGATGATCTAAAGCTTGCACAAGATGAGTGTACTATCCTGCTGAAGCAAGGATTGACTGAGCCCACAAAATCTGTCTGGGCCTGTCAGGCATTTTATGTCAACAAATGTTTAAAGCAAAAGCATGGAAAAAAGAGATTAGTAATTGACTACAAGCCTTTGAATGCGTTCCTACAAGACGACAAGTTCCTCTTCCAAAGATCAATACTCAGGTACTATTTCTAAAAGAAGTTGTTATCTTTCCAAGTTTGATCTTAAAGCAAGATTTTGGCAACTAGGTATTCACCCAACTGAGAGATTCAATACTGCATTTTACATTTCCAATGCCTAGTACCAATGGACTGTTATGCCAATTAGGCTTAAAGTCACCCCATCACTATTTCAAAAAACAATAACCAAGATCTATGAGCCTATCCTTTACAGTGCAATCATTTACATCGATGACAGTCTCCTATTCTCAAAGACCCATGAGGAACATCGAGCCTCACTTCAACAATTCTTGGATCTTACTAAACAGTATGGCATTATGCTTTCAGCCTTAAACAACATCATTGGCACTAGAAATTGAATTTTTAGGTATGCATTTCAAAGATGGATTCTACCAGCCTGATCTATATATTGCACAAGAGCTGTTACATTTTTCTGATGAACATCTCACTATGAAACATATACAACAATTCCTCGGGATTGTTGTATATGTTTCATAGTGAGATGTTCATCAGAAAATGTAACAGCTCTTGTGTCGAGATTGTTAATTACATCCGTTGGTTCATACCATACATGGCAGCTCATCTTTCATGTTTATCCAAGCTACTAAGACAGAATCCACCTTGACCTCCTGATAAACAGAATCCACCTTGGCCTCCTTATATTTTCCCTTCCTTTTTTCAATGTAAATATCCTCTTCAGCTAGCTATTATTGTAACTCTTTTCTCTTTTGAAGTTTTTAGTCATCAAATTCTTATGGCTAGTCAACCTCTCGTTGCCTTCACAAAGAAATCTTTTCCTTCTATATCTAGTACACCCACTAGTGTTTCTAAAGTTGCCTCACTTGCTTGTATGAGTTTGTTTTATTTTTTGCATCGGTTTCTTCTTGAATATGATTCTCTTAGAAGTCCCACAATGTTCAACCTCAAAGCACCTTGCCCTAATGTAATTTTCTTCATGATCTTCTTTCTGAAAACATATTATGGTATCTTTGGGCACTCTCTGCCCTTTATGCTTGTGCTATCACTATATCTTCTCTTCATCTCTATCAACATTTCTGTGACATAAACAATGGAAGCTCTTTGTTATGGACATTTCTTGAGTGGTTTCAACCACTAAATCAATGGAAGTAACAATGTTTTATGATAATCTTATAACATCGTCTATGGAAAGCTCTGCTTGACGACAATCTACTCATTGCTTCTTCATCCTCCATCATCCATATCGAGAAACACATACTGGTGTCCTTTACACTGAACATCGTGTCCAATTTTATCATACATCATTATATTGGCCACGACATCAAGAAAATGTGCTTTAATCTGTTAGAGATTTTCTCAAAGAGATAAATCATTTTCTTAACACACCAGTCATTTCCACCTCTATTAGACCATATCCCAGTGAATTTATTCCTGGTGAACCAAAAGCACCATAAGTTGATATACCAAGTTCTAATAGTCCTTAATATGATATAGAAGAATCAGTCTCAGATATTGCAGGACCTTCTCAGCCTTTTAACTCAATCTTTGAAGATGCTCAGGACCCAGATGATGATAACTATAGTCCTAATGAAGATAAGTTAGATCAATTCTTACACAAACTACAAACATGAGCTCCGTCCTAGTAAGCAGTAAAAAACATATTAACATGATACTGATAGCTCAAGTAATCCAGATTCTCCATGTAATCTACAATCGTGGCACGATCCAATTCGTGACAAAAAACGCTTTAAATGCCTTGGATTCCAACACTCATAATGGGACTTGTCTTTTTGGGAGATTATTTTTTAGTGTTTTGATGAAAAAGAATCTTTGTGGCCCACAAATCACTGTACAAGATTCCATCTTAGTATCATACTGTTTGCTTTTTAAAAGTTGTTTACTTTTTCAAAGTAGCTTTGTTAAAGGTGTGATGATTGTACTTTAAAGTTACTTTATTTTTTAAAGATGTAATGAGTTTTTCTTGTAAGTGTTTTACTTTATTACCTTTGCTTCGCCTATAAAAGCAAGGCTCCTCCTTAATTGTAGCGGACTCGAGTAAGGTTGTAAACATTTAGACAAAAGTTTGAATGAATGGTTAGAGTGTTCTCTATTCTCTCTAAGTTCTTCATCTCCTGAAAGCATAAGTCTTGAGTGATGTTACTATTTGTCTTAGTACAGAGACAAGTATGCTCTACACTCGCCTCTTCTGAGGATCTTGTGTATCAGAAAGTCTAACACAGTCTGTGATTACTTTTAAAACAATTATGTTGTGAGATTAGAGTTTAACAGGAAAAAGAGTGTAGGTACTATTGCGACTATTGTTTCAAAAAGGGAAAGAGAGTTATGAAGGGTGTAAGGTTTCTAAGAGGAAAGCTGAGAGTTGTGTGCCCGTAGAGAAGAAGAGCTTTGTTGTCTTGGCCATCATACCTAGAACTTACCAATAGTCACAAAAGGTTCCTATGTTGGTTCACAATAGTCTACCAAACATCTCAGTAACTTAGAATCTAACTTTGGTTAGTCGATGATCTTCTCAAAGGTGTTGTTTTAGCTCGTTGGTTGTCGTACTTTTTCTGTGTGCCTTTCGGGGTCCACTGAACCCCCCAAAAGGCCTTGTGAAGGGTTAGCATACCAAATCACTTATACAACCACCACGACTTCCACTTGCGCATACTTTGATGACGCATTGCTTAATCATATTGATGCAATGGCCTCCAAGCTGCATCATATTATCTTTCGTGGATTTGAACTTCGGACTTGGGGCAACCCAAGCTGAAACTTGGTGGCTCTGATACCACTGAGCCCCCCAAAAGGCCTTTTGAAGGGTTAGCATACCAAATCACTTATACAACCGATTTGATCTGATAGACATTACCCACATATAACCGTGGTTTCATATTTGTGCCTTAATTAGACTAAGGAAGGACCACCACCAAAAAGGACATAAAACAAAGAATTGGAGAAGCAGAAAAAAGACAGCTAAGTTTCACCCACGTTTCTTTACTGTGATGAGCATTTGATGTGTGTGTGTTTGTCGGATAAGCGCAGGTTTTAAATCATCAGGCCTTTTCGTTCTTTCCTATTTCAAAGTTTTAATTCAACTTTGTAGTTATCATATCCTCAATCATTCGCATGCCTCTGCAGTTATACACACTAATTATTCTTTGTTTTTTCATTTTTCTTAGAGTAGTGCCCTAAAGGCTTTCACCTTTAGCACTTCTGTACAAAATTTATTTTGATTAATAAAGCGAAAGGTAATTTTTCATTAATTTGATGTTCGTTTATTTATGAATTGATGTAGATCTTAAATCGAATTATTGAAGTCCATGATACAAAACATAGCGTGAAGGAAATCGTGATGAGATCATAGTAATAAGATTCCTATCATGTGCAATTATGTTAATATCTAAATTATCCCTAGTCATAGGATTAATAAGACAGGACATTACTAATCCGGATAGACTAGCACATGTTATATTCATTGATTTGATCAAGCAGTGAATCTCACAAACTGTAAGTATGAGATGTTTAAAGTTAACATGTGGATGCTTACTAAAAATTGTAAGTATATCGGATGACCCACAATGAGATTATCATATGAATGATCTATCAAATGTCAATGATTAATCTCATCATAGCAATGATGCAAATATCCTTAGACTTGAAGTATTCAAGGATATCTTAGATACTGATCATGTGCTTTGACATCATTTCTTGTTGTCTCAAGACGAGGTCGCTCCTAAGGTGGTAATTGGGTATAATTATTGGTATTTGACGGTAACTGGGTAGCCAAAAAAGGATTCACCACTCCTAATAGAAGGAGATAATAACCGCGACTTCTTGTCGTTGTCACTATTTGGGAGTTTCTGGCCAGAACAGTTATGTGTCATAAAGAGAGTCTTCAATGACACTTAGAGTAATGAGATCCCAGGACAAGAAGTAACATCACTTGGACTAGATATAACTTAATCAATCTAGTGGGAGTTGACACATAGTCCATACTCCGAACCAAGTGGGGTATAGTATGATAAAAGGACAAATTGCACAATAATTGTCTATGGAAAGGTTCGCAAGTCGGATAATTAACTATCGAAGAGTTCATATGTTAATCCACTTATATTCTGGTAAATTGGCATCATGAAACCCTTCATGATTTGATTTAATTAATAGTTAATTCAAGTGGCATGAAACCATCTATGATTTGCTCGAATTAAAAGTTAATTCAAGTGCCCAAAATGACGAGAAATCTAAGGGTGACACGCATAAAAGATCGAACAAAAAGCAAAGTATGTATGGTTGTTTTTAAGTAGGCCACGATTATGATCGAAGGTGAGGCTGTCAATTAAGTAGGCCAAGATTGTGACCGAAGGCTCAACAAATGTACATAAGTGAGTTTTTCACTTATGTACAAAAGAGCTAACTAGTCACAAACACACTCAAGTGAGGGAATAAGGTGTCTAGAAGAGTTCTAGAGTAAGAGAGAAGTATTTTGAGTCTTGTTTATGCAATTTATGCAATTGTTGTATGAATTAAAGTGCATGCAACATAATCTTGATCTTTCTTTCCATTAGAGCATCTACTTGAACTCATTTAGTTTGGTGCTCTAACCACCCTTACACATTGTTTCTTCTTCATCTTTGCTTGTTCTTGAGTGATTAAGGAAGAGTTTGATATTTGCAACAACCCAAACAAGGAGAAGAAGAAGAAGGGAGGAGAATCAAAAGGTACATGTACTGTTATACCATGTTCATATAATCTATTTATACATGTATTTAAGATTCTGGCTTTTTGGAAGGTCACGGGATCAGAATTTAGATTCCGACAATTCCGCTGCTTTATCGTGCATATGATGCATGAATCTATATCACCCCTGTAATTTTTACCATAGCAGTCCTAAGTCATTGTCAATTTTTAACATTTAATGCATTTATTTAACAATTTTTATTAAACTTTTAATTCTTCTTTTTTAATTATATTTTAAAATTTTTTATTTAATTTAATCTTTATCCAATTTTATGATTGTCTAATATCGGTTAAATTTTTTAAATTTTAAAATTCTTATCTTCACAATTTAATATCCGGTCTAGTTTTTATTACGTTAGTATATTATAAACTATGATATAATTACGAGTTAGTACATTCATATGATACAAATACAAATGCATATAATATATCTATAACCGCAGTAAATTACCACAATGAAACATCCATTTGGGGGTTATTCGGAGTAAGGTGAGCACAGGTGAAGTAAGCAACTTTAACCATGAGGGGTCATTTTCCATATCATACCATGCTTTCCCAACTGGAAGGTAATGGACAAACCTCATAATGAATGGAACGAGATTAGATGCACCTCATGGTAGGAAACAGGTAGAAGATTGTGGGGTCAGATAAATAGTTGGAAGCAAACTGACGTCAGTAAACGAATATTTGTAGAGGGTGCCGTGGGTTGGACATGTCAAAGAGAGGCAGCCGGTAACTCAATACCTCTTTAGTACTGAACAAGAAGAGGCAGAGGCAGAGTCCCGAGTGGAGATGTTACTGTTGTTGTGGTCCGACTACCGACAGGGCCCCATTTACCACAGCAAGTCATCCTTGTATATGCATACGTGTTTTAAGCATTTTTCTTCTTTGTTTTTATCAGACTTTCGTGTGCGTGCACTATAAATATATATAGATACACGCATAAACACCTTATCTACTCACCCACTTGCTCCTTAGTTATTCAGTTCTCCCCACTATGTTCTAATAACTAATTCTAAGCCCCTCTCTCGTTCCCGGACACCATAAACACAAATCTTGTCAAGCCAAGGTCTGTAACATCTTTGGTCTCTTCCTTGCCTAATTTCCCGCCAAAATCCCACCATCCTCGTCTCAGACTACTACACAATCGTAGGTCACTCGTGAATCATACAGAACACTCCCAACTACTATATTACTTACTACACTTGCTTGCTCCACTCTTCAAACCTTTTACTTTCGTTTGTTTCTCTCTTGCTATAATTACTCATCTCCTTCCTTTTCGCTGGTGAAATTTTTCTCCAAATTGACAACCACCTCATGTCTTGATCAATCCCGTGTACTGATATAATCTTAGATCTGCTCTGTTTTGCTCTGTATGTTATTTTCCAAACCAATCATGCCCGGACCATCTAAAGTCAAATTCATTGATCATCATGAGCGTGTCCTCATCGGCCCCACCATGAAGCTTTCGCACCCAGAGACGCAACCCAGAGTCGTTAGAATCATCTTTACTGACCCTGACGCTACCGACGACTCCTCCAGCGACGAAGATGAACAACTACGACTAAACCAGCAGAAAAAGCGAGTCAAGAGACTGAAGAGGCACGTCAGAAAAATCAGCTTAGATCCACCACCAGTACTAAAGACTAAAATTTTCCCAACAAAGCCACCACAAAACGTTAAAAAGACACCATCTTTAACATCCTCTAGCCGCCGGAAGAAATTCAGAGGTGTCAGACAAAGGCCATGGGGCAGGTGGGCAGCAGAGATCCGAGACCCGAACAGAGGAAAGCGGGTCTGGTTAGGGACTTTCGACACTGCAGAAGAAGCAGCGAGCGTGTACGACAGAGCAGCAGTGAAACTAAAAGGTGCAGACGCCGTGACCAACTTCCCAAACCCGGTCAAAGCGGCGGCTGTTGAAACAACCTGCGTGGTGGGAGTTGATCATCAGAAGGATGACGACGAGTACTGTTCGTGTGAATCAGGAAGCGTTGTGGTGTCATCTCCGACGTCGGTTTTGGGATACGGCGAAGAGTCGACGGCGTTCGAAGGGTTAGGATACGGCGACGTGGACGCTTTTGGGTTCCAGATAGAGTTTCCGTTGAGCGTGGCCGACGACATAATGCTGTCGGGTAAGCGTTGGTTTCGGGACGAGGAATTCGTTGACCTGGAAGATTTTTTGGTTGACGTTATTTCCTGAATCGCAGCAAAAATCTTAACGAATTATCTTTTCCTTTCCTACCAAAGACCAAGTCACGAGCCTACTTGTATTGTGATTTAGATGTGAAGCATTAAGTTAGTACTTAGTAGCATTGGTTCTACTTCTAAGGTATTGTGTATTATGTAAGTATGTGGGCCAAATGTAATTGTACTTTTGTATAAGATTAGGCCAATTATCATTTTGTCTTAGTGAAAATTACCATTTCGAAGAGTGTAAGATTAAGAAGTGAGGGGGGAGATAAATTTGTCTTTGCCAGAGAATTGTGTTTCGGATTTGTAATGATATTAATTTTAGAAATTATAATTTTAATGGTTACATAAACATAATCCTGTTAGTCCCAGCAATGGTCTCAATCCATAATTCCAGGGATACATGAATTGAAGACCAAGACCAAAGACCATTTCGTATTTGTCTTGGTGAAGGTTACTAGGTTATAATGTCTGATTCTTTGAATCTTCCTAGTGAGACAAGGCTTCTCCAGCCTTCCTTACCATTCTATGCTCTTTCACTTTGTAATCATTTTATCTGCTGGCTTTCAACGTTAGACAAGTGTCGTTTTGAAAGGCCTCCTAAGTCATTATCCGTTGAACCAAGGTTGATTTTCTTCTTACTTTAATTTATAATATAAGTTATTAATTTATTCAAAATATTTAATGCAAATTAAAAAAGCTGCCGTTTTGCCAGTATCAAACAAAGAAAAGTACATAGCTAAGCTAAAACAGAGACATAAAACGCAACACTTTTAGCCCAAACAAACTGGAATAGGTGGCGGCTAAACCAACATAATTGATGTACCTAGGCTAACCATTAATACTAGTGGGTTGATTGAAGGCGAACCTTAAAACAATTGACAATGTTGAGTAAAAGTGATTAACGTTGTCAGCCTTGATAAAATGGAGGGCTTGTGAAGGAACCAGGGGCTTGCATGAAGAAAATAGTTGGAGGATACTTGAGTGCTACCGGCGGCTAAGAAGAGTTGGTAATGTCCACTTTAGTGATTCAAAGTGGGCTTTGGAAAGATATGGTAGGGCCCAATGTTGGTGACCTAACGGATACGATACGTACTACTAAGCGCCACATTACATTGAATAAATATTTTATTAATAAATAGTATCAACAGGTTTTGTGCTGTGGTCGGTCTAATTCAATTATATATAAATTTAAACTTTTTGCACATGGTGGAAATTGGACATAATGCTCTTCCATCATCTAAGTAGGGCACCAATCCATATGTAACCTTGCTCATATCTGACTATTATCATCAGCCTGGTCACAGCTCCTTGCTTTGTATCATCTGAACTAATAGTCAGTAAACGAAGACACAACAACAACCAGGGACGAAATATTAAAAAGATACATCTAAATCTGATTTGGAAATATCATGAGCGAAAATACCTTATCTGTGTTGAAATATAATAGTGAAAGTTTGTCTCATATTAAAAAAAGAGAGAAAAGAAGACCAACATATAAATTTAGTGGGCTACTCCATCTATCACCAATTAGTTTTATGATAGAACCTCACTTGGGCTTGTATGTGGTCTAACTTTCCTTCTCTTTTGAGCCCGTAGGACCATTGTGAATTCTAATATGGTATGAGAGCCAGGTTGTTCTTATGTTAGTCATTAACACCTCCGAATAATAGATTATGTCACGTGTTAGACCCACACGTGAGGGGAGTGTGTTGAAATATAGTAGTAAGAATTTGTCCCATATTGAAAAAAGAGAGAAAAGAAAACCAACATATAAGTCTAGTGGGCTACTCCACCTATCACCAATTGATTTTAGGATGAAACCTCACTTGAGCTTGTATGTGGTCTAGCTTTCCTTCTCGTATAGGCCCGTAGGCCCATTATAAATTCTAATAATCTGTACTAAAAACGTTGCATTTTCTCGTGAAACACGGTGAAGCTTACGGTGTAATACATATGCACAATTTTAAATTCCACTAAAATGCAAATAATAAAACTAGGGATTATGATACATTTTCTCGTGACCCTTTTCTTTTCTCATTTCATCTACTTATTTTTATACTTCTTACTAATGGTCAATCGTTGGCTTTGTAATTGTAGGAAGATCCCTCAACATTTTGTTTAGATTGTGACATTTTCGCCACATAACATATGGGATTCGAAAATGTTTTCACTCCATTTACGACCCTTAAATAATTGTTTCCAGAACTCTTTGAAGCCAATAATATAATATATGTATATATATATATATTTGGCCACCAAGAAAGTTAGGTGTTTGCGAATAAAATCCACCAAGATGTTACAGTTGTAATAATAGCAAGTTTCTGTCCTTTGTGAAACCATTCTCCTTCCTATTTTGCATGGAAAAAACAAAACTTCACTTGTGAATCCGAGACTCACCTTCTTGTACTCTAATTACCTATATCAAAATAAACGATTTGGTTTAAGATATTTGAACCACATGATTTTTGTAGTTTGCTGTCGTTTTGCGGGGTCCGTAGCTTCGTTTGGACATCGATCGATTGTCCACTAATAATACACTTTAAAAAGCACTGCTTCAATTAACAAAAGAGAAAATGTTATGTTAAAGGCTGATAGGCTACAAGCGGCCCTACAATAATAATAATGCAATCTTAAAGGAAGGTGGCTTTCTCAACAGTCAACAGTGACTGCCGTCATTAAATGACAACATAATAGTACTGAGCTTATTTGCAGTATATGAGGCTATGAGCAGTCTACTAGTAAAGTAAGTACTTTTTAAATCTTACTTTAATGGTAAATAATAAATGAAAGAGAAGTCTACCTAGGGCCTGTTTATTTTTATTTGAGTTTTTTATTTTTTGTAATTATCATAATTTATGAAAAATCATAAATTATAAAAAGTCAGGAGAAGTCAATTTTGTCCCGAGAGAGAAAGTGGTGGAGTGGTCTGAGGAGGGGTTTTCTAAATTCATTGCTTATAATAAGTTCTTGAGTTGAATTTATACTGACCATTATTTGTTGGAGTCCGTATTCATAGCCGATTTCTGCATTGGGGAGGGTTAGGCCATCACTGTAGCTTCTCAACAATACCACTATTCGCATTTGACATTCCTTTTATACTGTTTGGTCCTTCGAATTTCAAACTATGATGTTTAAAGGAGAGGATATTCTGAGCCATCAAACCTGTGCCATTCCTGTGTCGTTTGTGATTGAAGGAAAATGGCTTGATGGCATAAACGATCTCATGCCTTTTAAAGATATGTGTGGAATTTGTGAAATGTAACTATCCTAATTACAATTAATGAATGATTAGTTAGCTAATAAATGATAACTAACTATAACTAACTATAATGGCAAATACAATGTGATCTAACAACCCCCCTCAAGCTGGACTGTGGATAGTGAGCAATTCCAGCTTGGCAATATTGGAATGGAAAGGTGTTGCAGCCAAAGATTTAGTGAAGACATCGGTCAATTGATGGCGTGAAGAGCAAGGCATGAGATGCACAAGTCCATTTTTGACCTTTTTTTGAACAAGATGGCAATCTAATTCGATGTGTTTTGTTCTTTCATGAAAGATAGGATTGGCAGCGAGTTGTAAAGCTAAATTATTGTCACAAAACATGACTGTTGGGGAAGATTGAGGTTGATGAAGATCGGCAAGAAGAAAATGTAACCATTGGATTTCACAAATGGTTGTTGCTAGAGCTCTATACTCTGGCTCTGATGAAGATCGAGAAACTGTTGTTTGCTTTTTAGCTTTCCAGCTGACAAGGGAATTGCCATAGAATACACAAAAACCAATTATTGATCGACGTGTATCTGGACAGCCTGCCCAATCACTATCACTAAAAGCTTGCAGAGTTATGGAGGAACAGGCAGAGAAGAACAAACCGAGGCTGGGGCAACCTTTGAGGTATCGAAGAACCCTATGTGCAGCTTGTAAATGAGTGAAAGTAAGCTTATCAAGGAACTGGCTAAGTTGCTGAACCGTAAAGGTTATATCTGGCCAAGTGGAGGTGAGATACAATAACCTGCCAACAAGTTGCCTGTAAGATGTAGAATCTGGAAGCAACTCATTGTCATATGCATGAAGCTTGAGACTTGATTTGGTAGTGATAGGAGTTGTAATTGGTTTGCAATCAGTGAAACCATAGTCTTGTAAAAGATCAAGTGTGTACTTTCTCTGGTAAAGATGTAAACCAGCAGAACTCCTTGCAACTTCAAGGCCAAGAAAAAATTTTAGAGTTCCCACATCTTTGATTTTGAAAGCAGAATCCAAGGATGCTTTGACTGAATTTATTTCATTGAGATCATTCCCAGCAAGTATCACATCATCCACGTAGATTAACAAAGAGGTGATTGAATCACCATTCTTCTTGATAAACAAAGAATGGTCCGAGACAGATTGATTGTAATCAAGAGCAAGAAGGGTTGTTGTAAGCTTGGCAAACCATTGCCTACTTGCTTGCTTGAGGCCATAGAGAGATTTTTGTAACTTGCAAACCTTTGTTTTATCTTCATTTTCAAAACCAGGCGGCAAGAGCATGTATACTTCCTCATGTAAATCACCATGAAGAAAGGCATTATTAACATCAAGCTGTTGGATGTGCCAATGTTGAGAAGTTGCCATGGCAAAAAACAATCGAACTGTAGTCATCTTATACACAGGAGAAAACGTATCAAAGTAATCAACTCCTTCAGTTTGTGTGTAACCTTTGGCAACCAATCGAGCCTTGTATCTCTCTATTGAACCATCGGCCTTGTGTTTGACTTGAAACACCCATTTATAACCAATTGGAGATTTACCAGGTGGTAAATCAATAACAACCCAAGTGTTATTTTGTTCAAGAGCAAGGATTTCAGCTTTCATAGTCTCACGCAAAGGTTCATGTTTAATAGCTTGTTTGTATGTTTTAGGTTCATGGATGGCAGAGATAGCTAAAATGTAATGCAAATGCGCAGGGGATAAGTGATGGTATGAAACAACAGAAGAAAGAGAGTGAGGAGAAGTACCTGGAAGATGATTGGTGACAGCAGTAGAGCAGTGGTAGTCTCGAAGGTAAGATGGTGGTTTACGGTCTCGAACAGGACGAGAGGATGGGGGTGGAGGGTGTAATTGTGGTTGAGAGGAAGAGGGTTGAGTAGTGGGTAGTGGTACATCAATGGATGAATCATATAAAACGAAGGGTTCAAAGATTTGAGGAATTGTGGTGGTTGGTTTAGTGGGTTTGGAGAAAGGATATATGTGTTCATGGAAGGTTACATTTCTGGAAACAAAAATGTTTTTGGTGATAGTGTCAAATAAAAGATACCCTTTGACATTAGGTTTAAAACCAAGAAAGATACACTTACTTGCACGAGGGTCAAACTTGTGACGGTGAGTTACAAGAGTGGTTGCATAAGCTAAACAGCCAAAAGCACAAAACTGGGAAAAATCAAGTGGTGAATGATAAAGAAATTCAAAAGGTGTTTTATTTTTGAGCAAAGGTGTAAGGGTACGGTTGATAAGATGGGTTTCATGAAGAATAGCATAGCCCCAGAAAAACTTAGGGACTGAAGCTTAAAAAAGAAGGGCTCGAAAGATGTTTAAAATATGTTCGTGCTTGCGTTCCACAAGACCATTTTGTTCAGGGGTTTCAACACATGAAGTTTGATGAAGAGTGCCTTTGGTGGCATAAAAGTTTGGCATATCAAATTCAAGTCCATTATCAGATCGCAAGGTTTTTATTGAAGTTTGAAATTGTGTATCAACCAAGGAGAAAAATTTTTGAACATGCTGTCGTGCGTCAGATTTCTGTTTCATTAAAATGATCCAAGTATATCAGCTAAAATCATCAAAAATTGTTAAAAAAAACGATGACCATGAATTGAAATGATAGAATTTGGTCCCCAAATGTCCACATGAACGAGTTCAAAAATATGAGTAGTTGTAGTGTAGCTTACAGGAAAAAGTAACTTTCTTTGTTTAGCTAAATGACAAGCATCACAGGCTTCATTGTTTGATAAAGGTAAAGAGGGTATATAAGCTTTAAAAAGATGTAAATGAGAATCAGAAACATGACCAAGTCGCTGATGCCAAGGAATTGCAGTGGAGGTGGACGACCAAGCTGCAGAAATGGGAAAGGATTTGGGTGGAAGATCCAGTATGTATAAGCCATGACAAACTCTAGTTGTACCAATCATTTTCCTCGTGTGCAGAGCTTGTATAAAGCAAGTGGAAAGATGAAAATGAAGAACATGGGGCAAACAAGAGGTGAGACGTGTTACAGAGAGTAAATTAAAGGCAAAAGAGGGAATATAAAGAACATCAATGAGATAAAAATCAGTACTAAAGAAAATTGTACCAAAAAGTGAAGCAAGTACTTTAGTACCATCAGGCAAAGTGACTTTAACAGGGGGAATTTGTTTATAAACAGCAAAAGCATACAAAGAATTTGTTATATGATCAGTAGCACCAGTGTCAACAATCCATGATGTAGGTGTAAACGGAGAAAGAAAAGTAGACGAGGTACCTTCTTGATGAAGTGTAAGAGATGAAGATGATGGAATGGACATTACTTGATTGGTAACATGTGGAGAAGTGGAGGTGGATGGTGTGTTGGAGAGGTTATGGTGATTGAGTAAGGTAAGAAGCTGATTGTATTGCTCTTGAGTCAAATTAACAGTTGAGTTGCTAGATTTAGCAACTGATGAAGCCTCAATTGATTCAATAGGAGAAGAGTCATGAGGATCCTCAACAAAAACATTGTGAGCTCAAGAATATGTCCCTCGAGGTTTGTAGCCAACTGGAAATCCATTCTTGCCATAGCAAATCTCAACGGTATGACGCAACCTTTGACAAAAAGTGCAAAACCGTGTGTCAATAGATGATGAAGAATTACCAGATCCAGTAGAATTACGTGAGCCAGAAGAAGCAGAGGATCGAGAAGAGGAAGCTGAGCTGTGTCGAACAGAATTACCAACAAAAACTAGAGAAGAGACCTCTGTGATCTGTCTCTCATGTTGAATGACCATTGAGAAAACTTTGTTCAAAGTAGGTAGAGGATTCATTAACATAATCTGAGATCTAACAGCAGCATAAGAAGGAGACAGACCTTTCAAAAAACGAATGATATAATCCTGATCATGATACTTCTTGATCTGAACCATAGCACCACATGAACAAGGATTTGGACATGAACAAACAGGTAGAGGATGAAACTGCAATAACTCATCCCATAAAACTTTCAGAGCAGTAAAATAATCTGTAACGGATTGATCATTCTACTTAAAAGAACCAATCTCATCATGCAAATCGGAGATGCGATAAATGTCCCCTTGCGAAAATCGTTTACGCAAATCAATCCAGATATTAGAAGCGTGATCTATCCAGAGAATCGAACTAGTGATCGAAGGAGAGATAGAGCGTTGTAGCCAAGAAAGTACCAAATTATTGCAACGTTCCCAATGTGGAAACATCGGATCTGTAGCTTGAGGAGCAGTGATGGATCCATCAACAAATTAAGCTTGTTTTTAGAAATGAGAGCCATCTTCATCGCGCGGCACCAAGTATGATAATTCGAACTTAAAAGAGGTGGACCAACAAGAATAAGGGAAGGATTTTCATTAGGATGTATATAATAGGGACTAGAAGGTAATGGATCTGCCATGAATGCAGAAAAGTGAAAGCTCATAAACAATGGAGAAAAATCAAAGAAGAAAAGTGGAAGAAAAATTCTCTGATACCATGTGGAATTTGTGAAACGATTCTTCTAATTTCTAAAATGTGGATACAAAGTTAGTTGGAGTAACTAACTATCCTAATTACAATTAATGAATGATTAGTTAGCTAATAAATGATAACTAACTATAATGGCAAATACAATGTGATCTAACAATATGCAAAGGGTAGGAATTGAGAAGGTAAATATTCAATCAAGCCTAATACTCCTGTAGCAGTAAGGTCAGCAATTACTCTTCAGAAATAGCATAATTGAGAAGGTAAATATTCAATCAAGCCTAATACTCCTGTAGCAGTAAGGTCAGCAATTACTCTTCAGAAATAGCATAATTGAGAAGGTAAATATTCAATCAAGCCTAATACTCCTGTAGCAGTAAGGTCAGCAATTACTCTTCAGAAATAGCA
>JANZLX010000008.1:5815279-5826779 GCA_025531955.1 Erythroxylum orinocense
ACAGATAAAAACAATCGAGTCTTCGGGTTGAGGTTCGGGTTGCTGACGGGTTGGTGGTGCGTCTGAGCTGCGTCGAACGGTGCGATCGTGCGGTGCGATCTGGCTGAGCTGTGACGGCGAAGACGTGCTGCGGTGTACCAGACGGTGGCGTCTTCGGGTGTGGAGAAAGACAAAGACTGTGGCCTCTTCAACCGACACCAAGGGAGGAGCCAAGATCTAAGGAGGATAAGGAAAGGAGGAGACGGGCTAGAGGGCGACGACGAGACGACGAGATGGCAACGGCGACAATGAGAGGCTGAGGAGACGGCGCCAGAGTAAGTGAGAGACGAGGGAGAGTTGAGCGAGAGAGAGAGCAGTCGAGGGAGGGGGGGCTTTAGCTTTTTAGGGTTAATTTTTTTAAAATTGCAATTTAGTCCTTGTATTTTTCGAAACTTACGGTACCGGCCGATATTTTCCGATATTGTCAGTACCAGCCGGTACCGACCGGAAAACACCGATACCGGCCGGTATTTATATCCGGTACTGAAGCACCCAATTCCGTTCCATTTTTTCGGCCGGTACGGTACGTTTTGGCCAGTACCGGCCGATACGCAACGGAACTCAATACACTGCCACTTCATCGGGAGTGATACAGCGGATCTCATTGCCGTTTTGACCAAAACCATTCACACGACACTCAAAAGACAAATCAGGAAATTGTATGTGTCCCATCTTGCTGCCAGTGTACCAAAATGTTTGTCCATCCATTGCGTGTGAAATTAGCTAAAATGTTTTAAAAATTTTCAGAGTTTAGGATAATCCACGAAATATGATACATCTATTTTGACCTTTTTGACAATAATATAGTTTCAAGGGAAAAAACAAATGGCGTCATTGTATGACGAGGAAGTTATCACTTATCACGGAGCAATCCTACGTGGGTCACGAGGGAAAAGTGATGTTTTCCTAATGTTATTCAGACCACAAAATAGCATCACTACACGCTCCAATCCAACCCCAAACCCACCGTGCGGAGGTGCACCATATCTGTAGAAAGAGCAATCACACAAATCAACAGAACGTAAGAACATGCTCATCTACTGGAATATGCCTCCAGATATCGTACCAACACAAAAATTCAATTCCATGAAACGATCACAAATACACAGCACAACCTAATTTCTAATATCAGTAGAAGAAGAAGCAGATATTGGACAAGGAAATATCCACAAATTAAGTGCACATACAGGTGTCAAAAGGCGCCATTCAAACCTGCCATTTAGTGTGTTTGACTTCACAGCAAAATTTTGTATACATACAAATACGTAAACCAACAATAATCATGAATCAAGTTTCAGAAAAGCGCCGCTACATTTCCATCATCTTTAGATTACAGTTATGTTCTAAAGGAGACAAATTGTTAATCTCATCCTTTGTTTTTCATTTTGTAAGCATATTACTTAATCCCATATTTACTGACCACAACCTAACAAGTAGGCTTGTGATGATGACAGAATCAGTATAACACCAAGGAAAATGTTGACGAAGAAAAAGGTACCTGAAGGAATCAATGTATGTTGAAATCGTGCTTATATCAATTTCACATTGCTTGGCACGTTCTGTCAAGAAATCTGCATCATGGACACGTTGAGCTCCTGATATTATCTCCTCACCTGAAGAGCGGAAAATTTATCAGTTATCCAATCGAGCATATCAACATAAATTAAAGAAAAGAAAATTATTCATATTGTGACCTAACTGCTGCTACGAAGAAGGAATAGGGTCAAGAAGAAAAAATGGAAGTACGAACTAAGAAGCATTCATGAGAAGGTTCAATTCATCCATAAACATACAAATTTATGTAACCCACAATAACTAATCAAAATAATTTAGTATCTACCTCTTATAAAAACATCAAATGAGTTGCTGTACTCCGGATCATCATAGCAAGGCATTGTGTAGAATGGCCTGACAGCCAATGGATAACGATGCAGAATGTAGAACTCAGTGCCATACCTACAAACCATTGTTTTAGTTCAGTAGGAAATGATGCAGAAGAGAGAACAGTAAATGATAATATGATCGATGTCCTAAATTGAGAATTATTGAATACTTCTCCAAAACCAGCTGGCCTAGTTTCCTCTCGGACTCTGTATTCAAATCCCCCTTGGGATCAATCTCTACTCCCGCTTCCTGTAAAAGGATACAAAGTATCAAGCTTATGAGGGTTAAATTTTCAATCAGCAGCAATTCATTTACTGCTTGAAAGTAATGATGACAGTTAATTTACTACATTGTCTAATATTTTAAATCTTTTTGCATGTCAACTGGTTGGTTTAATACTGAATTGTACTACTGCCAAACTAATTTTGGAAACAAGAACCAAGATAGAAAAGGGAAATGCAATGCACTGGAAAAAACAATACGAAAGCAAAAGACCTTTTTTTTTTTTTTGAAGAGAACAAAAGCAAAAGACCATGATGTACCAAATAGGACATGTAATATCGTAGCCAAAGTTTACACTTTTTTAGCCCTTCGATTCATGAAGATGAAAAATAAATCGACTAAAAGGAAAATATTAAGCATAAAAACTGCAAAAGAAAAAAATAAAGGTGTTGAAATGTAACCTTTGCCCTTTGGTCACAATGAATATATATAGGAACGCTTACAGAAGTTCCATAAAAGAAGATGTCCACTTTCTTAAAGGAACTAAATTCACAAGTAAAATGTGGTAAATATACAGAAAGTAAGGCATTTGGATTCAGATAGCTATGCAACAGATGCCTCAAGAATGAGAGTGGAAGAAATATTTCCTGCCTATTGCTTCTAGCACTCACATATTCCAGGATTAATTCTCAATTGCTGATTTGAACTCACAATTGACCATTGTTATACAAATATGGATAAGGTTTATACCTTCAGCATTTGGAGCCCTTCTTCAAATCTAAGTCGTAAAGTCTTTCGTAGATACTGCAAATTACAAGAATGCATAATATGAGATTCAACACTTCGATGTCCTAAACTGATTGATCAGAAAGTGTTTTCCCAACTCTTTTCCACAGAAATATTGATTCATAGAAAGTAATGACCTTCAAAGGCTCGAATGGATATTGCCTTCCAACAGCCTCAAGTTCCTTCTTACACTTGTCATTCAAGGTGTCAAAAATGGTAACAAACAAGCGATCTACGACGTCCATTACCTGCATAGATAAAGTTCATTTGTACTTCTGACAACAATAAATGGATCAGGTGCTTGTCCCAAGAAAATCAAATAAATGAACAATTACCTCAGAATAGTGTTTTTCAATCTCCATTTCCACATCAAGACCCGTAAACTCACACAAATGCCTATGAGTGTAGGAGTCCTCAGCCCTGAAAACAGGACCAATTTCAAAAACACGCCCAAAATCACCACATATAGCTATCTGCTTGTGAAGCTGGGGTGACTGCGCCAGGCATGCTGGTTGCCCTTTGTAGTCCAGCTTAAAAACGGCAGAACCACCTTCACTACTGCCCCCTATCAACTTAGGGGTGTGAATTTCAACAAAGCCTTCTGATAACAAGAATTGTCTGAAGACCTGCATACATGGATCAAAATTAATCAATTTCCACAAAACTCATTCAACACAAATGCCTTTAAACAACTCACAACTTGTTATAACAAAGGCCATCAACAAACACAAGCATATAAGAAACTCACATTGCTGACTTGACACTGAATGCGGAAAATCCCTTGGTTAGCAGGCGTACGCATGTCCAAAACTCTGAAATTGAGTCGGGTATCCTGATTTACACGTACGGCTTGTTCCCCAGCCTATAAAATCATTACATAACTCACCATATCAAAACACCAATACATAAACACAAAATTTCAATGTAAACAATCAAGAAATAACCTTCAAAGCTTCTTCAATTTCAATTTCACTTCGGGCAGCATCCTCGATATTAATAGGTAGATTCGCTAAAGCTTTGTTCACGCAGTACAGTTTCCTCACTTGAACTTCAACCTCCAATAAGCAAAACAAAGGCAGAGTATAACAACTAAACTTGAAGAAAACAAATAAAAAGAGAGAGAAAATAGAAACCTGCTGAGTCGCGGCTTTAATAGCAACAGATGGAACAGAGATGAAGCCTTCAACAGTGATAATGGACTCGCGGTTCAAGCCAGCCACGAACTTCACCATCTGCCGACTAACTACCTCCGGCTGAGCAGTTACCACGCATTGCACAGTGAATCCCTTCTCCCTCACTACCACAAACGCCATGTTCTTCCCAACCGCGCGCGTCGTTTGAACACGCCCTCGTATCTGCACAACTTTGTCCTTCAACTCCTCTCTCAGCTCGCCAACTGGGACCCGCAAACTGAGATCGGGTTCCTCTTTGGACTGCAGGTCCGACAACGGCACGTCTCCATAATTAACGGCTAAGGGATCGTCTTCTTCTATGGATAGTGATGAAGCGGCGGCCATAACGTCGTCCTGGCGGCGACGCTGTTTCTCCTCCTTAGCAGCCGCCTTTTTGGCTGCTTTCTTGCTCAAAGGCTTAGAAGATTCATCGGTGATTTGTTCGGAGGCAGAGGTAGGGACGGGGGGCTCCGATGACATATTTGGAGGACTAACGAGAGTCGGAAATGGCGAATGAGAATAAACTAAGGTCTATTAAGTTGGCTATGGCTAGGTTTTTGTTGAATGGGTTACAGAAGGACTTAAGCTAAGCCCACGGGAATTGTTGCTGGTTTTCATTTTTCCAGTGCGCTTGAAATTTATTATTCTTTTAGGAAATATTTATATATTATTTATTTGTTAGAGACATATAAAATTATTGTAAGATGTGGTAGCGTTGTATTTAGCAAGATTAGTTAATTTAATTTAAATAAAATGTTAAATTTTATAATATATTAAGGAGATGCTTGTTTGGGGTTAATAGGAAGAAATACGTGGGTATGGAATGAAAACTCATGTTTGGTGTCAACAAGAATAACACTTTCATTCCCTCGTTTTCAGTAATACTCCATACTTGTGAATTACTAGAGGGATGAGATTCATTGTTAGCTATATTCCATTCTCATTCCTTACTGTATCTATTTCTAGTTTTATTTCTATTCTCGTTATCTGCTATAAACCTAAGTGCTGACTTGACAGGCGAACACAACCTTTTAACGATGTCAAAACAAATTGATGCAAACAAGAAATTCAGATAATCACATTACACCACCATCTCTGCATTATGTTGATGCTTCTCTCCCAAAGAGCCTGTTAAATTCCCTGTAGGGTTTGTATGTTAAAGCATGCTTCTCCCCTATCGCGACTCTCAAAAGCACATCCCGTAGTTTCAACAGCTTCATAGCATCCTTGTAACATTAGCTCCCAAGTTGACAAAATAAACACTTCCAGATTGGACAACAATTTCTGCAGAACTAGACATCCAAGGTCTGATCCGAATCTCTTGAAAAATACCACTGCACAATTTAAACTCAGCTGCGGAGGCATGCTGAGTTGACGAAAATTAAGAAAGACTTCGTTTTTGGGATGTGAGGTTTGTTCTTTTACCATTATGAGAAAGAGATAGGAATTCATAACTAGAAGGAAGCAGGCTGCTAGATTTAGGGTTGAAGTAAAATGTTTTTCACTTGCTATAGGTTATTGACTTCTTCAATCTTCCTTCCTCTTATGATTGTTTTTAATTAATAAATATTCAAACATCAAGAGAATTTACAAGTGATCTATAAATTTAGATGTTTTCACAATATGGACTGCCTCATTGGCATTGCCTTTTCAGTACAAAAAGACAGCGAGATATTGTATTCCCATCTTTTCTTATTCCAGGACGAATCAATTCCCTCCATGAAAAGTCTCACGCTGTGAGGAAAGCTATGAAGATCGCAGTTGCCAGAGATATTACTGAAGAAGAGAATATATTCTTCTTGTATCTCTTTATCCCACTGCTTTTGAAGTCTTCCATACTGAAAGCTGCATTCCATAAACCCCACAAAATGATTTTTTTTCGAGTCTCAAGTTTCCTATAATTAGTCAGGCGAAAGATGAGAGTTTTTACCAGTGTTATTGGCGCAATGTTGAGTAATAGTGTCGTTGAGGTCTTTAACAGTGGCCTTGTTTGCGAACCAGAAGTCCCGTTTTGCCCAACGGACACATTTAAGCACATACTTGGTGGTATGCTCTGCACATCCTCTGCTGCAGTATGTTTCGATCTCAGTTTGATTTACGTCCAACTCTCCAGAAAGTGTTATGTCCTTGTTTAAGCAACTATCAGATACCTGATTCAATCAGGATCCATACTGACCGTTAATGTCTGGAGAGAAAAGAAGTCATATGAATTAACATGGCGAACTTTACATTTAACAGGCACTCGTAGGCGCTTCTCCACTGCAAGAATGGACTTAAATATAATACACGTAGAGGTTTTAATGTGTCTGACAAAACAAACAAAGATGAATGTTTAAGAACAGAAATAGATATTCCAACACTGTTCTTTATGCCTCAGAACGCATAACAGTGAATAAGATTAAGATCAATCAATTCACAGCAGTGGCAACCTGAAGGAACAAAGATTAATGGGATATAAAAAGGGGAAAGCGAAGAGAATACATTCAGCTTTGGCAAAACCAATAACAAGCAAAGTTCCAATAAACATTGAAAGGAGCCTACATCTGCCGCTATATCTCCCCTGGTACTCCATGCTAAATCCCCACCTAGTCGTAGTTCAGTAACAGAGCTACTACCTACTTGGCAATGGCGTTCTTAAATATCACAAGCTCACGGCCTAAGTTTGGGCTACAGATCAGATAAAAAGGATTTGACGGGGAAGTTGCCCGAGCATATTCGTTTAAGTTGTTAATACCATTATACCAATACAAGTATATGCCGAGGCAATTTACATTACATGGTGTTCCTGGTCGAGAAAACCGAGACCTAGAACGAACCTGGTCGAGAAAACCAAGAAATATGAACGAAGTAGAGACAAAGCAAGTCCCACATGGTTGCTTTGAGGGTTTTAAAAAAGAAATTGCCAAATATTAGACTTGAATGAATATGAATTTGATTAAAATTAAATATTTAAATTTAATTATGATCAAATTGGATTTAGTTATTGATTTTAGGTTAGATACATTGTTGCTGTCAAATTGCAAATATAAGTGAATTTTCTAATTTATGCATATATACATAATATAGAGAACAATATAAATAAAAGAACAAAAGTTTTATTAAGTGCACGTATATAAACATATATATATTTGATTCATTATAGGTATACATTTTGCATATCATATATATGAATGTTAAACCACTACCATCTCCAAGTTGTAGGTCTGAAACAAGAAGCTTTAAAAACCACTGCCATATTATATTCAACATCAACCACACCCTTACACAATAGGAAATATTTGATTGTTTCAGTCACTTTCAAGAACAGCCAACAACTATCCTTTACATATTTCCTTCAAAAAAACATCAATCTAGTCATATTATTAATCTATAACCTTCAATATAACCCCTTTTACAAGCATCGAAACAAGCATAACAAGTACTTGCAAAGATCCTTTTGCCTTCATCATTAGTGCTTGTTCTGATTGCCCATTTCGTACCCAGGTTCTTGATCTTCACCTTTTTTCTTACCCTAAAAGTTTAGCAAATTCCTCTACATGAGACCCATGCATTTGCTTTTGTTCTCTTGTAAGTGTTAAAGCTCACATCCACCTTTAACTCCATCCTCAAAAAAGCCTTTAGTTGAACAACCTTGATATTTGGTTGCAACTCAATCATATCCTTATAGTGGCTTGCAACCTTCATGCCCTTTCACGATTTTTAATATCATTATTCACAATCTTAACTTTATTTCTTTTATTAGACTTCCTCTCTATATAATTGATCTGATAACTTAGAGCTCATCATCGTCTCTTTTACTTTTACATTCTAAATCAGTCACTAAATTATCATCATTTTCAATAGAAGCACTATGCATGTCCAAGTTAGGCGTATTATCATCAACAGAAGCATTATGCACATCCTTACTAGGCACATTATCATCAATAAAAGCATTAAACACATTATCATCGGTAGAAGCATTAGGCACATTATCATCGACATAAGCATTAGACACATCATCGGCATTACACACATTATGTTCAATATTCACGTCATCATGCACAATATTAACATCATCATGCTCATAAGCATAATTTTCATGCTCCTAATTCAAAACATCAAACTCACCATCATTCACATGATTCAAAACTTCATACTCATCATTGTCATTTAATAAAAAAAATTTCTTCATTGTTTGTTATATCATATATATTACTTACTCCGAAGAACAAGCAATTCTTCCTTTTGTGTAATGATTATCTTCTTCTTCCATATTGTTAAATCTATGCTACATCAACATCACATGTTTTCTTTTCTTTATACTCATCTTTAAAATAAACCTCCAACCTTCTATGTTTTCAACAATATAAATCAAATCACATGTTTTTGAATCACTTACAATTTCAATTAACCCAACTTCTTTATATTTATTTGGTTACCTATAGTACACTTTATCTAATCTATCATACCAGCTATACTTTGCCGTCCTCAAGATATTAGATGAACATAATTTGTCCGGGTCAATACCTATAACTAAAAATTTACTACAACAAATATATTAAAATAAATTATGTCTATCAATTTCTCCCTATAATGAAAGACATTTCCTTTTTTTAATGAGATTCCACATCTTAATAAAATAAGAATTAAATAAGCAATAAGTTATTCAACCTTAATTATGAAAAATTTCTAAATTAATAAGACAAACTTTTATTTACACTGAAAATTTTAATTGATCTAGGAAGTGTAACTCTAAAAATTAGAAATCTAAAACTTACTTCACTAAGAACCAATTTGTGGCTATTAAGTGCCACCGCAGAAAGTGTAACCTTAGAAATTAGGAAAATCGAAAACCCTAGAAATTAGGATACTATAGGAAGTGTCACAAAAGTCTTTCTCATACTCCTCAATCACAAATATCTTCTCTTCCTTCACTTTTTAGTTGCCAATGTCTTCATGAATACCTATTTATGCATTCAATCACCAATTTAATAACAACGGACTTTATACAAATTGAAATCCCTAATTTAAGCAAGAGCAAAGAGCGGAAACCTTAGAGATTAAGGAAATCTCTAATGTACCTCACGGTGGAATAATTAACTACACCATGCTAACTAGAATCTCCTCCCTACTCCTTTATCACGAAGAAATCCTCCCTAATCCTCTAAGGTCAATCTCTTCCTTCACCCTTAGTTCCAACCTCCGCCTCAACTCTCCGTCATTTTTTTTCCTTTCTGTTAGTATCATAAAATCTACAATCTCAAATGTTTGGTACTAGTTACTATCTTCAATTGGGAAAGTTAGAAAACTCAAATAGGACACTACAAAATTTTGAAAGTTTAAAGTCATTATGACGAAAAAAAATTGCAAGGAATTTTGTGCAAGTGGAGGATTAATTTGGGTTTTTTCTTTCAAAATTCAAGCCCAAAGTAACTTCTTTTTCACCTTTAATCCCATGAAGCAATCCAAGTTACACCATCTTAGGTTGAAAGTATACGACTCCTGCAATAGCTGATGTATTCCTAGATCAGTTATGTTCTATTTTGGTACAACCCTTCCCCAAATTTCTGATTCATTTCCAATTCCTTACTTTTGTAACTTAAGTAGTTGAAGGACTACCACAGATGAGCTGAGCGGATTTCATTTTACTTCTAATTAAATTTCACATCATTCCTTCATGCATAATATTCTCACTTGTAGAAGATGACAACAGTTAAGTCAAGGAATATGTAATATGTTGAGATTATAGGAGAAATGAATAAAGATGGAAAGCTCAACTTTATTATTCAGGTGCGACGTACATTTATACACAGAGGAGTGAGAAGAATCAGAGAGAGAGAGAAAGTTACAACAGAAAATATAAACAGTTATGATAGAGGAATATAATAGTACAGATTGTCAGAATACAACGATGAGGAGGCGTAGGCGGTTATGACAGTGGATAGAATATTTCCTTATTATGCCCCCTCAAGATGGAGGTGGAACAACTCCAATCTTGTCGAACAGGGAACGATGACGAGGGCCACTAAGCGGCTTGATGAGTAGATCAGCGAGTTGCATGCTAGATGGGATATGAGAAACACGAAGTGTACCAGAAGCAACCAGTTCACGTACAAAGTGGTAGTTAATGGCGAATGGAAGACAGGGTTGTGGCACAGATATGTGGCACCAATGTTATCAGAAAGAATGTGAGGGGTAGATGAGGTGGTAAACCCAAGTTCCTTGAGTATTTGCTGAAGCCAGAAAAGTTCAGTAGTAGTGGAGGCGATGGTTCGATATTTAGCTTCTATCGAGGACTTTGCTACGGAACGTTGCTTCCGAGAGGCCCAGGAGATAGGATTAGACCCGAGGTAAGCAACGAAAGCACTTGTGGATCGACGATCAGTAGAGTCACCTGCCCAGTCCGCATCACAGAAGGTCGTGAGGGTGAGAGAAGAACAAGGAGACACTGCTGTGGATAAAGAGACAGAAGGATGAGAGGAGGGTGAGGGGGATGAACTGTGGGATAGAGGTGGGGTGGGCGGAGAAGTAGCAGTGGCAGAAAAAGGAGCAACTAATGAAGGAATAATTATGTGAGGGGATGAAGTGAAAGTGGGAGAGGAAGTAATGGACGGGGAAGAAGGCACGACTGAAGGAAGTGCAGAGGTGAAAAAGGGGTAGGTGTGTTCGACAAAGGTAACATGTCTAGAGGAGAACAGCCGGTGACGTTGTAGATCATAACACAAATAGGCACTTTGGGAGGGAGAGTATCCTAAGAAAGCACAAGGTGAGGGTCGAGAAGCAAGTTTGTGCGGTGAATAAGGTTTAAGCCATGGGAAACACAAACAGCCAAAGGTGCGGAGTTTGTGGTAGTTGGGAGATTGATGAAATAAAACAGTAAAGGGTGAGGATTGGTTTAGGGTGGGAGTGGGCATGCAATTCATCAAATAGGTAGCAGTTTGAATAGCAAAGGACCAAAAACGTAAGGGAACATAGGCATGGTGAAGAAGGCATCGTGTAACATCCCACCCTCGACGGGAAGGGTAAAATAGTAATTTGGCTAAGGGTGTTCGTGATTAAGACTGATTTGGCATTGTTATGCATACTGGTATGTACAAACAATGAATTTGTGCACATGAAATAACTGTACATGCATTCATGATTATTTCCCAGTATTGGGCCTACATGGCATTTTATTGTGATTAATGTGGAAATTGTATTTGAAAAATTTATTGGACTAAGTTTTTGTATGTTTTATATTTTAAGGAAATTTTAGGGATTTTCTGGACTTTTCTGGAGAAAATTTTCGGACCGAAAAAATCGCCAAGTGGCGAACCGGTTGATTTTCGATAGCGAAAATTATTGTCCAATGGCCCTACAATATTGGGTATATTATTTTGGGATTGAAATTAGAGCCATTGGAATTGAACGGGTCAAAT
>JANZLX010000008.1:5856398-5881435 GCA_025531955.1 Erythroxylum orinocense
CGAAAAATCATGAATGCATGTACCTATGAATAAATGCATATGCAAGACACCTGTTCCTCTATGATCAGAGGCCAGTAACATGCTCAGTCAGTGAATGCAATGAAACCTATCAGTCTGACCCAATATTACCATAATACCCTTGCTACAGTAACGGGATGTTACATAGTCGACCTATATAGGTTTGTGGTCAACCAATATAGATTAAAATTATTAAATTTGATGTACTAAAAGCTTTTTTGTAACATTGGTTTATGTATAGGTTGACCAATATCCCTCTAGTTGACTAATGTCTCATGACTAGTGAATATGTGCATTCAATACACATTGGTCGACCAATATGCTTATATTGATTGACTAGTGCATTGTAACTAGCTATTGTAACCACTAGTTTTTTACTCTAATGGTTATTAAGGGTCCCAAAACCTTATGATTGCATGTTTATTAATTATGTTTAGTATCAAGAAGCATTTGAGTGCTTTTTACATACATTTTTAAGTATTATTGAATCACTTGATCATTCATTATTTTACTTTAAGTGAGTGAGCCTTTTTAATATTATCAATGTTATAAAGTTGAGCTATTTAAGTTGTAAGCTTCCATTATGGTTTTTGTTCATTGTATTTGTGAATATTTAAAGTGGTTTTAAGGTTCCTTTTCACCTTAAAGAAAGAATGAAAAAGGGCCAACCTTTACTAATTAAAGATTATGCAAAGGTAATTTTCACATTGAAAGAAGAATTATATTGGAAATCCAGGAAGAGACTTATGAGTGGATGTAAGTAAGGATTGTTTGTTGAACCTTTATAAATCGAATTACATCTCTCTTCCTTTACTCTTTTACTTTATTACTTACAATCATAGTTAAATCTAGTTTTTTCTTTCTCATATACACATTCTTTGTAATTTATGATCATTGTTTTTTAATATTGACCCCTCCTTTTGGGTCTATTAGGAAATAACTAATCTAAAACTAAGATAATTTAAAATGCATATGATGAAAACTAAAATAAATATGAAACTAATAATTATTTTCTCGTTTCTCTTTTTATACTTATTTTATTTTATTTTACTTTACTTTTGTAAAAAAATAATAGAAACAAAAAATCAATAAAATGAAATTAATTGTATGTAACTATTTCCCCCTTTTCAAAGATATTTAATTGTACTATCTATGATAAGAAATAAGTGGTTGGATTTATGAAGCAATATAATTGATTTGCCTCAAATCCTCCTAATTTCCTAATTCTAAATATTTCAATTATAGAAGTTAAATTAATTTTATTTTTATTCATTCATAAAGTTCTATCCATTTCATAAGAGATCAGTGTTGGTTTATGCCTTATAATCAATCAGTTGGTTGTAATTTTATATGGCATAATTATTTAAAGGTATTTTTATCTTATGCATATTCTTTTAATTAAACTACGTAAAAGAAAAAGTCAATAGGATAAATATGCATTACAAATAAAATTATAATGATACCATAACTATGATATTGATATAACATTTATGTATCATCCCTAAATTATTTCTAGTCATTGTTCTATTAAGACTACATATTAATGGAGTGTAAAAAGGGTGGCATATATTATGTTTCTTCTTTATAAAGGAAGAAGTTGATTGCATAGACCAAAGTATGAAGATACTTAAAAAAAATGTGTAGATGCTTATTAAGGAACAAGTTCACTAAACTCACTTTATATGAGAATTTTATTTGGAACATTACTTGTATATCCATGAAAATTTTTATTGTAACGATTGTAAAAGTGACCATTTGATTTACGATCTCCAAAGTATCTCATATAGGGATTACTATATTTTAAGGTACTTATGACCTATCTTAGACAAGAGCAGATCAATTGGTAGCCATTTGATATAACATGAACTATATAAAGGTAATTGAGTGATAATATAAGATCATCACCTTAAAATGACCAGAGATAATATTCCATTATTTTCGATTAGTATTGATTCAAAATTTCTTGGCCAATATAGAATAACAATTAGAAAATAATTTTCAAATGTTTTTAATTGAGTTAATTACTAATGTTGTAGAACAAATATGATTGGATTTAAATAGAATAGATATTAATTTCATGCTCTATGTCTAATTAAGATATTATATCATGAAAATATTGAATTATAAAAAAATGACAAAAAAGGTTAAACAAAACTACTTTGACATTTCTAATATTTGGGTGGTTATGACCTAGCATACATACAATCTTGATCTATGAAAATAAATTATTTAATTAAAATCATAATAAATATATAATTTATCCAATCCTAAACATGATTTAGGGTTATAATTTATATACAATTTCAATATATTTAAGAACCTAGGGTTATAATTTATATACATTACCAACATATTTAAAAATCTAACGAGTCACACACAAAGAACAATTGAAAAGAGAAAATTGCAATTTAATCAAGTTAGATTTCACAGTAAAGTTTGATAAACTTTAGGGTTGAATATGAGATTGTTGGGCCTCGTTTCCGAAGCCCAACAATCGGTCCGAAAATGAAGAACATACATAAGCGGGTTTCCAAACTCTTTAACCCTCAAAGACAAGCCCTCACTCTCTTAACAACTCAAGCCCCAAAGGCGAGCCCACATAATAAAGATCACAAAAATACAATTGAATACTTCAAAATGGTAGCTCTTGGTCTCTAGTTTATGTAGAACCAAAAACCACCTCAAATGGAGCTCTATAGCTCAAGGTATGCTTAAAAATCTAAAGTATGTTCATAGCCTGAAGAAGCTCTCCAAACCGACCACTCACTTCCATTCCATCAAAATTTCTTAATACGAAACCAATGGCCATAAAATTTTAAGGGAAGGTAGGAAAATGTGTTAGAAGTCTAACACTTTAAGAATCGCCTCAATTGGAGGTCGGACTAAGGAGTTATGGCCCAACAAATCCAACATGTTCATATCCTGATTCTAATTGAACATACTTTGGCACAAACGCCATAACTTTCATTATAGATGTCGGATTAACTTCGTTTTTAAACGGATGGAAACTAGACATCTAGGGCCACAACTTTCATGAAGACCAAAAATTGAAATTTTATCGTTAAGAGGGTCAAATTACACAGACCGTGCTAAATCACACGATCAAGCCGTGTAACCTTCAGGTAAAATGTGTCCCCTTCACCCAAATTTACACGGCCCGTGTAAATTCACATGGGCAAACCGTGTAACCTTTAGGTGACATGAATTTTTCACCCTCTAAGCCCCTTTCAAAGGTTCCTCAACCCCTCCTAACATTCCCTTACCTCAAACTCTTCTCCAACACCACAAAAACCACTACAAATCCATTAAACAACATCAAACATCATTGAATCTCATCTCCAAATGATTCATCACACACATTCTTTTCAACTTCAACATATTCTTCTAACACTAGCAACAAGTTGATATCTTAACCAAGGATAACCACATACATCATACTCAAACTTAAAAGAAACATAATCATACAATATAGACTTCTCAATTCTTAATCTCGTTTGGAAACAAAAACAATGTTTGAACAAGCTTTACTTACATATCAACGCATACATCAACTTAATACAAAATACAAAAGATGCTCATATTTGATATGCCTATAAAGCTAGCCAAATGGTACTAACTTAATACAAAAGATTCCTAGCTATCTTGGAGTGTCCAATTGCCTTAATACAAAATTGATTTCCCTAAATTCGGTGGAGGAGACCCACGTGGATGGATTTTAAAGGTAGAAAAGTACTTCCATTATTATCAAACACCGGAGGAATTAAGGATTGATGTGGTAGCTATGTATCTAGAAGGAGATGTACTTGATGTCTTTGCTTGGATCAACTCAGAAAGGACAATTTTGTACTAGGATGAACTGGTGAGAGCACTATAAGAACAATACGGGCCCGCTGAATTCTAAAATCCTCATGAACACTTGTGTGGCATCCGGCAAACTGGTTCTATACAAGAATATCGCCAAGAAATCGCAAAGTGGTCAGCAAGAGTTAAAAATTGTCCAAAGCACTGTCTTCTTGGCGTTTTTCTTAAAGGGTTGGAGGAGGAGTTGAAAGTTGATGTGAGGATACAGAAACCCAGGAGTGTTTACAAGGCTGTTAGTTTGGCCCTGGAGTATGAAACAAAGTTGGGCCTAATTAAAATTCAGAAGAACTATCCTACTCTAGCACACAGCAGATTTTCGGCTCACAATCAAGAGAAAACACGAAACCCATTTGCTCAGAACCCACCACGCACACCTGTTAACTCTAACGCAGCATTATCACACCGACCCAATCCCATTCCCAGTGCAACGTAATCTGCAGCATATCCCCAGCGTGCGTTTGACACTGAGAGATAAATTCGGAGAAATAAAGGCCTTTGTTTAGGTGTAACGAGCATTTTTAACCTAGTCATCGCTGCAAAACTCCGTCGCTGTCCCTGATGGAAATTACAGAGGACGACCCCAAATCTGAACAGCCCCCTGAAGATGTCGAGGATTTCGAAAATATGGTAAGCATGGATGAAATTTCACTACATGCGATTCTGGACAACAGTTCTACTTTTACTATGAAACTAGGAGGTAAAATCAGGAATAAGGATGTTCTCATTTTCATGGATAGCGGTTCTACTCATAACTTCATCTCTCGAAGTGTGGTCAAGGAATTACAACTCCCAACTCAGGATGTGCAGTCATTTGGAGTCCAGATTGGAAATGGGGATGTAATTCGCTGCCATTCAGTTTGTAAATAGGTAGAAGTTCATCTCTCAGGTTTATCTATCATTGAAGATTTTTATCCCTTCTCTATAGGTGGTGCAGACTTAGTTTTGGGTATCAAATGGTTGGCATCAGTAAACATTGTCCAAGCCAATTGAAACAAGATGTTCCTCATGTTTCATATTAATGGGAAGAGATACAAACTTCAGGGAGTGCCAAAATCTAGTCTTACACAAGTCTCTCTCCAAAGTATGGTCAAAGGGGATGATTGCGCAACTAAGATGGAGACACCTTCATTAATTCAGCAAGTGCTGCAACAATTTGATGCAATTTTCAAGGAGCCTACAACATTACTTCCTTTTCGAGAACACTCTCATGCTATTCCACTTCTTCCCTATTCAACTGCCCCCAACATTCGCCCTTACCGGTGTACTTACCATCATAAAACAGAGATAGAGAAACAGGTTGCAAAACTTCTAAAGATGGGGTTCATTCGCCCTAACACCAGTTCATTTGCTGGCCCGGTGTTATTGTTATAGAAAAAAGACTCAATGCGGGGATTGTGTATCGACTACCGGAAGCTTAATCAGATTACTGTTCCAGATAAGTATCCAATCCCTACTATTGAGGGACTCCTTGATGAGTTATATGGCTCGCAAGTATTTTCAAAGATTGATCTTTGCTCTGGATATCATCAAATTTGTGTACAGCCAGACGACATCCATAAAATCGCCTTTCGTACTCATAATGGCCACTACGAGTTCACTGTCATGCCAATTGGGTTTACCAATGCCCGCTTTACTTTTCAAGCAGCCATGAACGAGCTTTTTAGGCCTTATCTTTGCAAATTTGTTCTCGTTTTCTTTGACGACATCATGGTGTATAGTCAAATTTTGGAGCAGCACCAACAACACCTTCAGTGGACACTCCAAGCATTTCTATACCACTCCTTCTTTGCCAAATCTAGCGAGTGTTTGTTTGGTAAACCGTCAATACACTTTCTGGGCCATGTGGTGTCTGAAGGAGGGTTATCTGTAGAGGATAAAAAATTAAAGATGTTATGGAATGGCCCTGTCCAGTTAATGTCAAGGAGTTGCAAGGCTTTTTGGGTCTCACGGGTTATTACAGGCGCTTTGTCCGGAACTATAGCATCCTAGCCCGACCTCTCACTGAATTGACAAAAAAGACACTTTCATTTGGTCACCTAAGGTGGAGAATGCTTTTCTACAATTAAAACAAGTATTAACTTCCATACCTATACTACAACTCCCAAACTTTAACAAAGTTTTTGTTGTAGAATGTGATGCCTCTTTAGATGGAGTTGGAGTAATACTCATGCAAGATGAACATCCTATAGCATACTTGAACAAAGGGTTGTCTTATTCCAATCGTATTAAGTCTGCCTATGACAGGGAACTCCTTACTCTCGTGTTGGCGTTACAAAAATGAAGGCCTTATTTATTGGGGAGGCACTTTATAATTCAAACCAATCATCGAAGTCTCAAATTCTTGCTTGACTAGCGTCTTTCTACTGCAAAACAACAACGCTTAATTATGAAGTTGCTGCTTTTTTATTTTTCCATTACTTACAAACAAGGCCAAGACAATATAGGCGCCAATGCTTTATCAAGAAAGCCTTCACATGCCACTTTCCTTGCACTTACCTTTCCTATTTAGCTCGATTTTAAGGGGTTACAAATAGCTATAGTACAAGATCTAGTCACTAGGGAACAAATACAATTGCTTTCTACCTATCCAAAAGGCCTACCTCACTTCTCCTTGGCTGGTGATCATCTATTCTACAATAATAGACTTGTTATTCCAGATGCACCAGCACTCAAGCAAACCTTGCTTGAAGAAGCTCATAATACCCCTTCAGGTGGTCATGGGGGATATTTGAAAACTTTACAGCGAAGTCGTTCTAATTTTTATTGGCCATCACTCCATAGGGATGTTAAAAGGTACGTGCAACATTGTTTGATCTGTCAACAAACTAAATATCAAACTCTCTCTCCAGCAGAACTCTTGCAACCATTACTAATTCCCAACAAGGTTTGGGACAATATCTCTATGGACTTCATCACTGAGCTACCAAAATCTAAAGGATTTGACACAATATTAGTAATTGTGGACAGATTGAGCAAATACAATCATTTCATTCCTCTTTCTCATCCTTATACAGCCCGTATAATGGCTACCATCTTTTGCAAAAGAGGTCGTTTGGCTCCATGGTTTGCCCTATTCTATTATCTCTGACCGCATCTTCCTTAGCTCCTTCTGGACAGAGTTATTTAAACTTAGCAAGACCCGCTTGCACATGAGCTGAGCCTACCACCCACAAAGTGACGACCAAACTAAAATGGTAAATCGTTGTCTAGAAGCTTATCTCCGCTGTTTTTGTCATGAACAACCTCAACAGTGGAGTAACTTTTTATGTTGGGAAGAATTTTCTTTTAACACAGGTTTTCACACCTCTACGGGCACTACCCCCTTCAAAATCCTTTATGGACGAGACCCACCAGCCCTCCACCCCTTTATACAAGGAGAAACTCATCTTATTGATCTGGAACAGCAGATGCAATAGAGGGATGACATGCTTAAAATCATTCAGTCTCACCTCCATAAGGTGCAAGACCGTATGAAGGCTCTTTTAGAGAACTATCTTTTAATGTCGGTGATGTTGTTTTAGTGCACCTCCAACCATACAAACAACATTCCATAGTTAAAAGGAAACATAAGAAGCTGTCTCTACGATTTTTTGGGCCTTGTAAAATTCTATGAAAAGTAGGACAGGTTGCTTATGAATTAGAATTACCCCCGACATCTCGAATTCATCCAATTTTTCATGTCTCCTTACTCCGACCATCTCTAGGCCAACTATTGCCTATTGACCCACCTCCTCTTCTACTTTCCAATGAGTGGGAATTACTGCTGCAACCAGCCCAAGTGTTAGCACATCGATGGGTCACCAATTCTTCAAGTTCTTCTTTTGAACTATTGATCCAATGGCTTAACTGACCATTGGAAGATCAAAGCTAGGAAAATTATGATCTACTCGTAGCTCAATTTTCTCATTTTCCCTTGAGGATAAGGAGAAATTTCAGGAGGGGAGCATTGATAGCAGTAAACCACTACTTACTTATTCTAGAAGGAAAACGAAGTCTATCCAAGCAGATGAGAAGAGTCTAAAGATGATGTCTATCCAAGAAGAACTTTAAAAACGAAGTCTATCCAAGTAGATGAGAAGAGTTTCCTATTGTTTAGGTGTTTCCTATTGTTTAGGAAGTTTTTGTTTTTATTTAGGAAGTTTACGTAGTCTAGTTAGTTAAGGTATCTCTCTTATAAACACCCATAGGAATTAGTTATGCGGTAGATCAGAATTTAATTAAACATTGGTATTTGAGTTTAGCCCACTTATGGACTCACTCAGTGGAGAAATTTAATGTTAAGATCCTTGCACTCTTGTTTCTACCATTATTCTTCTATTATTAGTTTCTATTTTCCTAGGATTGCTATCAATGACCCAAAGTGGAATGTGATTGGATTTAGGAAGGTCATGAAATGAAAATTCAGGATTAATATTTTTCCTTAATAAGCTCATAAAGCAAAGCAACAAGCATTTAAATTGATCCAAGATGAGCACAAAGATCAATATTTTAGGTTGAGAGACTATCGTGTTATAATAGTAGAGAGGAATCCTAAATCACTTGTTATACAATCTTAAGTCCTTTTAATAAATAGAAATCTAATTTTTAAAAGACTATTTGTTATGTTTGCTGCACCAAAACATGGATTTCTGAAGAGTTGTAGACTTGTGATAGTTTTAGATGGGTGCCATCTGAGAGGAGTTTTTAGGGATCATTTGTTGTATACAGTTGAAATAGATTCAAATAACCAAATGTACCCTTTAGCTATAACTTATGTGGAATCAGAATGCAAGGATAGTTGGTCTTGGTTTTTAGACCTATTAACTTAACCGATTGGCTCTCCAATGGATAAGATTGCCTTGATTTCAGATAGCCAAAAGGTATGCATTTGCACTGTTCATTCTATTTACATTATTCATTTGAATTGTTCTACATAATAATGTGTGTACTTATCTTTTCTAGGGACTTGTTGAAACATTTGAGAATATGTTTCCAGGGGGTTGAACACAGATTCTGTGTAAGACATCTCTTTGCTAATTTTAAGCTCAGATTCAAAGAAAATATACCTAGAGACATCCTTTGGGTTGCTACTAGGGCTTACACTGAAGATGGATTCAATATGGAAATGCTAGAAATGTAAGATGTTGATGTTGAGGCTTATAAGTGGCTTTCTAATATTCCACCTTATTTGTGGACAGGTGTAGTTACTAGTGGAACAAGTGAACAATCAGAACCTTCACCTAGAGTATGTTTTTTTCTAACAACCTACACTAGAGTATGTTATCTACTCAACTATTCGAATCCTACTAGTAATAAAATAAAGTATGCTTTATTATTTGTATTTAATTATTTCTATAGTTATTTTACATTTTTTCACACTTGTACAATTGATTTTTGTAGATTGAGATACGTCAATATGTGCATTGTGAATACTTGTTGTCCAATCAACATTCTTTTGTTGGAGTGCCAGTTTGTATGGATAGTGGTTCAGAAAGCAGGGAACACCACTGACTCTTTGATTTAGAAGAGTCCAGCTTTTAAGTAACAATAGTTTATCATAGTTTTAGTATTATGGATTGTCTTTTGCTTAGATATTTAAGTTATTATTCATATGTTAATCCTGGAAAAAATGAAATATGGATAGCACTTTGGTAACTTTGAAGCTGAACCTGTGAAATATCAATAGATCTTTTGTAACTATCAGAGATTAGCTTTGGTATTTCCATTTAGATCAAAGCAAAAACAAGTTATTGTTTGCCTTTTTTTGAATAATTGCTGAGCTAATGATATTATTAAGATTGCTATTATGTTTTTCTTCAATCTGGCAATATTTGTTTCATTGTGCTTTAGTTTTTTTAATTTTAAAGAGTTATAATGAAGTTTTGCATTTTTTCTTTGCACTGAAAATTATTTCTTATTTTGAAATCTTTTTTAAGGATAGAAGTATCTCAGGCGGTACAATTTTAAAGAAAATGACATTTTCAATTTTTTTTGGTGAAGTAATGATGAGAAAGTAGCCTACAAATAAAAATTTGTAATTTTTCGTGAATTAATAGTTAGAACGTATAATTATGAAAAAATGGTACCTTTAATAAACTGTCTTTCTTCTTTTTTAATTTTCTTCATAAATAAATTTTCTTTATTTAATTTTTTCCATAAATTAACAGTCATGAAGTACAATTGTGAAGACAAATGATATTTTTAGTAATTTTTTCCTTTTTATTTATTAACTTTCAAATTGTACTCTATGCTTAAAATAATTTTTATTTTTGAAATAGAGAACATAATAAAATAAAGCAAAAAATATAGGGGTTTAATGTATTTTAGTCAACAAAAAACTAAAAGGATATTTTTGTCCAAAAAAATGCAACATGTATAGTTGTGGTTATATGATCATACTACAGGGGTAAAAAAGGTCTTTTTGAATTATAAACTCATTTGACTGATGATCAAAGGGGATAATAAGTCCATTTTTAAAATAGAGAGGAACATAACATACCAAAGGATAAAACACAAAAAGGTTAAATGTATTTTATCCAAATTTTTTTATGAATATTCAACCTTTGTGCAAAGACATCAAATAATTGTTCTTTTCCTATATTTATTTTCAATGGAGAAAATTATCACTTATGGGCCATCAGAATGAAATCTTAGTTAAAAGCTTTGAATCCGTTGAAGGTTGTCGAGAATGATTTTAATTATATCCCACATCTTGAAAATTTCACACTAAAACAAATTAAAAAGCAGGATGAAGAAGTGGCAAGGAAACCAAAAACGCTCTTTTATGTACATTTGGCAATTGTAAAAATCTTGGTCATGAAGAGAAAGATTTTTGACATAAGGGAAAAGCCTAAATATTACAAGTGTTAGAGATTTGAGCATTTGCAAAAGAAAGCAAAATTAAAAATAAAGAACGAACAAATATGGTGCAAGTTACAAAAGAAGAAGCTCTTTTTTAGAGTAGTAGGTGAGATATGCATTACAGATAGACGTGCTTTAAAAAATTGAAAGTTGGTGTCAAAGTGCTTCTACAAATTTAGTTATGGTAATAAACATTGAATCATATTAAAGAGAAGTACTTAACAAGTTGGATAAAAGTGTTATATGAAGTTTGAAGCAAGGGAGAATATTGATTAAAGTGCCTCAAACTACTATTTAGTTGTTTCCTATTTTTAGGAGTAGTAGATAATAGTGCTTTGTTATTTAAGTATATTTTATTATTAAGTTTTTTTAAAAGTTGTAATTGGGTTAATGATTGTTCATTTATTTAGTTGCTTGTTTTTAGGAATTTTTAGTTTAAGTATTTACCTATTTATTCAGGCCTAATATTCTATTTTGTTAAGTTAAGCCAGTAGTAAAGTCCTTTATCTTGTCCAGCATAGCTTGCCTCTTATTGATTATTATATTTTCCAACAAGATTCACTTAGTTATATTAGCTTTGCACAAAATTAATATGAATGTTAATATAAGAGAGTGTTAATCAAATGTAAATGAAGATGTTGAGTTAATTAATATTAAGAAATAAATCAGGGTTTCTTTTAATCTTTTTAGATTTTAACACATCATATGAGACAAATTATTAGATAATGAGTTGATTCATATATGTATTATATGTCTTCAAACAAAGAAAATGTATTTATGTATATATAAAAGAATTAAATAATTAAAAAGAAAATTAAGGAAGAACTTAATAAGGAAGAACCTAATTAGTGTCTAAATATGTTTGTATCAATTATGATATTATTATTGTTATTATTACCCCTCCCAAACTCAAAATGGTAGAGAAATACACCCTTAAAGTTTATAAAGAAGATCGCAAAATCAAGGAGTGGAGTGAACTTTGGTAAACATATTAGCCATCTTGTCTTAAAAGAAGATATAAAAAAACGAGTCATATTATAATGAAAATGATTATGGACAAAGTGACAATCTTTCTCAACATGTTTTTTGTGTTCATACAAAGCATCATTATAGGCAAACTGCATAACACTTAGATTATCACAATAAAGGGGAGTAGCAAATAGAGATGGAATGTCCATACTCTAAAATAATTAGCAAAGCCATAGAAACTCAGAAGTAATATCGACAAAAAATTGGATATTCAATGTTATTAGTGGATCGAAAGATAATGGTTTGCTTCTTACTATGCTAAGAGATAAGTGAATCACCAAATAAAAGGGAGTAAGAAATAATAAACTGATAATTTATAGAATCACCGGTTTAATCAATGTCTGAGCAACCTCACAACTGAAGAGAAGATGAGTTGGAGTAATGAAAACCATGAAATAAAGGTACCTTTAATGTAATAAAGAACACAAAAAATAATCGCATATGAGTGGTTGTAAGAAGCTATCATAAACTGAATGTGAATAATATAAGTAATGTCAGTATGAGTAACAGTAAGAACAAGCTGATGATACAAAGTAATCTTAGGAAGAGGAGGGACATTAGAAGTAGAAAATGAGTATTAGCTTTAATTAGAGTATTGACAATTTTATCACCAATAAGACTTACATAAGAGATGAGATTAGAAGTATACTTGACTTGAAGTAAATAATACCCTATAGAATTCAAAGTAACCTTAAGATCTAAGAAATAGCTCAAATTTCATATGTCTTTTATCTCAAATCGATAATTAATAAAGTTCTTAAGATTATGAATTTCTTGTGTATCATCACCAGTAATGATCATGTCATCAATATATAATAATAATAAAACAATACCTCACTCTGTCTTTTGAAAGAATAATCATAATTATGAGGATTTGATTGAAAACAAAAATGATAAATGATGAAACTAAATTTAGAAACCCAAGCACAAAAAAACATGTTTAAGTGTCCATACAAAACCTTTCGAAGAAGATAGATTTTATCTAGAGTAGAAGAAAGATTTCATCTAGAGGATGGCCATTGTTTAGAGGAGGTTACATACAAACCTCTTCAATGAGATCTCCATTTAAGAAGACATGATTGACATCTATATGAGATAAAGTCTAATACTTAATAACGGTAATGATAATACCTACAGGAGCAAAAATCTCCTCATAATCAATCTAATATTTTAAAGTGAAGCATTTAGCTGCAGGCTAAGTCTTGTATCATTCTACTAAACCATTAGACTTAACCTTGATTTTATAGACTTGTTTATAGCTAACCACATATTTATCCGTAAGTAAATCAACCAAATCCTATGGAAGACTATAAGTGTAAGGTTTATAAAGAGAAATAAGAGTATAATAACAATGATAATTATGAAGAGTGATATTAGATTGCCTTATATAAGGAAAATGAAAAAATGGAAGATTAGAAGACTTAATAGTAGAAAAAGAAGATCATTAGGTGATTAAATCTGCTTGAGTAGTCTAGACCTATAAAAGGGTCATCAAGAAATAAAGTAATAATAGGATCAATAAGGATGGTAGGGATTAAAGTGACTTTAAAGGTAGATAAGGAATGTTCTAAAAAAGTGATATGACAAGAAATATAAAGATACTGAGAGAGAGAATCTCAACATTGATAATTCTTATGTTCAATATTTCACAAGAAACAACACAATCATTCTTAAAGCTTTCATTTATGCATTCATGTGACTAAAGTTGAACAAAATAATTAGAGCCAAAAATTAAAAAATTGTGATAATCATGACAATGAATGTAAAGACAAGTATAAGGGAAAATATTATTGATAGCGAAAGAGGGGATATGATTAATTTTATAAATTATTGTTAGAGTGTCTTTACCCTATAATGATTCAAGACAAGAGGATGAAACAAGGAGAGATGAAATAGTTTCCATAATGTAATAGATACCAGGAGAGGAACATTGAACAACATTACTAAGAGTAGTAAAAATTTGACAAAGATTAGTATCTTGATATTCTATAGTGTTATTTGTGGGAGAATTTTGATATTACAAGAAAATTAAAATTTAATTATATTAGTAAATTAAATAGAAATTAAAGGCAACTCAAAACAAATTTTTTTATAACATAAATCCATATACACCGCAATAATTATTGATAAAGATAACAAAATATCAAGCCTGAAAAGTCTTAGTAGGTCGAAATCATCAAATAAAAATAGTCCGCTTGTGTGGCCCCTTACTATTCCCTTCAAGTTGATGCTTATTCTTGGGCTAAGATATCTATCTCAACCACTGAGTCCGATTCTTGATGAAGATATAGTTGGGTTTTGAGGATAAAAGGGTAATTAGCATAATAGATGTTTAAAATATTTCTAGATAATTTGTGAGAATTCTCCACAGCGATAGTAAATGCATGGTTGGCTAAAAAGTGGGTAGGAACAATTATATATTCCTGCAGCTATAATTTCATTTCTTATACTTTTTTTTGATAAAATAAAAAATTTAAAGATAAAAAATTGCTCAAAATTTGAATAAAATAAAAAATTTAAAAAATAATTGAAGAAAAAAATTCTTAATTACAAAAAATCTAAAGTTTAATTAAAAATAACTTTTTAAATAAATATTAATCATTTTATTTTAAAATATAAAAATATATTAATTTATGATAAATAACCAATAAATAAATAAATAAATTATTTTTATAAAAATTATTAAAATAAATCAGATTAAAAATTAAACAAAAAAGACTTAACTGATTCAATTTTCGATTTAATTATTAAATCATTACTTTATTCTTTATGGAATAATTTACCAATTGACTTTTCTTTTTTCATTTAGGATATTTTCCAATAATTTTTGCAAATAAGTTTTTTTTTGGGTTTTTTTCGCATTGGAAACATTTAATCGATAAGTTGACCAGTATGGGGATTGAGAGTTTTCAGATTCTATCTTCTTGTTGGGTACAACATCATATGGTTTTAAAATATCTTAATCTTAGTGTGGTTTTCTTATATGGACTGGGTGTTTTTTTTTTTCTACTTTTAATTTGTGTATATTAATATTCTCCTTTTCTTTTTGAACACTTCAAGAGAATCCTCCTGTTCAGTTTAGGAGTTAATGGTGTTATATTAAACGAATAGTCCATGACTCTATTTGGCAATTAAGATATTACATTAACTATTAACTGATTTTATCAGTCGTTAATTGATAGCGAATCAATATAGTTGATTTGATCAGTAGATAATATTAACTGTTTATTTAAAAATATTTGTAATTGTTAATGTGTAAAATAACTTATGAGGGCTTGACTTAAAAAAAGATTTATAAAAACACGAATATTATATCTTCGTATTTATTTGAATATTCTTATAAGAATTATGCTAACTTTCAATTTGCTTTATTCAATTAATAAAAAATAAATAAATTAAAACTTAATTGTCTATGTTTAAAATAAAAAATAATTATTTAAATTAATGTTATAAACTAAACTGAAAAATGTAGCATTTAATGAGCATAAAAGTTTTTTTAATTATATGAAAATGTAATCCCTTAATAAAATTAGTCTTATCTTATAACTAAAACTAAAAAAAGATTTTTAATAAATTTATCTATTAATATTATCATTTAAATAATCTTTAAACATAATAATTATTTTTAGAAACATTTGTATTTAAAAACATTTAAAAATTGATTATTTAATTACAAAATTTAATCAAAATATTAATAAGTACAATGAATATAACTTGAAACTTTCTTGTCAAATTCAATAATTTGGTAGCAGTTTTTGTATTGTATACTAAATCCAATAATACTTATTTTATTTAATTAAAAATAGAATAATTTTAAAAATAATGATGTGAAGTATAAAATTTTATTAAAGAAATTTTTTAAAACTTGGTTTAAGTTTTGAATAAACCATAGTATTTTGTTTATTTCAAGTAAAGTGAATTTACTTACTTATGACTATGTCTATTTCTCCTCTCCTCTCTTGTCATTTGTAATAACTGTTAGGTACGATTGTCTTTTCGTCTCTTAATTTCTTAAGGGCTAAAGCAAAACACTCTTTATAGAAGCATTTTCAAAAACTATAGATTTAGTTCAATTCATCGACTCAATCAGCTGATCATTTAAGCATGATTATCAAGGTTTTGACATGATTAAACAATCAAAAAATAGCTTTTAATTTGTCAAAAAAATAACTTATAAGCTATTTACCCAACAAGACATATACATTTTATTGCACATTCTAAAATGGAGTGTTTTAAGAATATTGTAGATGCTAATAATCTCTAAATTTTATATAATTATTGTCATGTCATATTTATCAAAAATGTACTTAACCTTTTTATATACACATAATAAATACAAGATGACCAATTATTAAGTGGTCTATAGTTCCATAAAATTATATAAGGCTGTATATAATAGCATTTTATGGATGCAACAATAAATGTGCGTTACGCCAGACCAGACTCCTTAGAATCGTGTGCCACGCATTTTGTTATCATAATCTTGGCGTTCTTCATGTCTCCTACTCATACATATTTTATGATTATATATCTTTGGTAGTTGATCATTTGATTTTTACGGTCAATATCTTTTATATTCATGCAATACTAATAATTTTTTCTTATACTAATTAATAGTCAGGCCGGCCCAAGTAAGAGCAGTAAGGGCACTTATCTAAGGTCTAATTTTATTAACAATAAAATAAGATTCACTGTTGGCTCTTACAAAGAACAAAATGAAGTTCATGTTTTTACCTTCATATAGATCAAAATGAGGTAAACTAGGGTTCAACTTACTCTTAAAACTTATAAAGAGTAAAATGAGTCAAATCTTCTTAGTTTTGTTTTTTTTTCTTTACATATTTTTTCCATTTAATTTTTTTATTGAGTTGTTTTATGTATCTTAATGTTAAGAATTAATGCAACACACTATATTTTTCAATTATATCATAATAAGAAGCTTAAGGTGGCTTCTTAATAGTAAAAATATATTTTAAAAAATTTACATATTTATATATTATCGATTTATTGAAGTTTTTTTTTCTCCGGAACTTATAATACGTTAGGGACGATTTTGTTAATAATTTAGGTACATTTAATACGTAGATTTTCTGTTATAAAAAAAGTGACAGTAATTGAAACATATGTTAGAATTTCTGAAGTGGAAGGCTAAAATATCAATTGCATTGACCAATTTCATTAAAGAAACAAAAAACGATAATTATAAATTTCGTGCATTGGTAATTAAGGATAAATAAATAGGACCACAAATACACTCAAAATAAGAAATAGACAACTCAACATTAACTTGGCCAAACCAAACCAAATAAATTACGCTGAACTTGACTCCAATGCTGTCGGAACTCAATGACTCGATTCTCTTTCAAACCCTCTTCGTTCTCTTATGCTTATCTCAAATTTTATCAATCTCATCCATTCAAGCCTTCCTTCGTCGTCGTGATAAAGTATATTTGGTATTTATAAAAAAGAAAAAAATATTTTAAAGAGAGGTTTCGTGTTGAAACACTAAACTAACTTGTTTAGATTTCAATTATTGCATTTTAAAATCCCAAGCTTTTATGATTTGTAAATTAGTTTAATTAAAATAATGTTGTTAAAATATAAGCCCGTACTTATTTTTGTCCTTATATTTTTTATTAAAAATTCGAAAAAGAAAAGAAATAAAAATAAAATATGACGACATAAGTTAAGCGGCGTGTGTGTCTTCAAGTGTCGTGCATGCATTTTTTCATCTGTTCCTTTTGCATGCACTCTCTCTCTAAACATATATATATTTATATATATTAACAAAGAAATGCGTCTCTATTGCTGGGTCTTAGTTCTGATAAGCCTGTCCTTTGACTTGTACAGAAGATGCTTATCGATTATATACATGCAATCTCTTTTTTAACTCTTTAATCTTTGTTTTCCTTGCGTTTCTCTACACATAGAGAGATCAGCTTTTAGTTTTAATTTACTTGATTGGCTTTTTTTTTTTTTTCTATGCATGGATTCGTGCTATCTAGATTTGCGATTAGAGTCCTGGAGTTTTGATCTTTACGTGGGTATTTTAGGATTTTTTTAATTTGCAATTTTGGTGCATGCCAGGGGATCAATAACAGATGCGGGTTTGGGTTTTTTGGGGCTTTTGATTTTGGGTTTTGGTAATTGAATGAAACAATCTTTGAGTTTTGATTGCGAATTTATTTCGGAGCATCTTATTAAAAGAATGAGTACCAAGATTTGCGTGAATTCATCGTGTGGAGCGAGTGCGAGTAGTGAGTGGAAAAAAGGATGGGTTTTGCGATCTGGTGGATATGCCGATCTCTGCTACACTTGCGGGTATAATCTTTTTCTCATCTGCTATTTTTAGCATCCCCCCCTTTTTTTTTTCTTTGCTCTTCTTCTAGATTCAACGCTGCATGGGCAATTTGGGGATTTTTGTTATCGGTATTAATTTGTGCATTTCCAATTTCCCCGACATTTCGCAACTTCCGGTTTTGACTGTAGAATTCTGTTAGGCCTGATGAAAGATCAGTCTTTATATGTTTAGTTTCAAGTTTCGTGGACTGCTAGAGACTCTTGATATGATAATGTGGGATGCTTTTGACATTTGGCACGTATTATTAATACGATGGATCGATATTGGAGGTGATGACGTGGGTTAATTGTGGATTTGTGGCTAAACTTGGTGTAATTAATACAGGCAGTCTAGGAGAATATGTCAAAAATGTTATCTTACAATGATTATTACGTTTGACTAAAAACCCTGCAACGTTATGATGGGCAGAGATGGAGGTCTTGACTTCTTCATCTGGAGTTTCTTTTAGATTCTCATCTTATATTCTTATTTCTTCGAAAGTGTTGTTTTAACACTCAACTTGAATTATGAAATCAAGTATATATATGGTCTGTGCGCTGTCAAATTGAAAAGTAAGAACAATGATCTACTAAGTTGGATTAAGAAGTCAATATTGCTGGTGACCTTAGTTGAGGTTTTTAATGGTTCAAACTTTTGGATTCTTGCTCTTTCTCGTATAATGACCTCCTTTTTCCTTTGATGTTTTCATTAAATTTCCTTATGAATTTGCATACTGCATCAGACTTCATACTCACACGTGTCAAGCATCTGTAGGTGATGGTTCATGTGATTATGATAAAGCTCCTTTTCAATTTCTACGCTGCTGCATGTTTGCATGCGGAATATTTTCTTAAGCATCACTGACCATAATGTTTTACCATATTTCTTTTTTCTTTCACTAATTGTCCAGGACATTAGTTGGTTTCTTTTCTTGTGCAACTCTTTAGCATATCCTAGTTAACTTAAGATGTTGTGGTTTACATGGAATGTAGATCTGCATTTGAGAATTCCGTTTACTGTAACTTGTTCCACTTAGAGGAATCTGGTTGGAGAGAATGTTCTAGCTGTAGCAAGGTAACCTCATAACCAGATTATTATTTTTGGCCAAATTTTTTTTTCTTGTCTTTCCAGTTTATAATTGAAATGACGATCAAGATGGATAAATGATGAGCCTAATTAAAATTGGTGTTACAGCGCCTCCACTGTGGATGTATTGCTTCTGAGTCTTTGGTTGAGCTATTGGATTATGGTGGTATAGGATGTATGAGCTGTACTAGGAGTTCTCGTCTGTCTTTGGTAAGTTGAAGTTGCCATGAGTGGTTTAAAATGTTACAACCATTGTTTTCATACAAGGAATTGTGCACATTAAACATGTATTTCAATTTTCAGTATTACTAGCCTGGCTGTAATATTATGAAGTATTACATTGTTCTTGGGAATCTGGATCTTACTCAAGGTAGAGTCAGAGTAGGTTGTAAGGAAAAATGTTGTTATATTGGTGGCATTATTGACACAATAATGTTCACCTTTGTAAATAATTGGGAAGGCCATCTCTGTAGATAACTGTCCTCTAGATAATTTGTTTTGTTTCCCTAGAAACCAGTTCATAAGTTTGTTTTATTGTTGATTCAAATTTGGTGGTGATGGTTAGTGCGGGTATTGGAGATTTGATGAGAATACAAATAATAGTTTCAAACTCCTCTTTATCTGATTTTGGTTTGAACTTTTAATATTTTTATAATGCTTGGATGTTTATAGCATCAACTTAAGTGCATATGTAGGATGTTATATGATGGAGTGAAAAAAAAAGGACATTAGACATTAGATTTAGCATGAAATATGTTTGATTCTGGAAACAAGTACCTAGCATCATTTGGATTTCAAAATGTATTTCAGTGGCATGGAATCTGGTTATTAGTTTATTCGTGGTTCAATTTCTGCTTTATCTTTTACTCACTCAGAAACAGAATAATGGGATTGCTAGTGGACTTGGCTCATTGAAAGCAAGTAATGGTGAACAAACCTACATTGACAATCTTGAGTCTGATACTGTTGATGGGGGGAAACTTGCACAGTTGTGCAGACTTATAGAAGCTAATGAATCCATTCTATTGAGTCAGTCTGAGGGAACTGATCCAAATGCTCGTCTTGGACAATTGAGACAGGAAGACACCACACATCCTATTGGGGAGATTGGAACAAGCTTCTTCAATGAAACTCATCCATCAGGTAGATCGTCGACATTCTCCAACCCAGATACTGGATCAATATTAGACATGAGAGATATGTGTGGATCACTTTCACAGCCATCTTTGTGTATGGCATTGGGTGCTCCACCAGGCATTTCAAATTTTGCACCATTTCCTGGTGCTGTCGTTGAAGGAAAGGAAAATGGCCAATCGATGGCTTCCTTTCAGCAGGGGCAGAGATCTCGGCCCATACTACCTAAACCCTCAAAACCTGATTTTGCAGCCAGTTCAGAGGCTAACAAAACTGCACCTGAGCTGCGCATTGCAAGGCCACCTGCTGATGGGCGGGGTAAAAGTCAGTTACTTCCTAGATACTGGCCAAGGATCACTGATCAAGAGCTGCAGCAATTATCCGGAGAGTATCCTTCTGTTTTGGATTAAGATTTGCTTGTTTATGCCTGCTTGGACAGACGAATACTCCTATTTATATATTCATCCTATTGTTCTCCTTCAGTATGTTTCTAGTTTAAATTCCAATATTGTTCCATTGTTTGAGAAGGTGCTTAGTGCCAGTGATGCTGGTCGAATTGGTCGATTGGTTCTCCCAAAAGCCTGTGCTGAAGTGAGTTAAAAAGTCGATAGCTTGGGCCTCTTATTTTGGTGTCATCCCCTTTCCTTCCACTCAACCTGCACCCCTCCAACTCTCTTATTTTCTTCTCATTTAAACTATAATTTAATGCAGGCTTATTTCCCTCCTATCTCTCAATCTGAAGGCCTTCCATTAAGGATCCAAGATGTGAAGGGGAGAGAATGGACATTTCAGTTCAGATTTTGGCCAAACAATAATAGCAGGATGTACGTGTTGGAAGGAGTAACCCCTTGCATACAGTCTATGCAATTACGAGCTGGTGACACAAGTATGCTTTATCCAATCCCTGCTATGATATTGATTAATTGCTACCATTATCTAAGTGCTCAAGTTACATGCTACACCATTCTTAACATAGGCTAGTGCTAGTTAACAAGTAGAGAGAGTGCGAGAGTGACATGAATGAACTGTTCTCTTTTGTTTTTGTTTTTTTTTTGGGGTAGAAGTAATTTGGTTTCTCTCAGATATTTTCATTCCTTTCTTCACAGTTACTTTTAGCCGGATAGATCCTGGAGGCAAGCTTGTCATAGGATATCGCAAAGCAACAAACAACATAGCAGATATACAGGTTAAGCTTCATTGGCAATATTACTGAAATTTCTTAAATCTTCTTGTTGTTATATGCGTTCGGTGTTTTATTAACTGTTGCATAACTGAGAAACTTTTTGCACTCCCATTGTTTAAGCAGGATGTCCAAACATCTGTACTTGCCAATGCTGCTGCTCCTATAGACACTTCTTTTTCTGGTACTGTCAAGACTCTTCCTACAGTAAGTGGTTATTCCGGTCATTTCCAAAGCCTTTTGTGAATCAATGATCCTCACCTAAGTGCTCTGTCAAAACATGAATATAGTTGATGGGGATATTGGCTGGAACCAAAGTGAAAATAATGGAGGCAAGATAAATGGGGACTTACTTCCGCAACCTGTGGGAACTGCAGAGAAGAAGAGGACTCGAAATATTGGGCCTAAAAGTAAGAGGCTACTTATGCACAGTGAAGATGCTCTTGAGCTGAGACTGACATGGGAGGAGGCACAGGATTTGCTTCGACCTCCCCCCAGTGCCAAGCCAAGCATTGTAAATATTGAGGATCATGAATTCGAGGAATATGATGTGAGTTATCTGCCAAATTAGTTTTTCTGGTTCCAGCTTGATTTGTAGGAGATTATGCTTTAGATTGAATCAGGTTCTGGTGGTGTTTTCTGCTTGACTTGTATTCAATTTTGTTCTTGTTGTTCAGGAGCCGCCAGTTTTTGGAAAGAGGACCATTTTTACAGCTCAATCATCAGGGTAAGGAATTTGGATTTGATATGCATATTATACTTTATACTGCAAATAATGGCCTGACTACTTTGTTTTACGTTTTTGTTTGTTTGGAAGTATTGGATCAAATTAGCTATAGTGATGGCCCTCTGCTTTCCAAAGTTCTGAAGGAATTGTCATTTTGTATTTGTCAGTATTGTATAAGTAATTGTTTTATCAGCTTGAGTACCTTCCAGTAAGGAGAAAAGAAGTAATTGTTTGTAATTATTCCATTAAGGAGAAAAGAAGTGGCTTTATTTGGATCTTCTGGCCTTATGTCTTCTAATACTTGTCTTTGTCTGTTCTCCTACCTAGATATTTTGCATTTTATTGTGTTTGCTGTCACATTATCATCATTATTGTCTAACCAACTACAATGATTTTGACATGAGAAAGGAGTAGTGTTCTTGAACATGGAATGCTCGCTGATGAGATAAATTTGAATTTGCTTAAAAGTTATCGAATTGTTTAATACTGAGTTGGTCGGGCTCTCGGCCAGGGATGCAAACAGCATATCTGGTGGTTAAAGGTTCAATTACATGGAGAAATTTGAATCTTGTTATGAAAATTATACTCTGTAAGTGTTTATTGGTGAATTGGCTGTGCCTTTTTGACAGGGATCAGGAACAATGGGCTCAATGTGATGATTGCTCAAAGTGGCGAAAACTGCCTTTGGATGCTCTTCTTCCTCCAAAGTGGACATGCTCAGAAAATACTTGGGACCCAACCAGGTTAACTTCTTTTTCCCATCCTTTTCGTTTCTCATTATTATAAATTTTCATGTGTAAATCGCTTATGAAGGCTTGTTGGTCGCACATAAACTGATAATTTACAAAATGACACTAGATGTACTTGTTCTGCACCGGAGGAGATGAGTCCCAAGGATTTGGATAATGTTCTGAGAGTGACCAAAGGTACAGTTTCATTTTCCACCTTTATGCATAACTTGTTAAAGATTGGTATATGTGCATATCTCTGTGCCGAAACTTGTGTCCATGCATGACCATAGGCTGCAAACTAAGTTTTTCAAACTTTAGGCTTGGTGTTTATCAGCGTTGTTATTATTATTATTATTATTATTTTGTGTATGGTGATTATTAAGTGATTGAACACCTTTAGTTTGATGTCTTTTCCATCCTAAGTGCCAGACTGAGGTTGGTGGCCGAGTTGTAGAGATTAAATTTTATGGACATAGTTGCTTGATTGTCTTGCCACACGACTGTGTGGTTCTTTAGAATATGGCAATTGGATAGTTTTGATACTAACTGATTATTTGAATATATATGATGTTGAACTTGTCCTCCTTGTGTTGCAAGATCTCAAGAAACGGCGGAGTGGAGAAGTTCAGAAGCAAGTCCAAGAACATGAGCCATCTGGCTTAGATGCTCTGGCAAGTGCTGCCGTTTTAGGAGACAGCATAAGTGATGGGGGTGAGGCAGTTGGAGCAACTACAAAGCATCCACGGCACCGCCCTGGCTGCACTTGCATCGTATGCATTCAACCACCCAGTGGTAAAGGCAAGCACAAATCTACATGCATGTGCAATGTGTGCATGACCGTAAAACGCCGCTTTAAAACTCTCATGTTACGTAAGAAAAAACGCCAATCAGAACGCGAAGCAGAAGCATGTCAGAAGGATAAGAATGACCAGACTGATGAATTGGAAACGAATGGTACATCAAGCTCTCCAGGGCTGCATGAAAAAGACTTGCAGAACGGAGGAAACAAAAACCAAACACAAACTGAGGAGGCAGAAACTAGCACTGGTCAAATAGATCTTAATTCTCATCCCTATCGGGAGGATATGCAACTAGATGTGCCAATATTGAGTATGATGAACTTTGTCGACACTACTAACACGCCGTTAGATGATTACATAAAGTTGAATGGTCTTGCAAGCGTGATGTGTGAGCAGAAAGGTACCTTGAGTTCCTGTTTGCTGCCAAAAAGTAATGGAGAGACTCTGAGACGCCTGTCTGATGAAGCACTTCTTGCGTCTATAGGATGGGATCACGGGAACAAAGCTGATGGACGCTGCACATCCAAAATAGACTGAAACATCATTTATTTTGTGGATGCTCTTCTTGTTCTTGTTCCTTTTTTTTTTTTTGGTTATTTGGAGAGGTGATAGTACACATCTTGTTCTTACAGATTCTCACTATAGAAATGGGCAACGTAGTTTGATCACCAACCTAATCTTTGTATTTCTGCGTTCCCCTTCAAACGGGGTCGTATTTTAATTTGTTCATGTCTTGCTTTTGGATGCTATTTCCATGGTTTTCTGAAGCTGAATAAGTCAGTGCAGAGCTGGTTCTTCTATGCTTGTATCTTAAATTTCTTACGTTGCTCATTAATGACACAATCATAGTTTTCTAATCTTCTTCAAGGTCCAATAATAGTTCCCTATTTTTTAAAAAAAGAAATTAGATTAAAGTAAATTACAGACATAAACATGAAAATGAATTGCATTACAGCTTTCCGTTTTGAAGCTATGTTACATTCCCCTTAAAAATCATCTTACTCCACATAGAAATTGTGATTAATTGCTTTGTATGCAACATTTAAGCATTAATTTAAGTTTAGTTGCGTGCTAATGTGAAAGACACGTCTTAATGTCAAGCTTAGCATCGTCTTCAGCAAGTTGACAAGTGGGACAAAATAAACTGACCAACGATCTCTCACTCTCTCACGTTAGTTAGGTGATTATCAACCATCTCATACAGACACACTCCGCTAGGTAACCGTGCTCGGATTCCTTGTAAGAATCGGCCGTAGCTGCTTAATCCAACAACATGGGTACAGACAACCTT
>JANZLX010000008.1:5903174-5918040 GCA_025531955.1 Erythroxylum orinocense
GGTAGATTTTATCATATCACGTATGATTAATTACAATTAATGTATTAATGTGATCTTAAAACTAAATATATAATTATAATTAATTTGAGATGTTGTGGCTACTCCTAATTAATTAAAATCATATGATCACTTACACTACAGCCTAAACATTTGAATCATGAAATAAATAATGCAAATAAATCAAAAAATAATGCACAAATTATTTAATCTAATTTTGCATGTATAATGATCATAAATTTATACACACAAAATTTTCAATTAATCAAATATAATTTGTGCAAAAATAAACAATTATAATATGCATGTCAAAAAATTAAATTCTAACGTAAGACATACATAATTAAAAATTAATATTTTTCATAAAATATTAATACCAAAAATGATTTTTATAATTAAAAATCACAACATAAGGGTTAGGTCTTGATTAACCCAATTAATCATTAATATTAACAATATTAAAATTAATAATTAAAAAAAAGAATAATGCAGAGGTCGTCTTCAACCTCTAGTCGGGTTGGTTATGATCCGGCTAGACCCGTCGAAACCCCGACGGTTTTGGCGAGTAGAAGACGCCAAAAATTACAGGAAGGTCAGTGACAGGATGAGAAGGACCGGGCGATGCCCACGAGACGTAGCAAAATCGACCATGCAATGCTCCATAAATGGTAACATTCGAAGCCTTACGTACGGCCATCATCATCCCTTCCTCCTTACACGGTTTTTTCACCGTCAAGCACTCCATGGAGCACAAAAACATGACTCTAATGTCTTCAGCCATATACAAACATTGAAAATTCAACAAACTGAAAAAAAAAAAAACATGTTTTTGGCAGAAACTCAACCATAACAGGGCAAAACAGAGACATGCCTTTCGGTGGTTTATAAAGCAAGACAGAGGCATGGACTGAAGCTCTGATACCAAATGTAATTAACCCAACAATAGCATGAATCTCATGCAATAACAATACGTAAAAGATACATGCATAAAAACAACAGAAGCATAACCAAAACAAAATACCTCCAGCCATTGCCCACCGATAATCCTCTTTGTCTATGAGTTTTTGAATCTTCTAGCCTCTCTCTTTACCACGATTGATGGTGTACCCTAGTGTGTTAGTGATGATAGGGACCCAAAAATAACCTTTATATCCGTCTCCATACCTCTGTCCATCATAGAGGAAGAAGCTCAGAGTATGGGCGATAACATGTGCGTGTGCAGAGGATAAATGCATTAAATGAACCATAGATGAACAGTAGGAAGGTTAGTTAATTTTTCAAAAATCCTACAAAGAAAGCTAGCAAAATGGGATTTGATGCTCTATCGGGATGGTCCCAATAATAATTTGGAGCTATAAATTACTATACTACAAGTATCAGTTTAATTATTTGATTTATTCCTTCATCGCGACGTGCATAATCGTTATTGTTTATGCAATCATGTCCCTAAATACATATAACTACATTTCAACAGAGACATGACTAACCTACAAAAAAAGCTGTAGATGGGAAATTTTTCCTTACTATATTGTTAGTCCGCTTATTTCTCTTCACCACCTTGAGCCTGATGCATGTCCGTTCTTACTTGGCTTTAAGTATTGCTCATGAATAAAGGTGGCCTCCTACAACTATAATTGGCAATTTGGGGCATAAAGAAAGTATATGCATGGCAATTAGGATCTCTTAGTCACATTACTTAACACTATTGGTTCATACAACATATTATAGTTGAACAGAAACCTTTTGCAAGAAGATTCTCGTTAAGCCCTCTCGAATGCTTGTTTAACATTGATGATGTTTTAAGATAGTGAAAACACAAATTACACCCCCGCAATTAAAATCCATCATAATAGGTAATATTTCATCTATAACTGTAAGATATGCGTAGTCGTCCCTTGAAGTAGTCAATGCCTTTGAACCATCTTCTAACAATCGCAGCCATATACAAATGGAAATTAAAAGAGAAATGGACACTATTTTCGCTTTTTAGCGAACAAGATATTGTTAGTGATTTTTAATTGGACAACTATTGATTTCAAGTTTTTTATAAAATTAAGGTTAAAAAAATATCGTTAAATAGGTTGGAGTCCAATTTCTAACCAATGTGGGACGGTTATTTATTGGGCCTATGATAGGTAGGCCCAATAAGGTTACTATAAATAGTTGTTAAAGATCTAATGCTACCTACTTAAGTAAGTTTATGGACTTTTAGTTTTTCTAACACTTAAGAGACCCATGCATTAAGAAAGGCACAGAATAACATTAATGACATAAGGATATATAACTTTCATAAAGGTTTATTGAAAGTTTCAAAAGTTTATTCATATGTTAAGAAGCAGTTTATTGGCAGCTTCTTCATCATGTAATAGATAGCAAAATAGGTATTTTTCTATATTTTCTCATTCAATATAATTCCGTAGTTGATCATGGGTCTATAATTAAAGTTCGTGTTATAACTAACATATGGTATCACAACAGTTCCATGATTGTATGAAATTGAACGGAGATTGTCAAATTTCTCAATAAGAAAATAAGAGAACTTAATATATTTTTACTGATATAAATTGCATATTTATTGTTTGAATTGATTTTAAACAAATATTACACAGAAAAATGGGTCAAAATGGTCTTTAGAGAGATTTTTCGACAAAATGTCGCCAAAAATTGTCTTTTTTAGTGAGTGATTAAAGAGTTGCAATGAAGAAGCATGTAACTATTTCTGGGACCCGGTTAGCATCTGATAACTTGCATTTTGTCATGTTAATTCTTTGTGTTTTATGTTCTTTTGGTAGGCTTTTGTGATGTTTTACTTGTGTTTCTATGGTAATTCGTGTCTTTGTATGTTCTAGGTGATGAAATACCAAAGTGATGCAATTTGGAGTGAAATTGGCTAATCTGGAACTGAAGATTTCAACATGACCATGGTGAAAGTAACACAGTGCTGGCAGTTTATTACCTGCAAATTTTGACTTGATTATCTTGGGATTTGGGCCTCAATAATACAACCCCTTTTACTGACGAAGTTAAGTTATACTGAAGCCATTGAAGTCTTATTTGACATTTAATTGGGCTCCATTTTGTTCATTAAGACAAAAGACCATTAGAGGGGGCCGACTTCATTTAATGAGAGAAGAAAACCTAGGGATAGGGGACGGACTAAGAGAAGTGATGGCGGCAATTTTTGGGCAAGAGTAGGACCTAGACTGAATTGGGGGGAGACATTTATTTTTATCACAACGAAGAGAGGGACGAGGGCAGCAGCTATAAGGGAGATTTATATTGTTCACAAATCAGCTCCAGAGTGGACAACGACAACGGCTGATACGAGGAATTATTTTTATCACATTAAAGGAGAATAGTGGGCGGTGGCAGAGCTTTAGGAGCGAGGATTATTCTTTTTCGCAATCAAAAGAGAGTGGAGCAGCAGGAGTGGACCAACGTTAAGCTGAAGTTGGTTCGGTAAGCGTGAAGATTGAACTCCAATATTAAATCGTTAAATCAGCTACAGTAGATAGAGAATAGTGCTATACGTTACCAAGATTAAAAAGTTAGCCACGCATAACACTATTCTCTATCTACTGTAGCTGATTTGATTATTTAATATTGGAGTTCAATCTTCATGCTTACCGAACCAGCTTCAGCTCAACGTTGGTCCACTCCTGTTGCTCTACTCTCTTTTGATTGTGAAAAAGAATAATCCTCACTCCCGAGGCTCTGCCACTGCCTACTATTCTCCTTTAATGTGATAAAAATAATTCCTCGTATTAGATGTCGTCGTCGTCCACTCTGGAGCTGATTGTGAATAATATAAATCTCCCTTATAGCTGTTGCCCTCGTCCCTCTCTTCGTTGTGATAAAAATAAATATCTCCCCCCAATTCAATCTAGGTCCTACTCTTGCCCAAAAGTTGCCACCATCACTTCTCTTAGTTCGTCCCCTATCCCTAGGTTTTCTTCTCTCATTAAATAAAGTGGGCGCCCTTTAATGGTCTTTTATTTTAATGAACAAAATGGGGCCCAATTAAATGTCAAATAAGACTTCAATGGCTTCAGCATAACTTAACTTCGTCAGCAAAGAGGGTTGTGTTATTGAGGCCCAAATCTCAAGGTAATCAAGTCAAAATTCGCAGGTAGTAATCTGCCAGCACTATGTTACCTTCAACATGGTCATATTGAAATCTTCAGTTCCAGATTAGCCAATTTCACTCCAAATTGCATCACTTTGGTATTTCATCACCTAGAACATACAAAGACACGAATTACCATAGAAACACAAGTAAAACATCACAAAAGCCTACCAAAAGAACATAAAACACAAAAAATTAACATGACAAAATGCAAATTATCAGTCTCCCAAGCTTGTATTCACCACCTTCGTTTTTCCATCAATTTGGGAGTAGAAAGAACTTGGAAATTGAAGCTTAGAATTTACTGTTTTTCATAGAATTCCAAAAATAACTCGTAAATTTCACTTTACAATTAGAGACGATAGCCCCATGGAGACCTACTTCTTTGAAGAATAGTTTAGCAATGTGGACAATACCATAAGCCTTGACCATAATATTTGCAAATGGTTTCATTACAAATCCACATAGCTTTTTCACCACATGAGCATCGAGAACATACATATTGTTGCTTCTTATAGTCAAATTCATTAATTTTCGATCATTACTGAATTTTGACATTGCAACTACAGTCATAACTTCTCCTTTATTCCTATGTTGCATTAATTTCACATCTTCCTTCAAATCTACTTCTCCTTCATCACCCACTACAACATAATCTTTATCAACAATACCAAAGACATCATCAAGTTTAGAGCTAACAAGCTCTAGGATCCCAAGCAGTTGTTGGCTAATCTTTTCATCTCCTTGTTCTATTATTTTAGCTTCTTGTCCGATTCTTCCAGCCTGCTTTCCTATTGTGTCAATTTATTGTTCTTGTATTTTGATTTGTTCTTTGAGGATTTTAGCCTTTATCAGGTGTTTCAACTTGTTGTTCAATTGTTTTAGCTTTATTTGTTGTTCAGTTGGAAGATTATAATTGATCAATTGATGGAGAGCTGCCAACAGTCTCACCACCTAGAACAAATACTTTCTTTGAGATAGTGCTTATAAATTTAAGGAATCAAAATTTCTATGCTCTTGATTAATTCAAATCCCTTCATCTTGCATATTACCATATTCAACATTAAGTGTATGTTGTTGGTTGGTATAATTTTTTCTTATTGGAGTTTTGACTTTTAGGGATGTATGTCAAGGTTGTCTAGTCTCATCAAATTTGTCGAACATGTTTTCCTATGGGAGTTGTTACATGTTAGTTTTTGGAGCACCTTGAGAATGAGGATCATCGATGCCCAATTCTTTTGCAATATTCAGAAGTATTTCATCTTAATCTTAAGTTGTTGAATATTCTTCTATATATCCTTTCACTATGTGTCGCCATTATAAACCAAAGTTCTAATACCAAATTGATATAGAACAGATAGAAGAAGTATCAACTGGTAACTCAAAAAATTAAGAATTATGACCGATACTAGGCTAGTTGGAATATCAAGTTCCAGATTTAGATTTTGGCTAAGAATGTTGAAATTTCAGATTTAGTATAGTTAAATTTTTAAGGTTTGATTGTTAGAAACTTAGGTTTAGAATTTTAAGGTTTAATATGGCTGAAATTTTCAAAAGCAGCCTCTCAATTAATTAGGGAGTAAAGTTGCGTAATATTGGACCTCTTCAAACTCCGCATATTAGTGAGACTTTCATTAGGTTGTTATTGTTGTTGAATATGGTTGGAATTTAGGTTTAAGATAGAATCTAGGTTAGGTTTGCTGGAATTTAGTGAAGAACACAAACAATAGAAAATAAGAAACTAGGAATCACTATCAGGGTCTAAAAATCATCCTTAGAAAAAAACATGACACCTTTTAATTGAAAGCTCAAGTTTGTAGAAAAATTTTAGATTGTTTGTCACTGAAGGGCGGAATATACACATATTTATAGAGAATTTTTTGAACCTTTATTCCAGTAAGAAAAGGTTCCTAACAAATTTAATTATATTCTAATAACAATTCTATAATTCCTAAATAACTAGGATAACATATCTAAAATAAAATATCATATTTAACGTACTACTTCTTATCTAATAAAGAAACTTAACACAATCTAAATTTTAGTCCTTATTTTTTATATCAGTTTAATTCTCAATCTTCATCTCACTAAAATAAATAGTGGTGTCAACGGGAACCCACATGGTACTTGCAAGTTGCAACTTGACCTTTAAAATCTTGGATTTTCGATAGTGAACAAATGCAAGATGGTACTGCTTTGTGCTGCTCTTAAGTTGCATTGTTATTTATTTTGGAACCTAATATGTTAGTGTAGAGAAAGAATTTATGAAATTCCCACCTCCTTATGTTGTAATATACTGTCACTTGATATCAAGTTTTAATGAGGCTTCAATGCATTTCCTGTATCATAAGTATTATAAGCATTTAATACATTTCTTGATTGCAGATTCATAGGCACGGATGCGTACAACTTCAGTCTTTATTATGTGTTTAAAGTGCACCTGCTAATTTAACACAAGATTTCTCTTCACCTTTTCAGGTATCTGTTTGACTTTTCTAAAACGGAAACAGAAGCGCTGAAGATAGTGGATGTTGTCAACTGGTATAGGATGGACTTGCTGCAATCATCTCCAAGTGTAGCAGGCTCTCTTTTCGAGTCTGAGTTGTAATACTAACTTCAACGAAACTGAAACTCAACTATATAAAGAAAAGAAACTAAAACTTGCGTAGGTCATCAAAGATACTTGCGACCTTTAAGCCATCATCCAACTACAACACCAACCTCTGCTAAATCCAGTTGCATTAGCTGGTTGAATTTATATCACAAATCGGAGTCATTCTTCTATAGCCTTTTCAAGGCGTCAGCTTTACCAGGAGAGGAACATGAATTCTTTTTTTTTTTTTTTGGTCTCTGCAGAACAGAAAAGAGTAATGCAAACTGCTTTGATATAATCTTTCACTCTTCGCTTTTTTTGTTTGGTTTTTGCGAAATGTGAGAAAGGACTATTAGGGGTAGGCGAGCAGAAATATGATTGTCAAAACATAACCATGTGGTTTATAGCATTACATTTTCATAAATTAGATGCTGAGTTTTCATGGATGTCAGGAATGACTTTATGATTACGTACTGATTCATTTGCATTCAAATGACACAGAACCTTATCAGGGAATGGTTGAATTCATTATTTAACTTTGAATCATTGGCACGAAAAATGGATTAATTAGAGCAAGTGATTTGTCGGTTATATTCCAAAAAATAATGATTAATTGTCACTTAAAATAAGCGCACTCCTGAACTCTGAAGACAACTATTATTCAATTGCTGGAGAAGGCATTTTGTGGACTATTCCTTGTAGGGCATTCAGTACTGGACTGCAGCCTCTACAATTGGACTTTACTGGTTTGTATTGGCATTTTGCTGAACGGAACGTTAGATTCAAACCATCCACTCCCTAAGTTAGGTGATAAGAACACACAAGTCCCCAACTGTCCCAACCCTTGAGGTTTACTGTTCAGTATACATGAGCCATTCCTTCCTTATGATAATATATTCTTTTGCGAAGCTATATCATAACCCGACATGAGAAACGGACCACTTTAGCCGAATCCCATCCATCAACAAGCTTCCATTAAAAGTATGCACATGGTAGGGTTACTCGGGCTGTCACTGTACCTCCATGGAAGTCTCAGGCTGGCCTATGAGGCTTCCTCTTTGTGACCTTGCCTTCGCAGTGTCCTACCTGATTTCTAAACACACAAGACAGTCTTCTTAACTCCGATAGTAAAGTTTGGCTCTTCTTGTACTACAGAGTGGACCTAATAAAGATCCTCTCTTGATGGCAACCTTTCAAGATTAGACCCCATTAACAGGAAGTACCAATACGCACTAGAATCAGACCCTTAAGCGTATGCACTGCAATGCCTCCTAGTCTGTGTGGATATAAACTGTTCTAGCAGTTCGCCTGAGATTGACTTGTCAGGGCTTTTCTTGTTCACGAATTTTGTTTCATAATCTACAGCAGCAGAGAACATCACGTGAAAATGCAATAGAAGAAAAGTTGTTCAATGGTTGAAAGCTTTGATGATTTCAATTTTATCCGTCGTGTTGGCATCACATGGTTTGGTCGTAGCCCTGAAAAAGCTAGTCGTTTTCTTGTTCTTGTTCCTGTTTCATCTATATGTCCTTATCAGAAGAGATCCTTCGAATTTAAACACTGGGGTCGTATGTTGTTGGAACTTATACAGCTGAATTCCTCTGCGCTATGACTGACAAAACGTATATCTATTTGGTAGAGTTTGCTGAATATACATACTAATTTTAAGCTTTGTTGCATCTAGATTTATAGATTACTCCTCATCTTATGATTTAGAAGATGATGGAAGGTAAAAATATGTCAAAGACTTATAATTATCAGTAGAATCAAGTCTAAATTGAATTTGTTATTTAAATTTTGTTATTAATTTACAAAATAAAATATTTAAAATACATAATTTATAAATACAAACTCACTCGAAAAATAAATGGGTACTAATTCTACACTTAATCCAGCAACGTGGACATGTGCACGAGAAAATGAGTGCTGGTGAGGAAGCTCCACTTGTGGTCCGGCTGGTAGAGGACATCATCGCCTATTGGGCTTTTCCGACAGTAAATAAAAACCGGTGCACCTGCCATCAACTCTGCAGTAGTACTCTCGTAATAATGAAAGGCATTTAGCATCCTGCATCCTGTGTTGTTCAGAAGTTAGCAATTTTGTGCACAACCATCAATTCAATTTATGAACACATGATTGATCCAAAATGTCCTACGTCAAAGTAAATTAGTTCATGTACATTAAACACAAATTATCCCAAATGGACACAGAGCCTTTTGTGTATTGAATTATTCATTTTTTACCTTTTTTTTATAATACTTCTAAATGAATGATTGTGACAATAACAATTAATAACATTTAGATACATTTCAAATTCAAATTTATTTAACTAAATTGTCCCATTTTTTTCAAAAACATATAACAATATAAAAATGGTTATATAACTTAGTTAAAATGAGAGAATAAATGTCTAAGAACTCCTATTTTACTCGAACCAACTTAACAAACGCATTCAAATGGTCGGAAACGATTCCACAAAAACTAGAACGGATAATCCCTGTTATTCTATATAGACGAAGAAACTTATTATTCACATGATTCGACAATTGTTATCAAAACACAAAAAAATTTAATTTGTCAACTACTATTGATCCAACAGTACGTGTGAACAAAATTTTAAAGAGAATTCTTATTTAAGGAAAATTTATTGCATCCACTCAAAACAAGGTTAAAAATATCAATAGTAGCTATACTCATATTTGAAAGTCGTGTCTTTATCTACCTTCTATGTGTTTAGAAAGTGAAAACTTTCTACCGAAAGAAACTATCATTTGTAACTCATATTTAGCAAATCTTACTTTTAATTGCTGAAAGCTTGTAGAGATTGGTCAAAAACTATTAATATGGAAGGTTGAAGAACTTTGTAAAAGATGTACTTGTGAACTTAAAGAGGATCATCAAATTTCTACTTGAAGATTTTAGTGAAATGCTTTAGAATTAGATGTAGGCTTGATTATAAGTCGAACCAGTATAAATTGGTTGTATCCTCCTTTCTCTTTGCTTAACTTTTAAATTTCCGTACTACAGCTACTGTTGTTTTCAAATTGCAAGAGATTTCTTTTATTTTAAATTTTACCTTCTTTCTATCTTTTGTACGAATTGAAAGTAATTAACTTGTAAAAAAAAAATTCAAGTCCCACACAATTCACCTCTCTTTTATATGTGTTTGTTTTATCATGCATTCGAAATAAATATAATTATGTCTGATTTTATCTAACCAATTCGATTATTAGCAGAAATATGTAAATTGATTGTCGGGAGAGGTGCATGGCAGCTCTTCATGACGAGAATCATGATCCTCTGCAGCATCTTTGGAAGATTTTTTTGTTTTTTTTATAAAATCTTTGGAAGATTTTGATATCCTCGCAAGAACTTGTTTGATTGTTCGTTCTCTTAGCTAGTAAATCTTCGTTCCTGGGACATACTATGGGTATAATTGTTCTCACCGATCGATGGACAAAGAATCCAAGAAAGATAACAAAATTGCTGAATTGGACAGAAACAATGACAAGGGTAGGAACAAAAAGGTTGGGAGGATGTACTTTAGGCTCCACCTTAAGTTTGGCAATAAAATATTAAGTTTGTTGTCATCTCTTCCGAGTCATTGTCGATCTTTTGGGGATACACAATCAAACATTTGTGGATATTATTAAATTGTTACATCTTCGCAATGCTTCCAAAATAGACGAACCGATGCATTGAATAAATATGTATAAAGAAGCAATTACAAGCAAGAAATGCTGGAGCTTTGCATGTGCTCGTAACATGGTAGGACCGACATGAAGTTGCTGTCTTCTTAATGTGTAAGTAGACCCCTTGTTGAGTATTTGAAGAAGAAATTAGTTATGAATTGCATAGATTAGCTTATTTGAAACTGAAAAGGTGTAGAATTATAGCCATGCACACCAATTATCGACCAACTTATTGAGTAGGGTGGCCTCCTTGTCCCTATAATTATATTTGGGAGATACAGGTATATATACACTTACACTTTTGAGAAAGTAACATGATTATTATACACTTAACTTGTCTTTTCTCAACAACCTGAAAAAAAAAAAACTATATATGATACCCTTTAGTCGTAGATAATTGGTAAGTTCTTCCAATGATTGAAGGTTCAATCCAGAGTCCTACTAAACTATATATCTGAATAAAGACCGTCGAACAGAATTATGTAACGTTTAGACCTATGTTTGTACCTAATCACTTAACCCTACCGATGTTCTTCGTGTAACAATACATTCTTAATGAGGGTTTTCCTTTTCATGTAGCAGAAACTTGTTTGGCACTATCAATGCCTTCTTACACATTTTGTCTTTGCTTCCGAGAAATGTATAAGGACAATAACAAACCTAACCAAGATCCTTACATATATATCTAACCTCTCATAAAGTCCGAACAGAACATTCATTATTGTTAGTAATTTGTTAATGGTCAAATCAACCTCTAGGGTTTATGGTGTTTTTTCTGAATGTTCTTGTTTCTTCTTACGTTGGTTTGCTAAATACACATGGATACGCACACAAATTACTTAAAAGACATGTACAGATAATATGCGTTGTGTGCAGAAATGTTTGACCTAAGGAGATTGATCAATTCTACAAGTACTTACTCAGGTTAAATGATAAATTTACTAACTTAGAGAAATAATTAAAGGGGTAGTTGCATTTATCGTCCATCTTAACATAAAGTATGACCACAAAATAAATATACAATAGGCGGCACAAAAGCACAAAAAATCACGTTAGGTTGGGTGGGTGGGCGGTAAATTTCTGTAAATGGGTATTGAATTGTAAATTTAATTGATGGAATTGTTCATTTCCAGTTTCACCCTGAAATTTTATCGTCTTCCTCACCTATAACAGTTGCAGAGTTCTGGTGCTCTTAGCCTGTTACTAAACCATTTAATTAAAGGGCCAAGAAGGCTTTTCTATGCAACACGTGTACTCTCATACACGACCATCCAGACAACTAATCTCTTAAAAATTTGGTTTAGTAGTTCTAATAGAATCTTTATACCTATTAATGCAACATCAGATTAAGACAAAGATAGTTTAGTATGTAAACCATGGATGAAACTCACTAGCGACAATAAAGAAACACTTACCAATTAATATTAATGAAGGTGCTAAGAAGAGGTTGAGAGATGCACATGGGTGGTGTAGGCCCACCGAGGCTTTAAGCTTAGCGGTAGGAAATCTCTCTAAGCCAGCATCTTCATTTCATAACTCAGTTTGCTGTCTTTTATGGCCGGCTCCTGAACCCCACCTTCTGCATTGATTTTTCTTTATAAATACCTACTGCTCTCCTACTTCTCATGTACTACCACAAAGCTACTTACTCTTTATCTCTAGAATCAATCTGCTAGATCAAAAAAAGAGCTAGAAATGGCAGCTCCATCATTTTCTCTACCTGTACTTCTCTTTATCTGCTTACTCTGTTCACAGTTTAATGGCATTTTGGGTGATTATGGAGGGTGGCAGAGTGCTCATGCCACCTTCTATGGTGGTGGAGATGCTTCTGGCACAATGGGTAAGTCTTAGTGTACTCATTTAACAGGAATATTCGTAGGACATGGTGTTATAAACATGTTAATCAAACTCTGGTTTTGATTATATTCACAGGAGGGGCATGTGGATATGGGAATTTATACAGCCAAGGCTATGGAACTAACACTGCGGCACTAAGCACAGCTTTGTTTAACAATGGCTTGAGCTGCGGTTCTTGTTATGAAATGAGATGCGACGACGACCCCAGATGGTGTCTCCCTCACACCATTACCGTTACTGCTACCAACTTTTGCCCTCCTAACATGGCTTTGCCTAACAACAACGGTGGGTGGTGCAATCCCCCTCTCCAGCACTTCGACCTCGCCGAGCCTGCTTTCTTGCAAATTGCTCAATATCGAGCTGGAATCGTGCCTGTAGCCTTTAGAAGGTTAGCTTGCATGCATTTGACATTTTTCAATAATCAGTAGTGTAATAAATTAAGCTAGATAGTTGTTGTGAATGGCAGAGTTCCATGTGTGAGGAAGGGAGGAGTAAGATTTACCATAAACGGTCACTCATACTTCAACCTGGTATTGATCACCAATGTGGGTGGAGCAGGAGACGTACACTCGGTCTCAATCAAAGGGTCCAAAACAGATTGGCAACCCATGTCAAGAAACTGGGGACAGAACTGGCAGAGCAACTCCAACCTGAATGGTCAAAGCTTGTCCTTCCAAGTTACCACTAGTGATGGAAGAACAGTGACAAGCTATAACGTGGCTCCTGCTGGTTGGCAATTTGGTCAGACCTTTGAAGGAGGGCAACTTTAGTTGTCAATTAATCCAGTTTAAGTTTACATGTGGGTAAGGTTATCGTACGTAGAGGACAGTGCGAGCTGAACATTTGGAGAAGTAGCCTTGAAAAGCAGAGGTGGCTAATTAGCACCACCCGCTTTAGGCCTTCCTCAATCATTAGTCTTTGAATTTTCACGTTAGTCACAAATGTAACAGAGGATTGTTCTGTTTTAATTTGAATTATATGAGTTTTATGAAAACTAGTGGCAGTCATCAACTCATCATTGCTGGGTATGGACTTGGAAACAGCTGATGGGCTACATAGTTGTTTTTGGGTAAATGTGGGCCTAGGAGGCCTAATGATATCTAATATGGGAGCGGTCATTATAGACGAGCCCGTTATCAGCTTTGTGTTTATTAGTACTGTTTACAGAAGCCCCAAAAAAACTATCAATTTAAGTATTTAATTTCACTAAAACCTTATCTTAATATTGTTGAAGCTAAGTTTTTCTAATTGAAAATGATTTTTTTTATAGAAATACTTAACATCCATTAGATGTCAATTGTAAGCATACTAACTAAGTGTTTGTTTGCATGGCCTTTGGGAATGTCCATAAGCACTTTATTTCACTACAAAAACTTTTTTTAAAAGAAAATGGGTATATGGTTGTAAAATAAAAAAGTACTTCTTTAACTGATATGATTTTTTTGGCAGTCAAAATACAGGCTTTTAAGAAGCTCAAATTTGAAGCTTCTAAAAAAGTTTCTTAAATGACTTTTTCTGGTAAATTTTTTGAATCAATTAATGAGATTATTTTTAGTCTCTTTTGCTCTTATGTTTTACAAATAATTTTCACAATACCCACAAACTCATCTTCACATTTATCTTACAAACTCATCTTTTTTTTATAATAAAATGCATAATTTATTATGTATTTAACTATTTACTCAACTTGAATATTTATTTTAGGATTTATATAATATTATTTGACTTTTTTTGTGTTTTAATATTTATTTTTTATATCATTTTTACTTATATTATAATTCATATAAATAAGGGTGAGCATTATTTGGGCCGGCCCGATTACCTGGCCCCGCCTAAATTAATTCGGGTAATAAAATACTAAAATACGGGTAAATCGGGTTGGGCCGAGTATTACCCGAATTGTTTTTGGTTTGGGACGGTAACTCTGAAAAAAATTCGGGTTACCCAATTACTCGAATTAGGTTTAAAAGAATTATGAAAATACATTTCGTTATTTGTCTTATAGAATAAACATATTAATTATGCTAGTTAATTGAAATATTTGGTTATATTATTAGTGAATTCAACTATTTGTTTTGTTTTATATCTCTCGTATAAGATATGAGAATGTAATTTAAGTATTTAGTTATTTTGTGTAATTTTTGAAAGAAAACTAAACAAAATTTCGAATAACCTAAAATTACCCGATTTACCCGAATTACCTGATCGGGCCTGGTAAGTTCGGGTAATAAAATTTTGAGTTCGAGCTGGGTAAGTTAAAATTTTTTTTGGATAATTCGAGCTTTATCCGAACAGTGAAAATTTAACCCGAATGCCCACCTTACTTATTATAATGTTTCTAAACAGTAGTTGTTACTTTCACTATCTAAAATGGGACATCTCCACCTAACATGAAGATCTCTTTCCAATATTAATATTATTATGTCTGCCTTAAAGTGAGAAAGATCCCAACTTTGCATTGATTTGTGCTAAATTTGCTTCTGATCAGCCGTTGAAGCTTTTATAAGAATAGAGATTGCCTTTACCAACATGGTCTAACGAGAAATGAAATAAAGGCAACTGACCAACAAGTTGGTTGAAGTGGTAGGATGTGACAAGAGA
>JANZLX010000008.1:5918140-5930090 GCA_025531955.1 Erythroxylum orinocense
ACAAAATAAATAACCTCCATTAAAGATCCTAATATGTTGTTTTTTGAAAGAGCATTTTATAAATTCCAATAAAACTCTTCTTGAAATGTTGCAGTTGTGGAATAACAGAGGAAATGTCTATCTATTCAAAGCTCATAATCAGACAGAAAATATGACATTTCATGTGAAATCAATATTACATTCCAGTTTGAAATCTTGATTTGTAATGAAGCAATTTAATTTCAACATTAAAGGTAATAATTGAAATCCCTCATCAGTGTTATCCTAGTTAATCCAATTTAAAGCATTTTGGTAAAAATTTTATGATCCTAGGTTTGTAGTTGCAATGCTAAGGTGTTTTTTAGAGTAACTTCATGAAACAATACCCAGACAACACATAACAAATGAGTAAAGAGGCAACACATATCAAAGGATACACTGTAGAACAACACATATCAAAGGATACACAGCAGAACAAATAAACTCAACTCAAAAGTAAGAGACATATTCAAACAATACCCAGCACAAGAAATGAAATGGGGGAGGAACGACATTGATAGAAATTGAAGAAATAAAGTACAGAAGAAAATGGATTTAGAATCGAAAACCTTAACCCAATAGAAAAGAAGGAGAAATATGCAATTATATCTACAAAAACAAAATTGAAGAAGAAAAAAAGGAAGAACATTACCAATGTTATTCTTGGTTTCGGATGTTTCCATAGTGGGCTATAGGGATAGTTTGTAGAGAGATTTGCCAAGGTAGACGATTCTAGGTTAAGAGGAAAACAATATCTGTTATAGAGTAGAGGAGGAGTAACATCATGGTGGCAGAACGCACGCCAAATTATCAAAGTCATGACTCCCATTATTCGAATGATAGCATCTTACCAAACAATACTTTTTATTCCATACCTATACCTTTTTTTTCATACCCACTAAACAAGCACCCTAAGTTTAGTAAATTATTCTGAACCTCTCACGTGGATTTACTCATTTTAAAAAGTAAAATTTTATTATTTTAAACTATTAAATGATCTTATAATGTTAACTTTTGAAAAGTGTTTATTTATTAAGTTTTGTTAAACATATGAGGTAAATTTAAGCCATAGATTCAATCTAATTTTAATATCAATTTTTATTAAAATAATCTTAAAATTTTAATAGGACAAGTAGTGTATAAGGTAATTGTGAAACGTGTATAAATAAATTTAATAAGTTTCATGATATATATTGAATTATATCAAGATTTTATTGAGTGAATCTATTAATAAGCTTTTTTTGTAATAATCTTCTCAAATAAGAAAAGTATATAGCATGCCTCCTGCATGTAGAAATAGACCTATTTTGCCAAAATATGTATATTATTATCTTCTTTTTTTCACAAATTCATACTTCTATATCACTTGCATTATTAATTTGGTACCATAGCGAGTTTTATAAATTTGTTTAAAAGTTATGAAAATGAAAAATGTTACTAGATTTGATATTTCAGGTTTTAATGAAAATTTTGCACTCTAAAACCCAAAGACGAATGTTGTAGTTGTAGAAGATGGTTCTATAATTGTTATTTTGAGGGACAAAAATAAACTAGAAGGAATGACAGTCAAAACATATTGAAAAAGGATGATTTGGTTCTAACAAATATCCTTCTAGCTTTAGAGGAAGCTATGTTGTTCAACGTGGATGGTAAGAAAACCACTAAAGGGTTGTGAAAGAAATTGAAAAACATTTATGAAGGGAAGTTGTTAATGAACAAGATTTTCTTATGATAATAATTGTACATATTGAAAATCTTCAGGAGCATTTAAACAATTTAATTTACTCATTAGCAAACTCGTGGTTATTAATGTTAAAATTGATGATGAAGAAAAAGTCATCCTTCTTCCTTGTTCTATGCCAAACGTTGGGATAATTTAATCATGAATTTGAATCATATGAAGTCTCATGATGGTAATGTTATGGCAGCTTTATTCTTGGTTGAACAATTAAGAATAAAGACCATTCTTACTAAGGTTGATAATGGTTGAACTAAACTTGAGCCATTTTCCTAAATCTAAACCCGACCTAAAACTCAATCAAGACAAAACATTTTGGGACTAATTCTGATTTCACTATTTCATACCCCAACCAATCACTCTCTTTCTCTTCTTCTCTCCTTTATATGACTTATTGTTATTAGTACATATGGCGTACTTGTAGATCATGAAGCAGTGGATAAATTACCAAGGATTAACATTTAGTTAGCTTACTGGCAATTTGTCGTGGTTAAGTGCTTGACTCCAAACAACCAAAATATCCTAATTTCAATTACATTATCAACTATAAATAACAAAAGAACTTCATGTTTTCTTAAAAAATGAAATGATTCAAATGAAGTTGACAATAATAAAAAGATTGATGGAGCCGTCAATATTAAATTTAAGTAAAGATAGTTCACAACTTCATGGGAAAATTTATCAAACCTAGCAATATCAGCTAGCAATAAGAAGTCTTTTTTTTTTTAACAAATACTTTGATTGCTCCATAGAGAGACACGAGGAGTGAGACAACATCATAAAGTTAGGGGAGAAGAGAGTCGGGTGAGCAGCAACACTTATTGACCAATTGAGATTTTAACCCATAATTTTAATGATAACATAGTATGTTGGTACTGATGAATTTAATTTTGTAATCAACATATTGGTTGACTAAACTTCTTGGAACAAAAATTTCAAATTTTCTCATGTTCTTTTAAAAATCAAAATACAGTCTTTGACAAAAAATTAGTTCCAAACTATTTTTAAATTTCGTTTATTTGAACATTAAGAGTTATTCTTAAAATGTTAAACAAACTTCTCTTTAGGACAAAATAATTTATACATTATGCTCAATATATAAATGATCATGCATTGATTGAACTCCTAATTCATTAAAATAACCAGGACAAAGTTAGAAGAAGGAACACACTGATCTGGTTAAATCTTAGAATGCTTATTCCTCCTTGGTTTTAGGTTCGTTACTTAAAATTCCCTTTAACCTCTTTTAAGTTATATAAGTGTTCCACTTTGCTGACCTTTTTAATCATTGATGGTTCAGTTGATTCAATTTGGGTTCTTTGCTCACTTCATTTTTTTTTATTGAACTTGAAATGTAACTTAACACGATCATTAAAGATAAAAATATTATTAGTAACATGCTTTGTTATCATTAAAATCTTGAATAAGAATATCACTTGGTCCAATAATTTTCAAAATTAATAAATAAATATATTTTAATTATCTTTATAAATTTAAAATTAATTTAATAGCTAAAATATATTAATAGAAAGAGTAGTTTAAAAATAAAATTTTACAAAATATTTATGATTTCATTATTAATATTTTTTAATTAATATTATATAAGATATTAAAATAAAATAAATAATTAATTAACTAATTAAATTTATATCTAACTTTTATTTAATTTTAAATTATTACTAACAATACAGTGTAATTGTAGTTATATTAACAACTAAATAAATAAAAAATAAATAAAAAATAAAAACCAAAAGTTATGGCAAAAAATGAAGAAACAAAAACAAAAAGTTATTGGCTCCAATTGCTCCTTGCTTCTTTCTTTGACAGACAACTCAACCACTTGCATTTCAGTTCGACCCAAACACAAGCAAGATAGGAAGGCGAAAGGAACGGACTCATCGTGGAGACAATAGGGAGAGCCCAGTATACTGCAATCCAGTCCAAGCTTGCTTTTCAATTTTTATTACCGCTTCATGACATAGACAATCTAGTTGAGTGCAAAATTAATTAGTGTTATGTGATTGTTAGATGGACCATAATAAATTTAACTTTTATTTCTTATACATAATAGATTCCTTGCAAGGAAAATTTTTTCCAAATTCATCGCTGGATAATATATTATTAAAAAGGGTTAATTATAAAAAAATGAAACTTTATTCAATTTTTGGAATTATAATCTGAACTTAAAAAAGTGATAATTAAATACTCGAATGTTTAATTTTTTTCAAATACAGTCTAACGTTAGTATTTTTGTTAATGTTGCTGACATAGTTTGCCACATAAGACAAATACTCTTAACACTTATACACGTCAGACTAAATTAAACAAACTAATTACGTTATTTAACTAAATTATGTTGTTTTGGAATTAAAAAATCTTAATGAACGGAGATACTAGCATCAGGATAAAATTAAAAATTTGAATATTTAATTGTCATTTTATTTTTTTTGTAATTAACCGTATTAAAAAAGCCCATAATTATAAGATAGAAGTAGGATCAATACCTTTCATTAATTTACAAATTTAATTATGAAATTAAAAATTCAATTTTCAGTTCAAAAAACTTTAATGCATAGTCAAAGAAGAGAAATATCATATTTAAGATTGATTTAGCAAAATCAAATACAGTATTGTCAATATCCATTAAATAGAGAGATTATTTTTCGTAAATATTTTTTCTTATAGGTTAATTAGTTTTTTAAACTATAAGTTTGGATTTTAATTATAAATTTTTATTTGAATTTGCATAATTATTTTGTTTGTTAAAATAAAATTAATTATTAATCACCTAATTTTCAAAAAAAAAATGACTCTGATGCTAAGGAGAGAAATTCACTGTCTTCAATTGATAACGAGAGTAGGTCGATTTGAAAAGCTAACAAGGGCCTGCAAAATTGGAGAAGATAGGTGAAGAGACTAATAATTGTATCCTGCGACTCTGTTTCTCCACTTGTTGACGTTACATCCAACTGTTTCTTCTCCACTGGTTGACGTTACATCGAGAAGCTTATGCAATAAATGTCATCTTCTTTACTTCGTCAACTTTGGTAGGGTTTGGGGCAACAGGAAAGACGCGATTTGCGCTTATTCAAACGTTCTGTTTTGTTTGGTGGGTTATCTTCTTAGTTTCTGAAACGCCGTCGTTGTGGCATGTGTTACATTCTTGATTAAACGTTGTCGTTGTGATGTATGGTTTGATTTCCTAGGTCTTGTAAAGACCTCTTACTTTAATACAATTCTTTACCTTTTCAAAAAACAAAAGAACGCTTGAACAGAGAGTGAACCAAGTAAATGTCATCTACCTTGTTTGCAGTTGCACTCTTCTTGCCAGCGTAAATTCATATGTTGGTATTAACTTTTCTGGGATACAAGCTAACTGGAAAAAGAGAGCAGGTACAGCTAAGATGATTGACGATGAGACGCTTCGGAATTCTTATACAATAATTAACCAGACAATTTTCAAAACGTAACATTAATTATCTAATTCTTCATTAGATTGAAAAGGGAGCATTATTTGTCAAACACAAAAATATTATATTACAAGACATCTACCCAAATTGTCACATTCTAAAATATATACAATCGAATAACTTAACTCAATTAATCTACCGGTCTCATCTAAACTCTGCTCGGTCTGTCCTGTACACCGAATTATCGGCAATTACTTGATCTCCTAAAAAAATAATGGAAAAAAATAAAGCAAAGAGTGAACTGCTTACTCAATAAAGATAACCGACCATACCCTTAAAATCAAATAATTCAAAAAAAATTATAAGAATGATTTAAGTGATTAAAACATTCATATAATACAAAGACACACATCAATACTTATTTTAATCCGAACAATTAACTCCCATCTCAAAAATTTTACCAAATGATGATTAACATAAAAATTAACACGTAACTGCTATTTATGTTTTATCTGATAATTAACTAAATTGCTTGGGTCCAACTTAACCTAGTAGGCTTACATCTAATGATTTATCGACTCATCGTATCTCATCTCTTTATAATCACTCACCAAGTAGACACATAATTAAATATATAAATATCGGCATAGGGCACCTCAATTTCTCAATCTCTCTTAATACCTCGATACTACTTTAGTACTTAGCCATCGACATATGATATCCCCAGGACTCAAGATATACCGGTACCACTCCGGTATCTAGCCATCAACATAGGACATTCCTAGAACCTAGGATGCCCCCGAAATTTGTTCCACAGATAGATACCTAGTCACCACACACCTTGCTAGTTAGAAATTTGAGAGAAAATGAAGACGAAGGTGATTTTCGTTGGTTATCTTCTATTTTCCATATGTTGGTTTTCTTATACATGTTTAGTGGTTTGTGGGTTGGGTTGGGTTGCTGGGTTGTTTTAATTTACTTGTAGGCTTTACAATTCTTCCCTTCTTAAAAGAATTTCGTTATTGAAATTAAATTACGTACCTTAGGATCCAAACAAATGAGGATACCAGCGTTGAATTTCATCCTCTACCTCCTAAGTCGCCTCTCTTGAAGAACGATAATGACTTCACAAAACTCACACCATCGGAATCTCCTGTCTCTTTAATTTCCTAATTTGTCTATCTATCTCTACTGGCTCCTCTTTATAAGTCATGTCATTTGTAACTTCGATTTCAGGCCTCGATATAACATGACTAGGATCCGATTGGTATCGTCTCAACATTAACACATGGAACACATCAAGAATCTGTGATAACTCTGATGGTATTGCTAATATGTAAGCTAAGGACTCCACATGTTGTATAATTTCATATGGCCCAATATATCTTGGATTCAACTTCCCTATCCTATCAAACCTCACAATTCCCCTCCAAGGTGATATTCGAAGAAATACCATATCTCCAACATTGTACTCTATCTCTTGACAATGTTGATCGGCATATTTCTTTTATCGATCCTGAGCTGCCTTTATGCATTGCTTTGTGACACTTATTTTCTCCATTGTCTCTTGAACCAACTCCGGTCCCTCTAACAATCTAACACCCTCTATATCCCAACATATCGAATCTCTACACCGCCTACCATATAATGCATCAAATGGTGCCATGTCGATGTTAGAATGATAACTATTGTTATATGCGAACTCCATCAAAGGTAGATATCTATCCCAATCAGTCTCAAAGTTCAGCACACAAGCTCTCATCATATCCTCCAATGTTTGAATCGTACACTTCGACTGTCCATTCAACTGAGGGTGAAATGTAGTACTTCAATTCAACGTACTTCCCAAAGTTGTTTATAAACTCCTCCATAATCGAGAAGGAAATCATGGATCTCTATATGATACAATTGACACTCGAATCCCGTATAACGTCACAATCTCATCAACATATAACTTGGCAAGCTTATCCAAAGAATCTGTCTCCTATACATAACAAATGAGTTGATTTAGTCAACTTATCCACAATCACCAAAACTAAATCATGTCTACGTCTGGTCCTCAGTAATGCTACCACAAAATCCATTAAAATTTTCTCCCACTTCCATGACAGAATAACTAATGGTCTTAATTTCCTCGCTGAGGCCTGATGCTCTACCTTAACCCGTTGACAGGTTAAACATCTCGACACAAACTCTGCTACATCTTTCTTCATTACTGGCCACCAGTAAAAAGGTCTCAAGTTTCAATAAATTTTTATAGTACCATGATGTATACCATATGGCACACTATGAGTTTCTTTCTAAATCTCTGCTCGTAATCCATCTACGTCTGGTACACAAACTCACCTCCCAATCACCAACGCTCCATCTACTTTTATTGAAAAGTTAGTCTCCCTTTTTTGTTACACTCTCTCTCTCATTCGCATTAGATAGGAATCCCGAGCTTGTGCTTCTCTAATCTTATCTCCCAATTCTGGTTGGACTTATAACGTCGCCAATAAACCACTCAAATAATCAATCTCCAATTTCACATCCAATGCTCTCAACTCCACTAATGGTGTCATACTGTGTCTACTCAAACTAGCCATTACACTTGAGCTTTTCCTATTCAAAGCATTTGTCACTACATTAGCCTTCCCCGGATGATAATTAATAGTACAATCATAATCCTTCACAACTTGATCCATCTTCTCTACCTTGAGTTTAACTCCTTTTGAGTTAAGATATACTTAAGGCTTTTGTAATTTGTAAGGATTCATAATGTCTCCCCATACAAATAATGTCTCCAGATCTCTCAATCACCGCTAACTCCAAATCATAGGTAAGATAATTCAACTTATGCAATCTTAACGGACAAGAGGCATAAGCTATTACTTTGTCATACTGCATCAATACACACCTCAATCCTATTCTTGAAGCATCTGTATATATCTTAAAACCTCCACTACTCTATGGAAACACCAAGATTGGACTAAAAGTCAATTTCTGCTTAAACTGTTCAAAACTCTTTTGACACTGATCGATCCACTCAAACTGGACTCCTTTCTTCAACAGTTTGGTTATCGGGTTAGTTATTATAAAAAATCCTTCTACATTATAGCCCTTTACTATCTTTTAAATTATAGCCTTTTACTATCACGTGTATGTAAATTAAATGCTAACAATTATATGGATATAAGAGAGGCTTTGTCTGCCTCATTTTCTCTTGAGTGCTAGGCTAGTCATGCCCTAGTGCATGTTTGTCTTGTTAGTCAAGGTTTTGTTTATGCTTCTCATCTGCTTTCTCTTCTAGTGTTTCTATGGAGCTGGAGTTTCATCGGCTGTCAATCAATGAGAAGGAAAATGAGGATTTGGTGGTTAAATCTTCTAATGTCGAAGGATTGGATATCGATTATAGGCTGAGTTTGGTGGGTTGTTTTGTAGGTGAAAGAGTGGTTAACTATGAAACCGTGGAAAGGACACTACTTAATCTTTGGAGGCCTATTAAGGGTGCATGTATAAAACAGTTTGGAGGCAATGGTCTATTTCTTTTTTAGTTCTTTCATGAAGTCAATATACATAAGATGATTGCTGGTGGACCTTGGAGCTTTAATAATTGTCTTTTGTTGATTCATCAATTAAGGGAAGGTGAGAATCCTGAAGACATTGAGTTTATTGCTGTTGATTTCTGGGTTAGAGTTCATGACCTTCCACCAGGTTTTGCTTTCGAAAGCCTTACTCGAAATATTGGTAACCTGATAGGTAAGTTCCTGGATTATGATACTGGTAACTGGAGGAATTCTCTGATTAACTACATGCGTATTCAGGTTTGGATGGATATTACTGAACCTTTAATGAGAACCAAGAGGATTAGGAAAGAAGGGGGAAATTGTTTTGAAGTTTCTTTTAGCTATGAAAGGATTCCCCTTATTTGCTATCTATATGGTATTATTGGGCACAGTGAAACCAACTGCAAAAAGCTCATAGAGCTGCTAGAAGAGGAGATCAAACGGGAATAGATGGAGGATATTTGGTCAGAGATTCGATCTCAAAATAGATCCCGCCCCAATTAATGGAGACGTGATCCATTCAATCAGGGATCTAGCAGATTTAGCTCCAAGAATTAAGGATTTAAAAAAGCTAATAAGGAAGGAAGCACGAAAGTGAATGTTGTCAACAGTTATGATTTTTATCCACAACAGTTTAAATTTCTTTAAGTTAGTGGGCCTTTTAATGTGGGCCTTCCTGTTTTCAAGTCAGATATAACACCCAGTATTACTCACCCTGCTAAAACCCATATAGTTAAGGAAACCTCAGTTATGGAAGTTGATGAAACGAAAAAACGCCTTTGTGTTTCTTCAGACAACAACAATAAAGCCGATGGGATGAATGGTAGTAAAGCTTCCTCCTCTTCGGTAAGTCAGCAAATTTCTATTGTAACTCCAACAGCCGGTCTCTCTCAAGAGACCCGCCGAGCATCATGAACTGTATTGTTTGGAACTGTTGAGGCCTAGGCAATCCTCATGTAGTCACTGCGTTGCAAGACATTGTTAGATAAAATAAGCCTAGTTTTCTTTTTCTTATTGAGACTCTTGTTTCCTCTAGAAGAATGGAGGATATTCACATTATTTTAAAATTTGATTGTTGTTTTTGTGTAGATCAGATTGGTCGTAGTGGCGGTCTTGTCCTCTTTTGGAATTCTAATAAAAACGTCTCTGTTTTGGGTTATTCCAGTAATCACATTGATGCAGAGATTGTTAATTCGGACAATTTTAATTGGAGACTCACTGGGTTTTATGGTTTCCCTGAAAATAACAGAAAACGAGCAAGCTAGGAGTTGTTGAAATCTCTCTCTGGTCTTTATCATCTTCCTTAGTTTTGTTTGGGTGATTTTAACAATCTCATGTCTGCTAATGAGAAGGTTGGAGGTAATGAGTATCCTAAAGTGCTTTTTGATGGATTTAGGAAGTGTATTTTGGACTATAACTTAGTTGAAATTCCCCTAACTGGTTTCGGGTTTACTTGGGAGCGTGGGTGAGGTTCGAATAACTTGGTTATGGAATGTTTAGACAGAGCATTTGTTTCGGCTAATTGGGTTTGTCATTTCCCTTACCACAAGATGTTTAGTCTAGTAAGCTCTTATTTTGATCATAATCCCATTAAACTTTATGTAAATACCAAATTTCCTGTCAAGAAGGTTAGTAGGTTTAAGTTTGAGAACAAATGGTTAGCTAAAAATGTTTTTATGGATGTTGTTTCCTCTGCTTGGACCAGCTGTAATAACACTGGCGTTATGGAGAAAATTGTAGCATGCAACACCTCTATTATTTGTTGGAATAAAACGTTAGGTAGCAATGGCAAAACCAGGATTGATGAAATCAAGAAGCAGATGGTTTTGTTGCGCCAAACTAACGCTGTTGATCCATAGTTATTGAATCTTAAATATGAGCTTTCTAATTTGTTGGCCCAAGAAGCAATTTATTGGAAGCAAAGATCAAAAATCTTTTGGCTTAATTATGGTAAAGCTAATTCTAAATTTTTCCATGCTCAAGCTTTGAAGCGCAGGAGGATTAATCAAATTTCTGTCTTAGAGGATGACTTTGGTAATTCTTTTTCAGTTGTGATACTATGAATGCTATTGCTTTGGATTGTTTTTCAAAATTGTTTGCAGCTCCTATCGAAAATCACATTTTTAAAGAATTTTCTTGCATTAATTCTGTTGTTAATGATCGAGATAATGTTCATCTTCTTGCTCCTTTCGCCATGGAAGAATTTAAGAAAGCAATTTTTGATATGCATCCGGATAAAGCTCCTGGTCCTGATGGCATGAATCCGACATTTTTTTTCATAAGTGTTAGGATATTGTTGGAGGAGACATTTTTGCTCAAAGCTGTTCTTGGCTCAATAATTGTGAGTTTCCTGTTTCTTTACATAATACTACTATTGTTCTTATTCGGAAAAAAAAGATAATGCGAGTAGTATGAAGGATTTAAGGCCTATTCCTTTGTGCAATGTGATTTACAAAATTATTGCGAAGGTCTTAGCTAATAGACTCAAGACTATTTTGCCTAGAATTATCTCTCATATGCAATCGGCTTTTGTTCCGGGTCGTTTAACATCTGATAACATTATGGTTGCTTTTGAGCTGATTCATTATATGAAAAATAAAAGACGTGATTCAAATGGAGATGTTGCTTTTAAAATCGATATTAGCAAGGCTTATGACATGATTGATTGGAGTTATTTGGAATTTATTATGCTTCGATTAGGTTTTGATGTTAAGTGGGTTAGATGGATTAAACTTTGTGTGACTACTATTCAATGTGTTGTGGCCTTCAATGGCAATAGTGTGGGGCCTATTAATCCGGGAAGTGGTCTACAGGGGGATCCTCTCTGCCCATCTCTTTTCATTCTATGTGCTGAAGGTCTCTCTGCTCTTTTGCGAAAAGCAAAGTTGAGAGGTGATATCCATGATGTTAGTATCTTCCATCGTGCCCCTACTATCTCTCATTTTTCTTTGCAGATGACAACTTTTTCTTCTTCAGAGCTTCTCCTAATGAATGTGGTCACCTTAAGAACAAGACAGTGCACTGACTCTATCTTATAGGACCTAACCAAACCCACATAACACATAATTCATACTTGAAAATCAAATTGCTCAAAGGCACATTTCGAAACTTAGTTTTCATGTCGCGTCATATCAAACAAATTTCATTTATAATTTTCCTTAAATTTCAAAATTCACATAATAATAAAATTCATATATCAAAAAGTCAATCATAATTCACACAAATTCATACATCAA
>JANZLX010000008.1:5959679-5987884 GCA_025531955.1 Erythroxylum orinocense
AAATGCAATCTCTTGAGAAGAATAAGACATGGAAGCTGACACAACTACCGAAGGGAAAGAAGGCAATTGGATGCAAAAGGGTATTTGCAAAGAAAGAAGGATTTCCTGATAAAGTTGATAGTCGCTACAAGGTGAGGTTAGTGGTTAAAGGCTACGCTCAAAAGGAAGGAATTGATTATAATAAGGTATTTTCTCCAGTTGTTAAACATTCTTCCATTAGAATTTTGTTGGCCTTGGTAGCACAGTTAAATTTGGAGCTAGCTCAACTTGATGTGAAGACCGCATTCTTATACGGTGACTTGAAGGAGGAAATCTGTATGTCTCAGCCAGATAGATACAAAGTTACTAGTAAAGAAAATTGGGTTTGCAAACTGAACAAATCATTGTATGGACTGAAGCAATCTCCAAGGCAGTGATACAAACGATTTGACAAGTTTATGAAGGGTCAGAAATACATAAGAAGTAAATACGATCATTGTGTATATTTACGCAAACTTCAAGATGGGTCCTACATCTATCTACTCTTATATGTTGATGATATGCTAATTGCGGCAAAAAGCCAAAGTGAAATTGACATGTTGAAGGCTCAGTTGAGTAAAAAGTTCAAGATGAAGGATTTGGGGGAAGCCAAGAAGATTCTCGGCATGGAGATAAGCAGGGACAAAGAGAGAGGCAAGCTTTGGTTATCATAGAAGCAATATTTGAAAAAGGTATTACAACATTTTGGTATACATGAAGATTCAAAACCTGTAAGTACCCCATTTGCTCCTCATTTGAAACTAAGTAGCCAGTTATCTCCAAAGACGAATGAAGAACAGGAATACATGGCGAAAGTCCCTTATGCTAATGCAGTAAGAAGCTTGATGTATGTAATGGTATATACGAGACCTGATATTTCACAGGCAGTAAGTGTTGTAAGCAAGTACATGCATGATCCGGGTAAGGTTCATTAACAAGCTGTGAAATGGGTTCTACGGTATATCCTACATACTGTAGATGTTGGTTTAGCATTTGAGCAGGATGAATTACTTGGTCAACGTGTAGTTGGATATTGCGATTCTGACTATGCAGGTGACTTAGATAAGCGACGTTTTACAACTGGCTATTTGTTCACTTTAACGAAGGTGCCAGTTAATTGGAAGTCTACTTTGCAGTCAATGGTTACTTTGTCTACAACAGAGGTAGAGTATATGGTATTACAGAAGCTGTGAAAGAGGCAATTTGGCTTTATAGGTTACTTAAAGACTTGGGAGTTGGTCAAAAACAACTTGAGGTATATTTTGACAGTCAGAGTGCTATTCATTTAGCAAAGAATCAAGTCTTTCATTCAAGGACAAAGCACATTGATGTTCGCTATCACTTTGGAAATTCTGGAAGAAGAGGAGATACTTATTCAGAAGATTCGGACTATAGAGAATCCTGTAGATATGCTGACTAAGGTAGTTACAAGAGCCAAGTTTGAACATTGTTTAGACTTGGTTAATATCCTACACATTTGAGTTGGCGCCTGAGGGCGCAAATTAGAAGCACTACAAAGGCTATTTTGTTTGGGAGGATGAATGATGCTTGCATTTGGTGGGACCCGAAATTGTGCCAAGGTGGAGATTTGTTGTATTATTTTGACTTTGATGGCTTGATATTATTTTGACTTTTTTGGCACAATATCTCTCCCAAATTGGGAAGAGATGAAGTTGGGAGGAGTTTTTGAAGTTATAAAATAACTCCTCCCCCTCCCTTATCAAATCATCTCAAAATTTGATAAATACTAAAAAATTTGTATACATATGAAATTTAGTATTCTCTTCTTAATAAGAGCAGGCTGCCTTAAGTGGTGCTCGGAGAAGTAGGCAAAATTGGTCGAACTCCGTTATCAATTTTCGGGTGTGTTCTTTCCTTATCTCTTTTATTTATTCCGCATTTATAGTATTCAATATTATTTGTCGGGTATATTTGTAGTGTTGTGTTTAATTATTTGGGTGTATTTACTGTTCGTGTGTGTACACGAGTTAAGTTATGATAAATACACCGTGCACGTAATTTCTATCCAAGAGGCCGGGTTTTAAGTGGGATCGTTTGTGACCCCTCCGCCCTTTCCTGAGATTTTACGTAGAATAGTAATACTATCTTAGGAGTCCGTTTGGCGGTCTTTCCTGGGTATTACCGAATCGGTTCACTTCACTAGTTGTTTACCTTAGAGGAAAAAATTACCCGATTTTCCCAACAATCAAAGTGTTTTGTATCTTGCAAGGAATCCAGTATTTCATTCAAAGACAAAACACATTTGAATTCAATATCACTTCGTTCGTGAGAAAGTAGAAGAAGGAACGGTGGACATGCAGAAAATTCATACAATAGATAGCCTGGCAGATTTTATGACAAAAGTAATTAATGGTGACAAATTTATGTGATGTCGATCTTCGTGTGGTCTGGCAGAGACGTAAATAATATGAAGCGACAAGGCAAAAAGAATAGTATGAATATCTCATTGAGTCTCAATCAAATCTTCAAGTAGGAGAATTGTCAAAAAAGAGTTTAGTTTGTAATTTTCTATTTTTCCTATAGTAAAATTCTTTTATCCTTGTCAGTAGTTTTTACCTTAATTTAAAAGTTTTTCACGTAAAATTTATGTGTCTATTTTATCTTTAATATTTTTAGTTTTATTTTAGTTTCGACCCAGCTCTGTCTAAATCCTAATTGTTGCTAACAGTTTGCACTAATTATAAACATAGAACTATCTACCAGGAAAATTAAATAATATGAAACAACAAAACATGTTTAATTCATTTGACTTATATAATCGATAAAGGAAAATTTTAAGCAATTTTGTCTTTTAAATATATTTACAAGTTTAAGTCCGGAAACAACCTCTTTATATAATACAAATAAAATATTGTTTATAGTTGAAAATCCTCTCTCAACTCTCCCAAAGCAAACTAACCGGACTTTTTTTTTTCTTTGTCATTCAAATATATAAGCCGATTTTGGATTGAAGCATGCTAATTGCATCAAGAGGTCAAGATTGACATGCTATACCACCCTATTTGGATTGAATTTTCAAACTAATAAAGCCTTAAAATGATAGAAAGATTTAAAGATGATTTGTGACAAAAAAATTAGCAATCCATATTTTTACTCATTTATAAAAAGATTTTAATTAGTAAAAATTTTTATATCGTTAAAATAAAATGTTAATTTAAGAATTATAATTTTCATTGATTTAGTATATGATGAAAAGAAAAAAAGTTAATAATTTTTAAATTATAAATATGACATATTTTATCCACAAACAGAGACTCATTGCTATCTGTGTAAGAGTCAAAGCTTATCACACGTCCTCAAATGAAATTATTGGACCGAAGATAATATGAATACAATAAATGAGGCTATTCACATACAAATTTATCATGTTATTACAACATAAGACTTCCTATATTTTGAGTTTAAAAAAACAAAAATCCTGGACAACGACCATTTAAGCACAACCACTCCTCCTAATATGGTGCCAACTGTTTGAGGTGGTCCCGTTTTCCTTTGTGCTGTGATCATTGTCATGTCGTTTCCTGCTCTTTAAATGCCTTTCAATGCATAAACTATACCACTCCTTTTGCATTTCAAATTCTCTCCAGAGAGTCCAAACCTTTCTCATCTTTTCCTTCTATTGCCTCTTCTTATATTGCAGGACAAGCACCTTTATTTCTTTGTGATTTCTCTATCAAACACAAATGCTTCCAACAAAGCGTGGCCACAGATTCTTCAAATTCAGAAACCCATCGCTCTCTAATGTCACCGTATCCTATCACCTCTGCTGCATGCCAATTCTTTTCGGTTAAGAGTTCTAAATACAGCATCTTCCTTGATATAATCACCAATAACTAACCTTTTTACTTGGAAACAAAACTTCGGCTCCTACCCTCGACCCAACTCCTTCGGTCCTACCCTGCTGAGAAGATAAAATTTCAGTGTTTCACTTTTTCAAGAAAGGCATATCCATATATAATCTTTCTAAGAATATTTTCGTTTTTCCGGGGGTTCTTTTTCCTTGTCACTTACGTCCACATTTATCTTTTCTACTCCCAATGGTTTTGAAGGCCTACTTCTTCTCACGTGCGGTCGTGGAACTGGCATGGATTATGCTAAGGATTGACTACTCTAGGCTTTTCTGGCTCCTCTTTGGCGTCTTCTCTTATGAAAATCATGAAGGAAAACCTCGGATTTAGACCTCTCTGCCTCCGACGTGCTGACACTTAACTCTTCCATCTTTAGTTGTTTAGTTACTATACTACTCATTGATATTATAGTTTTTAAGCGTCTTCCGACCAAACTTCGCGAGTTGTCTAAGTTGTCAGAGAACTCAAACATGCACAGACAGCAAGTTGAGACACAGTCCAATCGTGAATATATCGAAACCGATCCTACAGGACGGTATGGTCGGGTAAGTTTAACAGTATCTACACACACACACATCCTAACTATTGTGAAATAATATCTTATCTCAATTAGCTAGCGTAGCTGTAATATTTCTAATATTATATATGCCAGGACAGCAAGTTTTACCGAATACCATCAATTATCTAATCGCTGGTATTAATATTTTTCTGTGTTCTTTAATCCTATCTTCAATTTTTGTTTCCTTAGTCAACCGGATCTTTATTATTTGTTTTGGTTATTAAGACTTCCTTCTGGGTCATCCTAGATATAAGCCTCACATAATTTACTGATGACTAACTTTTTATGTAGCCATCCACAAGTTCCCCAAAACTTGAAAGATTACACACCTGTATGGGTTTTATAGCTTTCTAAAAATTGAGTGAGAATGCGTGTAATCTTGAGATAAGAACGAACATCACAGTTAATGAAGTGATGCAATGATATAAACTTGACAGGTTTGAAGTCACGTCTGAGAGTTTGAAGTTTTCATGACTAGAACATATATTGACAGTATTTGCTGAGGTGGATTTGGTAGGGAAGTTATCATCCAGACCATTATGCGGGGTTATCAATTTTGGTTCTGGTACTGAATGATCTAAAGAGAGGTTATGTGTTTTTACATGTAATATTATAACCTTTCCTTCGTAGGTGTAAATGAGAATTTTGACACAATTGTTGGAGAAAACAAATTGTTTTGACGTTTTTATTTGCTTAGTTGAGTGATCATTTGTTCAATGGATTGCTGAATAGAAATTTTCTGATCACATCAAGATAATATGTCTTTTACTTCACTTTGGATAGTTTGATGAGGTTCTTGGAAAAGGAGCAATGAAAACAGTCTATAAAGCCATTGATGAAGTAATTGGAATGGAGGTAGCATGGAACCAGGTCAAACTCAATCAGGTACTTTGCAAGCCTGAGGACTTGCAGCGGTTGTACTCCGAGGTTCACCTTCTCAGCACCCTTAATCACGAATCTATCATTCGGTTTCACACCTCATGGATTGATGTTTATCAAAAGACCTTCAACTTCATCACTGAAATGTTTACTTCAGGAACTCTCAGAGAGTAATTTCCTTTCCGACTCTAGACCTTTTGAACATTATCATATCTCAAAATTCAGATCTTTTTCATTCCCTTCCTCTTTGATCTTTGGGAAATGCATTACAGATTATTTAAACAAGAGAAAAACTAGAGCATCTTACTAATCAGATAGAGAAAGTTCTTTGACCTAATGAATCTTACATCTCAGTCACAAGCTCTCCATTGTCAATTTGGTGCAGATACCGGAAGAAATATAGGCAAGTTGACATCCGTGCCATTAAGAACTGGTCTAGACAGATCTTACAGGGCCTTGTGTATCTACACAGCCATGACCCTCCAGTAATCCATAGAGACCTGAAATGTGATAACATCTTTGTTAATGGACATCTTGGACAAGTCAAAATCGGTGATCTAGGCCTTGCAGCAATTCTGAAGAATTCCAAATTAGCTCACAGTGTCATAGGTACTTATTCCGTCAAGCATACAGTATAGATCGTAAGCATTTGGATGTTTGTGTTAATATCGTTACGATTGTTCTGTTACTTTTTAGGCACCCCTGAATTCATGGCACCAGAATTATATGAAGAAGAGTACAATGAACTAGTTGATGTCTACTCGTTTGGCATGTGTGTTCTAGAGATGCTCACAACTGAATACCCTTACGGTGAATGCACGAACCCAGCACAAATTTACAAGAAAGTGACCTCGGTAGAGTGCACATCTGATCTCATACCTGCGAATTTTTTGGACTAGAAAATGAATGTGGTAATCCTGTAATCAAATATGCAGGGCAAGCTACCAGCGGCATACTACCGGATTCAAGACTTGGAAGCACAGAGATTTATTGGAAAATGTTTAGCTACTGCTTCAGAAAGATTATCAGCCAAAGATCTACTGCTTGATCCATTTCTGGCTTCTGATGACGATTGCCTGTTAGCTGCTACAAGATTTACAAATCAGACAGCCTTTTTGAATACTGGGGAAATGGAGAAACTGCACCTGAGCAATGATCAACCAAAGACAGAGATGACAATCACAGGGAAGTTGAATCCTGATGATGATACGATATTTCTTAAAGTGCAAATCACAGATAAAGATGGTATGACTCTGAGTATGGTTCAACTTACGGAGGCTAAGAAAAAAAATAAAAACCATTAACTGACCTATTCTATAAAGGTGCATCAATTCAAAAGCCGGTCAATAGAAATTTAAGTCTTCTAGAATTTAATATAGAGACTGTTAAAGAGTGTAGTGGAATCTAGTGGTGACATTGACATAAAACCAGCCAGCGTCAGGAAGGGAAAATGAGTGAAAGAACATAAGCTTCTGTCATATGTTAAATATGAGAACTTTAATTAGACAGACGAAGATCCTCAAGGAAGATAGGAATAATAGCATATATAGACAGATGTTGGCGCTTCAAATATATTGAAAGTCTTCCTGCATTTGCCATCTTGCAGGTAGTCCAAGGAACAACATATACTTTCCATTTGATATTATACATGATACACCAATGAATGTTGCAATGGAGATGGTCAAGGAGTTAGAGATAGATGATTGGGAGCCTCATGACATTGCCGAAATGATTGATGGAGAGATTTCAGCGCTAATCCCAAACTGGAAGAAGTGGGATTTGCCAGAAGATGTCGCCTACCACACACTAGAGTACCAAGAAGATGGACCTAATAATCCTTTCCATTCTTACTCCTCGTGTTCATCATCTCAAGACCTGCCAGAGTTGATGACGCATTGTCTCCTAGGTATGCAATCTTCCTTTTCTGAACCTGACACATTCCTGTGATGCTAACACTTACAACACCTGGGAATCTTCCATATAAAACCGATATACATTCTAATTGTTTAAGGTTTTGAAGAACATAATGTAGAACGTTAGAAGAGTTGTTCATCATTCGTGTTTCCGTTATTTCGAAGCCTTAGTTATTTAATAACATAAGACGACAATCTAGAGATTCCCTATGCTTCTCAGTAGGGAATATTCTAATTAGTCAGTTCAAGACATGCATGTGAGGCCTTAGACGAACAACAGGAAATCAGAATATCAATTCAAACAGCTGTTTCTGCAGATGATTTGTTTGATGATACCAGCTCTCAAAGCTCTTCACACTCAGGATCATATTCCAACATGAAATACTTTCATGGTGACGATCACAAGCCTAATTTGAGCTCAACCATGAGAGTTAGAAACTCAAATACAAGGATTTCCAACTTGACAAGGTTTGGTCCTCGAGACAACTCAAGTTCTCATATTGGGCAGGCGATTGCTAGAAGTGCCTATGAACACTGCAGCCTTTTGCTGGAGTCACAGAATAGAGCTTCTAGCTCTAAAAAGAAAAGGCTGATGAACAGCCACAGATTTCAGAGGAATCGGTCACTAGTAGATGTCCGCAGTCAATTACTACACCAGTCATTGGTTGAAGAGGTAAATAAGAGAAGAATGTTCAAAACTGTAGGAGCTCTAGAAAATATTGGTTTTCAGGAGCTTCCTGGTGGCACTGGAAAGGCATCATCACATCAAACTTGGAGCGAAAGAAATTAAAACTTAGATATGTCAAGAATCAGAAGTGAGCAGCAATTGATGATCTTGTGTGAAATGAAAACACGAGAAATGCCTGAAGTATAGCTTCTTTACGGTTCATTTGATGAGGAGCTATTGGAGGTCATCAATGTCAATCAGCAATAAGGATTCTATCAAGTGATCAGCCAAGTTGTCTTGCAATTGATTGTAAATAAGTATGTCTATGGCATGATCCATGTAAAAATATATCCTTGATTAAAATAAATGTTTGAGAAATAAAAAAAATACATGCTTTGTATTAACATTTCTCTTCCAAAATCAAGAACCTAGACGTTCTGTTCATCAGTTGAGAATGAAAATTTGTCACTGTATATCTTTACCTACGTCTTTGCTCCAAGTTGCGAGTCCAAAGAAGCACACGTTGGCAACAAGAAACACATGTTTTTTAGTAGCACTTCAAGATTACACTGTATATAAGCCATATACAGCAATAACATAGTTACAAGATATTCTGATTGTGTGTTGTTATTTACTGAATTTTAATGATTGTCAAGGAAGTTAGTTGACAACAAATAATCCAAAGCAGCATGCCCTGTTTTTGACGACATCATTTCTTAATATCGAACCATAGATTTCTGCAGTTCATAAAGCATGTTGTCGATTCTGCCATAATTATATTGTTTCCACCTTTGATTTCTCCACTGTTTTAGTAGAATGGACAACAGCTTCACACTTTGAGGACATGTTCCGATGATTTTTCTTATTTGTAACTTTCATGCAAGTTGGACGATAAAGAAATATGATGAATAGGTCGGCAGATTTATGACAGTATTTACTCCTAAGTGGTGTGTTTTCTATGACTTTAGTTTTCGACCTTTCGCATGGAATGAGACTAATCAAGTGCACAATCCTGGACAAGTCACAATCCTGTACAAGATTGTCGACTGGGCCAGTTGACAAGTTGGAGTCCCCCCAATTTCATGTGATTCTCTTTTCTTGCTTAATTGCTTTCACATCACCTAGCACGTCTAGTTAGTCTAGTCTGATGGTCCCTGCAGGATATGGATACTTTGAAACTCCTAGTCCTAGCATCCAACAGGCTACGTAACACTTATAACAGCCTTAAAACCGGATTGAGCAACGATTCTTATTTTCTGAATTTTTATACATTTCCCTCGTTCCTATCATGAAAGGACTCTGTTTGTTATAACAGCAAACAACAAAGGCTAAGCCTCAGGGGCTCTTTTCCCATGGAAAGTCACTAGCTGAACATCTTAGAACAACGATAAAGCACGAAAAGAGCTGCATATATATGACAAAATAACCATCAGATTCCAAGGGTATAGTTCTTGTGGTTCTGCTGGATCTGGATGTGAGCCAACTGTTAATGGTAAAGAATGAAGAGATTAAATAATTGACATTAGCGAATTTGTCAGTGTTCCTCTGCTATCTAAACATTAAAGTACTATAACACAGACCTAAGTGTATTCGATGGGGTTCATAATACCTTTCTCGGGATCATTACTAACTACACCAGTAGTCTTTCGTTCAATCAGTAGGTTATATAAAACTACAAGAAGAAAAAGGAGATGGTATATATAATGCTTCCCTTCCAGTACTGGCACCTAAAATAATTTCATTTGTATTTTCATGGAAAAGGTATGTCTTCTGGACCATAATTCATTTTATCGCTTTGGAAATCAATAATTATTGCTTGGAAAAAACTGGTCAGGACAATGATTAAGGCAAGTCTAACCGAGTATAGTTTGGCATGGTTCAACTAACTATGATTTTTTGTCACGCCTATTTGAGTCATCACTCTTCTTTCTCATTAACTCATTCCATGAATTTACCAATTCTATTTCAGCTCGTTTCTTATGTTGAGTGAAAAAGAGCCTTCCAGTTCTTCCTCTTTGACCAGCATTTTCTTTATTCTATCTTCAACTATGAAGGCTACCACTCGCTGTTCATGGTGTTTCTCGGGTTTAATATATATGAACAAAGAAAAAAGAGTCTACAAGTTACTGTGAGTTCCTGAAATTCCTCGTCCTGGTGTAGTTAAGATAATCGAATTAAACATAGCCTGAAAGATTCCTATATTGATTTGACTTTCCCTCAGCCAACCAGGATGAATACAACAGAGAGACCTATAATACTATTTCAGTATTGCCTTAAGCTGCTGAAATCCAGCAGTCTGTAATTGGTTGAACTTGGAATCACGGCAATCTATATTCAAAATTATAGCTGTAAGTTTTAGCCTTTTAATGACTAACAAGGCTCATTTCAATAGTGGATTTCGGATTCCAGTTCAACTTTGAAATGTAGAAGTCCTAAAAGCATGATACATCAAAGTTTCTGTCATATATGCAATTGATAATCTTATGTTTTCTACAGTCGGTCTGTCATGTTGACCCAGATTTCCTCAAATGCCTTCACAATGAGATCACGATTCTCATTTGAATTTAGCGAAAGGTAACAAGTAAGAAGGTCTTCCAAGTCCTTAGATTCCCTGATATTGTTCTCCACAATCATTTCGACCATGGAGTCCCTGAAGTCCCTCTGTGGATCAGCCGAGGACTTGACTACTGCAAAGCTCTCTGAAAGGGTCTTATTTCTTGATGATGACACACTTTTTCGAGCACTGGCCTGAATTTTCCTGTTTAAAATTCTTGGTGAATTAGCTCGAAGTCTTATTCCAGCACAGTTTGAAGAGACCATTCTAATGGGACGATTGGTATTTTTCTCTGTACGCGTCCTGACGCTTTCCTCCTTGACAACCTTGACAGAGAGACACCTTTTTGCTTTAGATGACCTTTTTCTAGTATTGGTGGCATCAATTTCCTTGTCTTCCAATTTTGCTGGTTTGGCCGCACAACGATGAAGCTCTGGCTTTGAGATCATAGTGTCATGACCATCAACGCTCTTAACTTTCGTTTCACGGCATTCATCGTTCATGTCAATGATGATATCTGTCTTTGAAAAACTAAATTTACAATTTCGATAAGTGGAACACAACGCTACTTGACGATCAAACAAGCCAGTAACAGCAAAGTTATCATCTTCCTCAGATTCAGATAGGAGGGATTTATAGAAATTAAGCTCAGGAGAGCTCCCGAGGGAGGAGCTAGAGCAGTACCCTACTGAGTCATCAGGAACAGAACCTGTCCAGACAGAGTTATTGGCAGCATGACCGCCATAACTAGAAGAAGTGAATGAGGAGCAGACAAGTTTTGGACAGGGCCTGTAGATGGTTTTTCTTTCACTTCTTCTATTTGACGAAGCTCTTGGTTGCTCTAGGAAATGAGTATCTGAAACTTTCAGGTTTACAGGAAAATTGTAGCGTTTATCTACTCTGTTAGGAGCTGTCTTGGAGTAGTAGGAGTATCTTCGCCGAGAAACATTGGATTTTCGTGATGTAGCAGAAGATGAAGGCACCTTTCTCTTCCAACGTCGAGAGGTATATTGCTTTCTGCTTTTGCTCATGTCCTTGAGCTTGTAAAACCAGGCATTTGGTATCATATCTGACAATCTAAACCTGTAATTTCCCATCTCTTTATGTGAATTCTCTCGTCTTGTGTTACTGGAACGCCCTTAAAAGTTTCGCTCTTCTTCCGTCTGAGGTGGTTCCGTCTTATATTCAAAGGTGACCAACATGTGATGAGAGCTACGAAACAATAAGGATATAACGTTGGACAATTATTCAAATTTGTTAAATTATCTTTTTCTGTTGTTTAGATTGTTTTCTTTATTTTAGGTATTTAAACCTTTAAATTTTTGATTTATTTAATTAATCTCGATCGAGTTTATTGTACAAAACTTGTCTAGCGCGGAATATCTGATTGATATGATTTGCAAGTTATTGCGTCAATCCGAAGATTTACTAACCAAAAAGAAATTTTTTGGATATAGTGAGAAGTGTACCAAAAAGAAATTTTTTGGAGAAAAGTGTTCCAACCATTGAAGGATGATGAGAAATACTTCTTTAGGTTTAAAAAGTCTTATATATTTGAATAAAGAAAGAATGTTGGAAAATGATTCAAAGTTGTTAAAAATATGATCTTGTTTTTTTATAGTTAACCAAGCTTGTTTACAATGTTTCCTTATCAGCTAAGTTTGTTATTTCATTGTCTATATATTTAGGCTTTTAACGTTAGTATAAATAGGACCTATTAATAAATTGTCTCTTACATTACCTCTTTTTTACTCTTTTCTTTTTAATTAAATTTTGATTCTAAAACCTGACATATAACACATGAGGCTCACTAAAATGGAAACAGTTGGTTTTATATTATGAAGATATTATGATGGACTGTTTACGTCTTATGATCTAATTTAACCAAATCTAAGAAATAATAGGTCCATTGATATCTTGAAAGAGGTCGGTAAATTTCAACTGCGTGTGCAATTTTTATACACATTTGGACTTCAAATCACCTGTGTCGTAATTTTCTGTGCCCTCTGTTATAGTAACATCCGACCCATCTATTTTTTCTCTTAGTCAATTATTGTATGGTTAGATGTTATTGGGAACATTCGGGCACAGGGATTACAGAACAGGAGATTTGAAGCTAGACATTTGTGGCTATAGTCGCTAATTCATCGCTCCAACTTGAAGGATTAGCAGTGTTTTAAGGTCCCATATGTCTACCAAGTGATGTATCATCCCCCGTGATTTCTTGCTTTACAAATGATGATATTCCCTCACCTTTTTCCCTGGCGAGGATATTCAGATATTGATCCCCAAATTTGGGTTCACACTCATGTTTCACTAGCAAATGCTATACAAAAGAAGCTGGTCCCTGCCTGCTCTCACTGCCGGTAAAGCCCTACCCCTACCTGCTGATCTTAAAGTAGAACAATGGCTGTAGGGTCATGTCTAAATCTAACATCACATCAATTAGCAGATTCATGACTTTGTTAAGGGGATTTAAACCGGTCTGGAAACTAGAAACAATAACAGAACATTCTTTTCATGAAAAGTAGTATTTCTAGTCGTGTTATGTTAAGTGTCATCTGCATTTGCGGGGTTGAAGTAACATCTCATCAATATACTAAAAATGGACAGGACCACAAAGAATAATTTAGCCCCAACAAACACTTACCGCTGATAAGTATGAAGATAGTAGATATAGTCTGTTGAGTCTAGAACAGAACGTAATCCGTTTCAAACAAGGGACTAAGTGGATCATTTAGCGAAACAAGATTTTAGTAAACCTCTTGGAGTTAGATACCCATACACAAGTAAGAAGTCAAACCTTTGACCGTAAAACTGGCCCAACTTCCACCTCTAACTCTAAGCCTGATCAGGGATGGATTTTAGCAGACGAGACCTACCCTACTGAATTTGGCCCATTGGGATATCTGTTAACAACAGAAACTAAAATCTGCAGCGGAACTTGCAAGTAAACCCCTAGCCTCTAGGACAGATCGTCAACACCTTCTGTTCTGAGTCTTCTGACTTAAACTAGTGGCAGATGTCTGACAAAGATTCTATGGTATTCCATAAAATTATATGTTCCCAATAGCAATCATAATCATCCCTCCAAGTGGAACTCAGAGAATGGGTTGCCACTTACAAATTCACATCCATCCAAGACGTACGTGAAGGCAACTAATGAACAAATCCAAAGAACATAAGACGTGCAAAGGACCATACTCTTAAATTATTCACATCTCTCAACTAACAGACATTCATCTCTCCCTGTCTCTCTCTCGGTGCACCAACTGTTAATCAAGCACACATCATAAAAGCATAACAACTATTCTGGTACTCTCCTCGGAGAAATCATAAGCGAAAAGAAAAAAAAGCCACCTTTTTGTTGGATTTCTTCAACGACACTCTCTGTCTGATCATTCAAAATGAAAGCATTAGTTGCCTTCAGATACAAGCTTTTCAGGCCCTGCAGAAGACTTTTTCTAGCCTTCAGACTCAAGCTCAGGAAATCTGTCCTGATAAGGTCTCTTCGCTCCCATACACATCGTAGCAACCACCAAAAAGCTCCACCAAAGAAACGGAATTTCAACCCTCTGTTCTCAGTTTTCCGGAGACGTTCCAGAAAAATGGATAGACTCGCGGAGCTAATGAACTCTCCTAAGCCCATGCTCGAAAGACAACTCTTTCCATCCCCTCTGACGCCAGCTTACATAAAGGCCAGCAACAGCAAGGCCACCAAAAATGAAGCTTTTGGAAACGAGGACATTGAAGATGCTTGCAGGAGCTTTGAGAACTATTTGGTGGACGTGATAGTTGAAGAAGGAAAAGTAAGAGACTTGATGGACGTGGAAGAGCTTCTCTACTGCTGGAAGAACCTAAAATGTCCAGTCTTCATCGATTTGGTCAGTAGATTCTACGGAGAGCTTTGCATGGACCTGTTCTCCCCTGATGATGACACCAGTAGCTACATTGCTAGTTCATAGTAAATCCAGTTTGTCTTACCTCGTACGTTGCAAAGGCCTGCCCTCGTCAGCTCTTCCTCAACAATTCTTCTTTCTAACCTTTCTTTGTTCAAAACTCGTATTAGTAAGAGACCACGAATAAAGCCAATCCCAATAGTTGTTTGAGGCAAGTGCATGTCTACATTCAGCTCCACATAACTGAAATTTAGTTATAACTGCTAGTTTGGAAAATTTACCAGCAAGAGCAAGCGCTTGTATGAAAATGTGCAAACCAAAAGAACATCGTTCCTGTGAGATAATACATATAGCCCAACCATTTATCAACCAACATTCACAATTCCAACTATTCATCATGTTATGCCCCAAACTATGAGTAAGTGATCATAAGCTTCCAAATGACTGCTAAACATATTTTCCCAAACGATAGTAACCATATATACTAAGCTTCTTCATCTTTGCAAAGAAAATAGTAGAAGCACTAGATTAGCCAACCAGGACAGTCAGATCAGCATGGCTCCTCCACTCCACGGTCAAGGCTAGGTTCCATCTCCGGTATAATAAAGAATGAATCTGATGTGATTATACAAAAGTATAGAAAGTATAGCACGACAAACAATATAGTTTCATTCATTTAAGCCCAACTTTGGTGATGAAGAAGAGACATCCACTAGATAGTAAACATATTGGGGGTGCTCTGCAAAATGTTAACCAAAAATTGGATAATATAAATGCATTACCATCCTCAGCTGGATGTATATTTACAATTCAATGCACATAAAACTAGATTCTTGCATTCAAAATATCTTATAGATATGCGATATATAAAACTACAGAGCAGTACACAATCTATGATTAGGGGTTTTAGTTCCATCTCATTACACTTGCTTGATCCAAAAAGAAACACCAATGTAGCTCAATTGACTGAGCCAAGTATAAACACATTCAAAACAAATAGATATTAACGTCCCTAATTACCCACCAGACACAGCACCTCCATCTAGTAAGTTCCATGAGATGGTCTGATTTCTGAAACATACACCTGAGCCTTTACCACAGTATCGCCAACTTTAAACCCAGGCATGACCATAAACTCCACTTTACAACTAGAATGTCTTTCATCAAGGATGGCAGTACCTTCCCCTTTCTTGTCAATACGTTCCATGTATATATCTGAGAATTGGCATCCCCTATTTACTGCAAATATTTTGGCTTTGAGATCAATCGAAGTTGCAATCCGCTGTAGAACCCAAACCCACTTTGCCATCCTTGTGAATATTTGATAGAATGGCGTCCTCGGGTGCTTGCCACTCAAAACAAACATCCTCTGATCCAAATTTCCTAAGAAAGACAACTCCATCACTGGATGAGTGACAAACAGGTACTTCTTTCTGCAGAAATCAGCAAATTCTGAATGTGGATTTTCTATCAGATAATGAAGAGGATCATCAACCATCAAGATATCATCAACATTATGAGACTTAAGTGACATGCCATGGAACATCCTCCGTGCAATGAAAGCTTCAAAAGCAAACTTCTTATCAGACCTTTTGAAGTAAACTACTCCACTTTCAATTGAATCTGCTGCAAGGTCTAGATCCCAACCCGAAGCTTTCATCAAGCTAATTACTGGTTTTGCAAAATCATGAATGGATTTCGAAGTATTTTTGAAGGTATCCTCAAACATAGCAATATTCATAATCCTTGCATTCTTTCTCACTAAACTTTCCTGCCTCATCTTTTCAACTAATATAGAATATCTAAAATTGAAATCATGAAGTTCTTGTCGTAAACATGCAATTTCAGCATCTTTTTCACTGTTTTTAGACTTAAGTTTTTCTAACACCTCTTCATTAACTTCTATTTCGGCTCGTAAACAATCAAGAAGAGACAAATCAAGCTTGGATTTTGCGAACTGCTTCTCCTTGTATCTCTGCTTGATCTTACAAAGTGATTCCAGCAGAGCAACAACAAGTTCATCAGCAGCTATAATCTTTTCAGGAATGTAGGGTATATGAGCTTCCTGAAGTTGGATATAAGCTAATTTCAGAGCAGAAACTACATCAAACAGCTCAAGAATATACTTGTTACCAATTATGCTGCTCTTGTTTCCAACAGCAGGTTGGGGATGGATTTTCTCACCATCGCAGCCAGTTTCCTTGATGGCATCACTGTTATCTTCACCACTTGATTGTTCTTTGGGGTCTGGCTGAGAGTGACGATCATGGGGAACTTGGTTCTCATTGGTAAAAACTCCAATGGATCTCAGTTTGCAAACTTTTGCAAATTTAGATACCATTTCGGTTATGTTTGAGGAGGGTTTTGAGGTTTTAGTGGTGGCATTCTCCATAACTTAAGAAGATTGATCAAAATACCGATGACAAGTCCTACGGGATTTAGTTTTCAGAAACACTAATCTGAAGAAACTGAAGAAAGAAAGATACAACAAAAAAAGGAAACAAAACGACACGATGCAATAATGTAAAGCAAACACTAATAAGAAGGTCCCGATTTCCAGGCCAAATGAACACTTAGGACCTCAAAGGATTGAATAAACTAAGGGTGTTTCAAGGTTATGCAAATGACCAACGTGCTTCCTAGAGAAACAGCTAGCAAGAACAACATAGGTTATGAGGGTGGTCAAGAGATTCAAGTTAATTAAAGCAACTCGCTTTTTGTTGCGTATGCTTAAATCCCCCAATCAAGGAGCTCAAGAGAGAAGTAACCAAGCACAAGCGGCTGCCAAATATTGAAACTTTACCTCCAAAGATCGAATATACCTCAGCATCAAAGATTGGAAGGCAAAGCACTAACAGATGAGTAGTAATAGTATCAGACTAACCAAGTGTAATCATTCAAAGAAACGACGAAAAGACATTAGAAAAAGAGAAAAGCCTACAAAATAAAAGATCTGGACATCTGAGAAAAAGCTCCAGTTGACAAAAGAAGATCGAGATGGAAGAGGAAAACAATGTTGTTATCTATTTTCTTCACCAAATGGATTCAAAGTTTGGAACTTTAGCACAAAGCAATTACAAAAAGAGAAAAGGTAACAAAAGAAACGACCTGGGCATATGAGAAAACTTGACAAAAGGAGAAAGAGCTGGTGGACGAAAACAAAGTTATTATCTATTTCCTTCACGAAATAGCTTAAGTTTTGGAACTTTAGTTCAAAGCATTCGTCTCTCTGAGTGCTACTTCTCCACTGGACATTACGACAAGCTCGTTTCTGGGGTTCAGTATTTCGGTGTCTCTCTTCTCATCTCTAATGTAGTAACGTGTGCAAGCGTGTGAAAGCGTGAAGTTTGTAAAGTTTCCATGATTGTTTAGAGAGAACTTGTAAATAAAATTATTATTTATGGGGAAGTGGGAGACGTGGAAGAAACCGAGTAAAGAAACTGTGGAGTTGCAGAGGTTGCAGTGTTTGAATTCCCTCTCCAATCTCTTCATTCTTCAACATTTACAATGAAGCAAACACACACACACACACGTAAATTACCAAAATTAAGTACTGCTACGTTACTTGATAGTGTATTAAATTATGTGTCATTTTGTCATTTAAGCCTTCTGCGTCCCCCCTTGCCCTTGGACCAATCCCACTGAGGAGGCTTTTCAGAAGATGGGATCAGATAGCAAAGCAGCCGTTGATCTACTTGAGCCAAACTTTTGAAGGGATTAGATGGGCCATTCTACCCGTGATTGGACCCAACAACAAAACAACAGCATTCTGTGACTGTGTCACGCTCAGACCTTGCAGCACAAGTTTTTACCAAGCTAGACTGTTCATAGATGACGCTCAGAAACCAACTGGCGGATTGTCACTTATTTGTAATGTAATTTAACATCATTCATGTATATTTGTCCATCATTAATTTACTTTAAAATATTCCCAGTTGAAAACTCCACATTATTTTCATTTTCAAACTCTTCATTTAACAAATTGAAAGCAACAAACTTGTCACCTTCAAAATTTTCCTCGAGTTTTAAGGGATGCAGGTTCTTCTACTAAGCTTCCGTACGGCTTCATTTATCGTCAACAAAGTGATGCAAGAGCTTTCATCCTCTTAAATCAGTATAAGAAATCGATATACAATTTTTTCTCAACTATACGTAGATCAAGTGGCTTTACATGCATACGACGATGTTTAATGTTTGATTTTTTATCAAAAGAAGAAGCACAAGGCAGGCAATTCTAGACCCATCTGTCCGGATCGAGGTTAACCTGCCAGCTTTATTCAAACTTAAATAATTGAATTGTTTCAGTCAGGCTGTAATGTATGCCTCTGCACATGCATGTCACACTCACATTTCTAGTTCATATTGCTACGAAACCCTAAGCTGGTGGTGGGGTGAAATTGGTTTTTGAAACGTACATGTTGTATATAAAAGGGAGACAACTGTATCTTCGTTGCTTTTAGAATTTTACAGTACTTGAGACGTGAACAAAAGAACAGCGACAAAGTTGTTCTGCTGCAGCTGCATGCATTCCGATCCACACGCTTTTCCCTTTTTTTCACAGCTACACCTGTTTACTACTTTACTATATATAAAAGGGCTTCACTTCATCCCCACGCTTGCAACTTTCAATTCCATCGGTGAAATACTTGCTTATCTAGCTGATATTAGACATCTTCACTTTCCTCGATGCAGAATATATATACACGTACCTTTCTCATTTATTAACCCTCCTCCTGCCTTGTACTGTACAGTTTCGAGTCAGAGAAAGTAGATTGCTCCGTGCATGGAGGGGAAAACTGATTTGGTAAAGATAAGTAATAATGTTTAACTATAATGAGATTTGAGTATAGCTTCTTGCAGCTATCTTCTATGGTTATAAGGATAGTTAACTAATGCGGATAACCCTTAGAGGATGTAGCTATTTTTGCACCATTAGTTAAGGAGCATAAGCAATTCAATTAAGGCATCAAATTGACATTTATCTAACTGAATGAACAATCTAATCGTAATGGATTCCTTAGGATTAAGATTACGTGAATGGTAATCATGGAATTAAGGGAGGTTGATATATTTCCAAATTATGTTTACCCTCGTGTTCTTACAAGTTGTATTTACGAAAACATGCGCTGAAGTTGTCAGGCAGGCGTCAAAAGACAAACTACTCTTAAAGAGACTCAAAAATTGACTTTTGATGAATCTATAAGTTAAGGCACCAGGAGATGGGACACAAAACATGCAGAGAAGTTGGAAAATGTTGGCTGAGAAATTAGAATCTTCATCAGAAGTTTCAGGGGGAGAAAACAATAAAGAAAAAGAAGGCTCCATGTAAAGAATTGAAGTGTCTTTTTAAGACCATGTGAAGAGCAGTTCTCGGAACTGAGTCCAAACTTAATAGTCATCAGCCACCAAACACGGCACCATTTTCTTACACATTGGTTTTGATATTTTGTCTCCTTGCCCTTGCCCTTGATATTTCTTACACATTGGATGATCACTTGGAGACATTAGCAGGACGTGACATACACATGCTCTCCTTTTACTTTGACCAAAATTACCTGCAAAACTATACAGTTGATGTGTCCAGAACCAGGAATTTAAACTCTCCAAAGTTTCTTATCTACAGTAGCTTCACTGAAGCAGATTAAGGCAGACAGAATGTACCTTCTCCTTTCACCGAATTAAAGACACAAACTGAATTTGGGTCTAAAGAATTAAGTCAGCTCGTGCGCTGTATATTTTTGCTACTTTTTTAACTCTTCTAATTAGTTACCCTTCGCATTTGTGTTCAAGTACCGAAATATTCTAGAGCTGGTACTTCTTGGTTGCTCGTGGAATGCAATTGCAGTTTTCACCGATTATCACAATTTCCTAAAACAAGATAATTAAATTCAAGCTGTAGAATTATATTTTTTTTCTTCTTTAAACTGATACAGAAAAGAAATAGAAGACTGAAGAAATATGTTAAAAACAAAACGGGCAATAACTATTTTTTAGTTTTTCTTATTAGTTTGTGCTATAGAAAAGGGGGGGAAAAAAAAAAAGAGAATGACAAGAATGGGAATGTTACTGGGACGAATAGTAGTAACAGTAACAATGGTGTGTGTTTTGATATACGTGTAATGTTTCTGGCTTTGGGAAGTCGTTGAAAGACAGTGAAGAAAGCTTGTAAGAGAATCCTGGACCCAAACATGGTAAAGCTTAGGAACAGACGATTCTCATAGATTCAACAAAATTTTTCTCTTCTCTCTCAGATCAACAACTACTACCACTATTGTCTATCTGCAAACACCTCTCTGCCAATCCTTTACCAATACACATCCACTTTTTTCCTTCTCTACTGCAACCACCCCCACTAGCGCACGTTCACTCGTTTGCCAACTTCAGGATTTAAAAGAAACATGGGAAAGAGAGGAATGGAAATGAAGGGATGCTCTTGTTCTCCTACTCCGACCACAGAGCTAGCATGACAGTCGCATAGCGTGGGGGTTTTGAGGGTTCAGCTTCAAGTCTGTGATCATTTTTAGTTTAGTATAATCTAATTGGAGTGTGACAAAGGAAAACAGAAAGCCAAGTGTTAGCTTCTCTTGTTCAGTAGTTCGGAACTAGCTAGTCTTCTTCTGCAAGTGAATTGCCATGAAATAAGAGAGAAAGTCTACTAGTTTGTTGGCGCTTTAATTCTGAGCTCTGCTAAGGGGATTTCGCTTTGGCCTCGTTATATTCCGATCTTCTCGTTCATGGGGTCGAAGAGAAACAACAGATCAGTACTGAGCTTCAACAACAAACCCTCTCTTGTCTACTGTGCCTCCATCTTCTTCTTGTCATTATGTGCGCTCTTTCCCACCATCACTTCCACTGTCACTTGTTTAGGTAAGAGCAACAATTCTCTACAAAAGCTTAAGACTTTTTTATGTTCTCTTATATATCAGCCGTATCGCCACTCCTACCTGGTAAGTGAAGAGAAAGGAACAGTGCACTCATCTCAGTCACCACTGCCACATATTTTCTTTCCACGGTTTTTCTAGCAAACCTTGACCTTTGGTTTTCGCAACGAATGAGTTCAATTAATTCGTTTTCCATAAAATGCAGACCCCAGGCGTTCATTGTCCGGCAAAGCTGATACATATTTTCAGGTGAGTTTGGTTCTGTTGGCCTAGGGGTCTAGCTGCTAGATTATGCCAAAAAGTACTAATTTTTCTCAATATAATCTTCATTTAGGCCCTTTTTTATACGCAGAGATTTTCAAATGTCTGAAAATCAGAACATATGTATATGTATATGTTCGTGTGTGTTTTCCTTTTACCGAAATATGAACACTAAAACCAAGCAAGTACACGTTACAGCTGCAGTCAAAGATGGAATAGAGAAACAATGACTGTGTCGGGACAGTATCTAGCTAGCTACTATCTAACCTACGAAGTTTCTTTTTTCTTTTTTCTTTTTATTATGCACCCCATAGATATAAGGACAATTTATAGACCATTATTTACGCCGCGAACAGTATTTACAGTGCAACCCGGAAAGGACTCATTTTGCATTCTCAGCCGTGCGATGAATCTAATCTATCCATGAATATGATTAGGAATCAGCTGACACAAGCATGGTGGTCCGGCCCTTGCCTTATACCCTTTCAAGTTTAGTTTCATTTCACCTCAAGCTTCGTTAAGCGTACAACACCATCCGGCGCAATTTAGCCAAAGTGATCATCGAACATCTGTTTCCTTTCTCTTGTCGTCTTTTTCGCTGCTCAGCGCTTTCAGCGGAACCATGCTTTTGTGTTCTCAAAGAAAATATTAAAATCCACCTCTAAATCTATCCGTCTGCCCTTTTCTTCTTTCGCTTTACCACATACTGTTGTTGTATGTGCACTTCATTAATGATTGATTGTAATAATAATGAAAAGGGTATGATTGGTTTTGCAGGATTTTGAGAAGAGAAGAGATGAGGTGACGAAGGAGGCCTCTTTGAGCGTGAATACAAGGAGGTTTTTGAGTGGACCTGGTTCATCGCCACCGCGTTGCACGTCAAAATGCGGCAAATGCACCCCATGCAAGCCTGTGCATGTGCCGGTGCCTCCAGGGACGCCCGTGACGGCTGAGTATTACCCAGAAGCATGGAGGTGCAAGTGTGGCAACAAGTTATACATGCCATGATCAACTTCATTAGGTCAAGAACATATTCTGGTTGTTAGTTGTTTTTTAAAATATTATTTATCAAGGATTTCTCTACGCTTGGAAAGACTCGGAAAATGTTGCTTTATGAATTTACTATGGTGAAGGCTCAGAATAGAGTAGGAAATATACATATATATATCGAATCTTTAACACTAACATACTGCAAAAGACTGGTTTTTCTTTTCTTGTCATTCTCTCCCCGTTGTCTCTTTGCCAACTCTCCGTGTTTCAGAATCAATCTGGTCGGATTACTAGCCAAAGAAAACGGAGAAACTGGATGCAGATGCAGATTCAGCACTAAAAATCGAAACTTTAATAAAGAAAAATTCCATCTACAACGTTTAGTCTTTATGAACTAAACTTGGACGAGGAAAACAATATTTGAATTGTTCCAGTGATGCGAGCTGAATCGGCTGTAAGGTATAATAACAGCAACATTGTTGCTGGCATACCTACCACAGTGCTTTTGATAGAAACATCTATTTTTTAATATTGCATTGAGAATATAAATCCGATTCGACTTGAATTAATTAACTTCAAAGTACGGATTAAATGAAACTATATCATTTTAATATAATTAACTAAAATCTCAGTATGTTAATTTTTATATTCTTTAAATACTAATTAAAATGACATTTTAGTCTTGACCTGATTCTTATCAAAATTTGGATTGGACTCATGCTAGAACAGTCAAGACTTGAGCCAGGGCCCATGTGACAAGGACAAGTTAATTAGCCACTACATGTACGTTCCATCAATGTTAATGATTTAGAAACAAAAAAAAAGATAAGCAAAAACAATGAATCAGAATTCAGAAGTGCAAAATCAAACGTTTTGATTTTACAACGTGACTTAAAATCCTTGATGAGAAACTAAGTTTGTCTTCCCGGTTGACTACAACTGAAAGACATGTTTTAGATCAATGACTGTGTTTGGCTTTAGAAAGGGTTTTGATCATACCCTTGAAGATCTTCCAAAACCAATACAGATTCATAATGCCCAAAGCAGAAGGCACCACAAGCAGGCTGTAGAAGCCCAAGGGGAAAACTAGTTTCACCTGATACACCAACAATTATCAAAACATATCAAACAGACATCTCATACCAAGACGTTCATCATGAAGTTCCATTAAACTTGTCCGTTTTCAAGTTCCACCATCTTTGGTATACTCACTAGGAACTAACTTAACTTATTCGGGTTCTGCTTCCTGGTCTTAAACCAGCTAGTATTCTTCTTTTCATTATATGTTATAAAATGAACAATAAACAAAAACATGACTCATGATTCCAACTGAAGGTTTATGTAACGTCATTAACACTTAGAAAGAATATAAACTACATTCACAGGAAAGAAAAAAGTTCCCCCTCTTACCAAGTGAAAGACCAGATTAACACCTTAATAGCATATTAAAAGAAATACTAAACTTTGACATGAGACTTGAAAATTCAATCTAGATATAACACGCACCTGATCAAAATGAGAAATCATGTGGGCATAGAGGAAGATAAACAGAATAATCCTTGCTACCTGAGTACATGATTAGTTCTTGTCACAATTCTAAGCAATAGTAAGCAGGAGAACAGAAAGAAATTCAAGGTAAGGAAAATAGGTCATCCTGAAAACTAAATTCAGACAAGTGTTCCTTCAAATTTAACATCATAAGTAGAGAAATTCTGGTTTACAAGAGAATGTATGAGATGGCTTGATATACATAGAAAAAGCTACAAACGGGTAGGAAAAATGGTACATAAAGTATTGAAGTATCAACCTTAAACCATCATGAGAATATCCTGAAACTAACCAGCCACATAATGATAGAGATCCTTTCTCTCAAACACAACTCTGTTTGTTTTCCCTCCTCACCAGCCTCTGTATTGCCTGTAACCTATTTATCTTGTTACTATTTTTGTGGTATAAAAATCTTCTCTATGCCCAAAGTTCTTTCTAAATCGAGTATTAAGTCACAATTTACTGCTCAAGATATTAGCCTACAATAAGTTTCCATTCCACTGCCAGTGCAATGGCAAGGATTTTCAGGAATATTGGACAGTACCAACCAACCAAGGAACAATGCAACTCCATTGTAGATGTAGAATTTAGAACTCTTTTGACCAGCAGCATCCAAGTACCTGAAAACGCATAATAAGTTAATATCCAAAACAAAGAAAGAAATGGAAGGTTAAGGGATTTATAAATGAAAATTTACCATCTTAAATTCACAAAAGGAGTAGTGGCCTCTGTGAAGAGAACCATCAGTATATAAATCTGTCCTTGGCCACTTATGAGGGAGAGAAATATTGAATACATTGACAGAAAATGGTGCAGGACCTGAGAAGAAAACATAGGATGTGCTGACATCGTTAGTAAAGCAGCCGACCATCACTCTCTCGGATAAAATCTCAGAGTTCCGCACGGCAACTTGATTTCATGAGTAGGCATGACCATTATGGAAAATTATTTTTTGTATTGATATCTTAAAGCAAAACAATTCCAGAAGTGATAGGAAGAGTGCAACCAGACAACTTTGAGCATAGTCCAAAAACTAGTTACAAAAAGACAGATTAGAAACTTTGTTTAAAATGACACTCATTTCCCAGGTTACTAGGAAAGAGATGCTCTCATCAACAAAAAAAGATGTAAGCTGGGTAATGCAATATTTGTAGTCACATACTCTTCCCCGGTTGCTAGGAAAAGAAATAGGATTAAGCCATCAACACACAAATATGTAAACTGGGACATGCATTATTTGTACTTACAATCTCCAGACCGCCTAATGCTGGAAAACACCAAAGAATCATTGAAAGGTCGGACAAAAAATAGCCAATAGAGATCTGTACAATGAGTTAAAATTAAAAAAAGAGGTCAAGTGAAGAAATTAAATAGCTTCTGAAAATATTCAAATACATGATTCCATCTAAATTACAGCTACTACACAGAGCTACCGTATAAAACAGAAAGGGTATAAAATAAGGGGAAAGAGAATAGCTAGCATATCACAAAATGCTATTTAACAGCGAAAGGGCTTTGACAAAATGAAACTAATTAATTGATGAACGAGAAAGAATTTTGAAAAGGATGATATAGATACGCAGTTTATGACACGGCTTACCCCCAATATGAACTCGGATACAAGTGAGGTTCTGTTGATAGCAAGCTCTTCTTGAGCTCCATCATCAAAAAGACCTGATAAAAGCAGCAAGTAAAGAGAAGCTGAAGCTGCAACAAGTGCGTGGAATGTTGAGAACCCCCTGTATTATAAAAGCAATGAAATTTATCTCTACACAGAAGCTGAAAGTCAGTAAAATAGACATTACATACTTATACAGCAAGGATTGAAATGTAAACAGTTATACCTATTGTTCCATTCAACTTTCTGCGCATGGGTCAGCTTTCCGTAACCTTTGAAACAAAGGGTGCTAACATGACCTGTAAATTTATAGACCTTCAAATACCACACACACATGTATCAGAAGTTAATGGAGATGGCAAATGTATGATAAAAAAGGGTGCCAAATTTGGCAAGAAACATTCTTTTCTACATCAGAAACTGATGAATGGATAAAAAAAGAGAACATTTTGAGGACATTAGATAAGCAAAGTGCAAGAAATCACACTAAAAATATCTAATTCTTTAGAATATTCAAACCAGACACTGAAACTCCAACACTAGAATAGGGCATGTAAGTTAGTTTTGACAAAGTTAAAACAGAATAAGAACAAGCTTTCATTATTCATCCGCAAAAGTCAAGTATAATAATTTCCGATTGGTAAGACACCCACCAAGAGAATCAATTTAAAGTATTAAATGTTGTTAATTATCAGCTAGTTGACTACAAAAGTATAGCTTTGCAAAGCTAGCTATCACAAAAATAGACTCAAAGCAATTACTTTAAAGGAACTCTCACAAAAGAAAAATAAAGAGCACAAACTCAAAACAATACAGCGAAACTTTAATGCTTTTCACAAAAAGAACTAATTGATATAGCATGAATTACTGGTAAAGTTTCTGTAGCAATGGACACTTTTCATTAGGCTTTTTCGTTTAAGCTTATTCTACTCAGCACAACTCATAACCTATAACTGCATTCTAGTTTCTTCTAAATTTGAAAATTATTCCCTGTCAGATTAAGACCTTATGCAAAACAAGAAATTAATTACCAAAAGAAATTAATTCAGGAACCCACATTCTACAAAGATTTACGCCAAAAAAATTGTTGAAAAGACCCCTATGCCATTGCAGGAACCTTGTAACTCCCACATATTTTGTTGATTTGGCTTATAAAAGATCTACAAGACAAATTTGTTACATCAACAATTGAAACAAAAATTATGACCTACTCATCTCTCTCTCATTGTTTTCTTGTTCCAAGTTTGTATAACTTGAGCAAACACGTGTTGCCTCGATCCTAGTTCTGCTAATTTATGAGCATTACTGAACTGAATATAAAACCCTTCTCCTGCTTTTCTCTTAGAAGAATAATCACCTCAGCCATTCTGCAAAAGAATGTTCTACCATTGCTTATGCAGCCCGAAAGAATGAGTTGATATCTTATGACATGTATACAAGAACATAAAAGACTATAAACATCCACTAGAATGCCATAGACAACCATATTCTTACAGGAACAAAGTTCAAACGATAGTGTTAGTTCTGTTTCTGCAAAAACAAACATATCCCATGCAAAAGAAGCAGGTCAGACTTACAATTGCACACATAATAATTCCGGAAAACACAGAAAGCGACCGATAAAATTCTTTGTTTGGGGCAACGATCTCCGAGGTAGACACAAGACCAACATGAAAGGGCAATTCGAGCACCATATTCGCTTCCTTTGAATTTGTCACGTTACGTCCAAAGATGACATTCACCGGTTGTCAATCAACAAGGAAAGAAGAAGCAGGGAGAAGGCATAAAGTTAGTAGGTAAAACATTACTGAATGTGGGGGGAAAAAAACAGAGAGAGAATAAAAGTAAATGGAAAAATGGAAAAAAGAGGAGGAGATGAGAATAAGTCCAAGTAGGAAACAGACGTTAAAAACAAAACTCAATAAGAAAAGAAAAAGAAACAGGAAGCAAAGAGAGCTGCATCCAAAGGGCTCTTACCTATCTATGGTATTAAGAACAGATTATGGATGATGATGATGGATGCGCCAAAAAGGAAGTTCCTTGCTTATCTTGTTCAAACTAACTTATCAACAAAAGACCCAAAGCAAAGAACTTCCATTCGTTAGAAGAGGAGGAAGAAGAAGAAGACAATTGGGCACAAGCATACAGGGTAGAGAAATTGGGGAGTACTGTAGCGTGGGGATCTGCCTTTTCGTGGGGCATCGTAAAAATCAAATCTTTTAAAAACCAAAGCAAACCAAACAGAAAAGGAAAACAATCTTTAATGCTCTGGACGTGAAAATTCAACCTGGGACTATTACATTGAATGGACATAAAATTTCCAACTCCCTCCAGTTTTCCCTCTCAGCCGCTGCCCATTCTTAGATTCCTATAGGAAAAGTCTGCGTGGACCCCTCAACCTTCAATGGCCGTGACTTCTGCTTTTCCTTGGAGCAAAAAGGTTGAATCTCCAACCCAAAGGGCCCCCCACATCTCGGCCCGACGAAGCAACTGGGAGGATGTAAATCAGGTACTCAGCGGCCCGCTAAGGGGGAGGTGAGCCACCCACA
>JANZLX010000008.1:5987984-5998517 GCA_025531955.1 Erythroxylum orinocense
GTTGGCATGTAAAAACAAATTCGTTTCATGGGGTCAATAACGATGGCCGCCTCCAACTCTCCAACCTTGGAGCAAAGGTTGAATCTCCAACCCAAAGGGCCCCCCACATTTCGGCCCGACGAAGCAACTGGGAGGATGTAAATCAGGTACTCAGCGGTCCGCTAAGGGGGAGGTGAGCCACCCACAGACCTACAAGGAGCCCACCCTCAAAGCCCACAAAGGACTCAAGAATGTTACTCCCACACTGCAAGCCGTGGGATTCGAACCGTACACCTTGGAGCAAATCTACCCCTCCGGAACCAACTGAGCTATGGAGTTTCCCATTGTGGACTATAAAGACTTTGGTGTAAGAATCAGACAAGTTACTGTTCCTGGTATCCTTTTATCGGCTCAGAATGTCTGTCCAAACTGCCGTTTCGACCCAATGAACATCAAACAAACAATCCGATAACGACAAATAAATTAGTAATCGCCACTCGTCATCATTGATTACCAGACGTCGGTTGCAAACTTGGAGACCAATTAGCTTCAAATTATAAGAAATTCAATTAGTGAGAATGTCCAAATTTGTTGAAATTCTAAAGATTAGAGTTTCTTCACACGTAACGCAACCCTCGTCAGATGGAATTTGGAAACTCAACTCTTTTATACTTGTTTAAGGAAACTCAACTCTTTTCTTTTATACTTCTAATTTTAGGCCGGTGGACCAAACGATTCATTCAATAAGTTCTAAATTTATTAATCAATTTATTAATAAATCTAAATCTAAATCTTATACTCAAAGCAAGCTTCACTCGATCAAACTTGTTAAAACTTGACCTAAATTTAATGAAAAAGTAGTTCAAATATTAAATTTATTTGAAAAATCATGATAATTTTAAAACAATTTCAATATCATACATAATATACTATGAATAAACATGCAAATAAATTTTAACCAAGCCTTTACGAATTATTGATGAACATAAATGAATTAAATATTATTATATTTTAATTCCATTCATGGATTTGTGAAACAAACCTAGGGTTAAAGCCCAGATCCACATAACCCTTGACAAGCACCTTGCTTTATTTCTTTTTCCAGCCTACTAACAAGTGTCAAAAATATTTTTCATTACAATGGCTTGGCAAGTGAATTGAAAAAATGGCTTTTATTATTTGGTATCAAAGAAAGGAAAAAGAACAGAAAAAGGACTTTACATATAAAAGGTAGGTTAACAGAAAGGACAGGATCTTCTGGATTACTTACTAAAACCAATCAATGCAACACGATCTTCTAGATAATCAAACGAATCAATGCATTCGTTTCTGTTAACCCAACTCAACAGGATCTTCTGGATTACCTACTAATCAATGCATTCCTTGCTGTTAACCCACCTTTGTGATGCACTTGCAAGTATGAGTACATCTAATTCTGTGGCCGAATCCATTTTGAATTCGATAGATGAATTGCTTGTTAACTATGTGTTCACTGGAAAGGTTCTTGCTCGATGATCTTCCAGAAAGGCAGCTGTTCTATGCCTTTTTCATGATAGACAGTGCCACGTGTACCAGATACAAACTCTTGCAGCTCTTCAAATTCAACTTTCTTTATGATCTACATGTCATCCAAAAGGTTTTGTCACAAATACCAACAGATTTAAAAGTCTACTTGGGTTCGTACAAAAATAAATGACACTAGAAAAGTTCTCCATAGATCACTAATCATGCAAAAAAAACAGGCATACAAGAAAGATAAGCATGGCAACATCTCAGCCAGCCAGCAAAACAATTCAAAGTAAAACTTTCCCATCTTTTAACTCTTTGTCCACTGGAAATTAGGTAGTCAATTAAATAAACAATACCAAGAAAAAATTAATTTGCCCCCAACAAATCATTTGGCAAGACAATTAAGTAATACAGCTTTATGGACATGCAGAAGCGAAGTAGCGTTCAAAGCTTGCAAAAAAACATTTAGACATACAAAACAAGAATTTAGTTTACAGCTAGAGAATTCATGATTCTTCCAGGCTATCATCAACTGATTCAGTAAAAGTGGCACAGAGAAATAATTGAGGAGGTATGAGAAGGAGACCCTATTTAATCTCTATTTACAACTAAAGGCCAGAAAAAAGCTTTGGTCCTATTCACATGTTTATAGTAATACAATTTATCAAGCCACGAAGATGCATAATAATGGCGAGTAACTAAGACCTAACAATTGTAGCATTACAAGTTCATTCTTACAGAATAGTTGAATGATGACAATTATTTTTCACTTGGTATTGTATTAGTTGCAACCCACAAATAGCTCTTCGTATCAGCTATTGCTAAATGCATCTTTACCTTCACTATGGGGATTAATATCCTAAAATAAAACCAGCTGAGATATAACCTAAAACACAATCAGAACTTTGAAAGGAAAAACAATAAGAAAGACCTCATGATTATTTACCTACAAGTCAGATTCTGGAATGGATAAGCAGCATATGGACAAACATGTGGGATGACATCCACTGAATCATTGGAGTTTGTAAAGAGAATGTAAACCAAAGTCATTGATGGTTGGATCAGAAATAAGTTGAGCCACTACACAAGATGGCGGTACATTCCAAGTAATATTACCAATCACATCCACAATGATCACAGGCTCCAGCTGTTTGTTTTTTATCCAACATTTATCCTTGCGGCTCTTCTTGGGGCCAACATAATCTCGTCGATACATGAATCTCAATAAGTAGTTCTTCCAAAGCTCAACTTTTCAGTCTTTTGACCCGAGTGGAATTCGTCTCACCAAGGATAGTAACACCTTTCGCATTACATCAACAGGGTGCTCAACAGGTGCATAACTCATGTTTTCCTAGCACCTAGGTTAACTAGAACGACCTCAGTAGGCATTAGAAACAGATAAAGAAACAAATCAAGTTATATATATATATACGAAAAAAGGATCCTTACTTGAAGTAATGGGAAAGTAGATGAAATTAGATGCAGCAACAATGAGGTCGTGAAGCTTTTGCACCTCTCTATCTTCTGCAAGTATAGTGCACGGTCTCAGTTCAAGTAAATTACTTCTGAATTACCTCAATTTTTACTAACTCCTCAAATTGGTTTCCAAAATTCAAGTTAGAAGCCCCAAATAGAGATTAAAAAAAGATATGAAACAACTATACCTCTGATTAGTCGATTGTATTACTTCACCAAAATTAAGGTCCATCAAGTCACAATTGTTACATGTTTATTTGGCCTTCATGGATTTAGAGATACGGCCACATAAAGCAGATATGGTGCTCTTACTGAGCAATACCCCCTTGGAAGATCTCTGATCAAGATCATGCAAGGTTCTATGCAATTCTTCCACATTGCAACTTCTAGACAAGAGAGCAAGATACGTTACCACATCAGGCATCAGTCCACTTTCAATCATTTCATCATAGAAGCCTGCGGCATCCTGATAGCATCCTGCCTTCCAAAGGTTACCAATCAAAACAGTATAACAAATAACATCAGGTCTGATTTTCAATCTCTTCATTTCTCCTGAAATGATTGACACATCATTATGCTCACTTCCGCTGAACCCTAGCTCTGCTTTTTTTGGAAGTGTTTTCAATTGACTGTCCAGCAAAACTGTACAACTAATCAGATCAGGTTTAATTCCTCTTCTTTTCATGTCATGAAAAAGATTAAAGGCTTCCGGAACAAGGCTCAATTTGCAATATCCATGCATCATTATTGTGTAGGTGATGACATCAGGGACCGAACCACTCTCAAGTAACATGTTGAAAATGAATTGCGCCTTTTCCAAATCTCCAGCCCGACAAAAAGTAGCAATGACTTGACTGAACACAAATTTGTCAGGCTCCACTCCTAAATCCACCAATGTCTTGATCAGCATGAAAATTGCATCAATATTTGCCTCATCACATAGATTTTTCAGAAGCTTATAGCAAGAACTCTTCTTCACTAATAATCCCTGTCTGGCAACTTCATGGAAAAGTTTGTAAGCCTCTGCAGTATGATTGGTTTGACAATACCCACTAATCATGGCAGCATAATTATCCAAACTCTTATCCTTCAGACTGTTAAAAAATTCTTCAGCGACTTTCACATTACCACCTATACATAAATTTTCAATTATAAGATTATAAGTTACAGTGTTAGGATTCAGATTTAATGTCTCCATGTAATCCAGAAGGTCAAGAGCTTCACGTGCACAGTCTTGTCTACAAAGTATAGCAGCATGTATATTACAAGTGACAATATCAAGTCTGAAACCTCTTTCTTTCATTTCCTCAAATACTTTCAAAGCGCCAACTAGATTTCCTTGCTGACCGAGCACATTTATTGGAGTTCCTCCAACTCTGCAGAAGGCATCAATGACAATGTTATATGAAGCTTCATCCAGAAATACTCCCAATTCCTTAAATTCATTGAACCAATCAACCACTTCAGAATGCATGCCCAGTCGACAAAAGCATTGGAGAATTGAGCTCACAACCTCGCAATTTGTTTTAATACCCTTTGACAACATATCGTTGTGGATAGTCAAAGCTTTAACAAAATCCCCACTCTTGCAGAACCCACATATCAATGCACTATAGCAATGCATGTCAGGGACTAGTCCCATACTTTCCATGTCAAGTAAAATGTTCTCTGCTACATCCAGTTTCAACTCATTGCAAAATCCACGAATCACAGCAGTAAATGCATACACATCAATGTGGAAATTGGTGGCTATCCATGTTTTAAGTATCTGATAACCTATATCTGACCTATGATTTGCACAGAGCCCTTCAATATAAGCTGCATATGCAAAAGGGCTAGGGGTTACACCAGCTTTGTCCATCTCTTCAAAAACATCTAAAGCTTCGTCTAGAGTACCCCTTCTGCAAAGTCCCTTTATAACAATGGAATAAGTGTAACTGTTGGGCCTCAACCCCAACCTCTTCAACTGTTTATAAACAGAAATAGCCATATCCAGCTTTTGATGTCCAATTAGACGATTGATGAGAAAGTTACAGGTAAATATATGTGGAAGGATTCCATGCCTTTGTGTTTGAAACAAAGCATCAACAGCTTCATCAAACATACCAATAGTCACATAGGATTTAATCAAGGCATCATAAAATTTGACTAATACTGAGAACTGTTGGTTAGTGTTGGTGTTATCAATGAAAATGAGAGTGAGGCTGTCAAGAAAGTATGATAGATCAAAATTATTATCTCTACCATCACATTTAATGATATCTACCAAAACAGAATGGAGGCAGCGGTGGAGTCCTGAATCACAAAGTATTCTGATCATAGCCGCATAAGAGTCAACATCATGTTGGAAACCGCGGTCTGTCATTGTCTTGAAGAAAGAGAAAGCCATGTTAGGTTGTGTCTTAAGGCTGTATAAGACATTTATGACCTTTACTTTAGAATCCTCGAATAATTGCTGTTGTAGCTGCTTGTGTTCACTATCACTGTCACTACTACTTGGAAGAGGGTTGACAGCAGCTGTGGTCAAGTGGGCAAGAACAACAGAAAGATGATTTAATTTGGACTTAAAGAGAACAACTCTGGCACTTGACCTCCCAGTGGCATTCAAATCTCCGCTGAATTTCACAAATAACTTTCTAATGCAAGAAGAATCACACAAAACCATGAACACCTTACCATTTAGCAAGAATAAAGGTTTCTGTCAAAAGATCCTTTAAAAGATTTTAATGACCTGAAGAAGAAAAAAAGATAAAATCATAAGAGATTAAAATTCCATTATCTTTTAATTTCTGCATTATGTTCTGCTAAATAATTATTTTCGTTTCAACATTTGAAATTGAAAGTTGCTAAGCAAGACATTTAAAGGAGGAGAAAATTATAACGCAAACTAGGCCTCAAAGGTAGCTGGTTTCCCTACTACAGGATTTTAGCCTGATCAAAACCTTAATATTGCATTAAGCAGCGAAGGCTACGATAAAAAAGAAAGCCTTAATATGGCAACTCACAATGAGCATGGATTTCTCAAGATTATAATTGAACTCAAACCAAGGGCGGGCCTGCCTAAAATACTAATTACAAAAGAGCAAATTTTTATCCTCTCAGAATTACAAAGATAACAGGACTGAATGAAAAAGTAAGTATGAATTAAAACCTCGACTTGGCATGATCAAAAGAACTAATTCTGCTTGCATACACACTACCAATTTATCTTCATCCAGAATAAGAACTTAAGAGAATGTTTGGTAGGAAGTCATGGAATGGAATAGCGTTGTAATGCAATCGGATTTATAAGATTTTTAACATGACATAATGAGGGTATCGATACATAACAAGTTTTATGCACAATCAAATAAGGGAATCAATGTGTTATCGGTAGACCTTCCATCTCGTTACATTGTGCCAAGGACCATCTAATGGTAATTAAAGCATCCACCAGGAAAGAAAGTGAAAAACCGAGCAAATAAACAATTTCACAAGCTCCACTAAAAAATTATCAAGGAAGGGAAGATAACGAAACGTAGAGAAATGCAGGAAGTAGCGAATATGCACCCGGAAACAAATTACACGGCATAATACTCCATCAATGAAAATGAATAGGAAGCAACAGAGAAAGGATAAATTATCCAATTAAGTAACACATGAACAGCAAATATTAAGAACTACATAAATGAATAAAGAATGTTCAGTGAAAAGAGAAAAATTTGTAGACAGAAGGAGTGCCCGTGAGTTAGCATACACTGAAACCATAAACGAAGGAGGAAGCAGAGGCACTAGATGCGAAAAAGAGGAAGAAGGAAACCGTGGCGGCAGGACACCTCAACCGGAGCTCGGATGAGTTACTTACTCCGTCCAATTCAACAATTGGGAAGGGCATAGATGACGTTGAGCGACTTCCTGAATGAAACACAGACAATCGGTAAATGTTGAGGTTTAAGTGTCGGGGAGCAAATGCTGTCGTTTCGTTTCAAAAGAAACGAAGCCGTTTTTCTAGTCTGGTGTGTATAATGAAATTTCAATACGTAAGCATGGGCTAGGTTTAGAGAATCGGGTTGGGTCAAATTTGTGTTTAGGCCGCATTTAAACAATGTATAGGTAATTAGGTCCAAAAACAAATTAAGCCTGTTAACAACCAAAATAAAAGCCCAATCTTGGAAATACATAAATTAACCAAGCTCAATTTGTGTTACCGACACAGACCCAAAACTTCAAAACAGGAAGTATCAATCGATATCGGATTCTGACAATATCCCGTAGCGCGCGGTCGCCTTCGTTACTATATGGTCTATATCCCGCCACATTCAATCAATTTAAAGCCACTGGCTTTGGGTAAGGAAGAAGCCCACTGCCTACACTACAAGTGTCCGGCTCCTTGGACTTCGATCCCCTATTTTCAAATAAAAGAATTTGACTTTGAACTTGCAATTGCAAGCGAACCTTCCCGCCTTCCCCTCCAGTACTTTCCTTGCGTTTATAAATATGTTGCGGTCCACATCGCATGTGACAAATTTTGAAAAGGAGCCGTTTGATTTGACTATTGGCTTCCCAGATCCCACATATATGGATAAAAATTCACTCGTACCGACAACCACCCCCACTTTGTTTTGTAATGCCAAGTGGTCCACACAAGGGGTCCAAGCGGTAAACTCCTGCTGTCCCTCCAACATTGCTACGGTTGCTTACGTACGTCAAAGGAAAAGCGCTCCTAGCCGTTTACTTGATGCTTGGATTGGGAGGCAGCGTTCCACTTTTTCGGTTTACTGGCTCATCCAATCAGCTGCTTTTCTTCACGGTTAAGTAATTAGCTAAACTCCTGGAGTTAGGCTCCAAATAAGAGAATTTACTTCGTACTTAATATTTAATCGAGCTTCGATCTTGAAGACCAAAATAAGTAATCTGATAAACGACACAAAATTTTGCGTTTAAACCTTCAAAGTAACTAGTATTTTTTATTATAAATATACACATGTATAGTAGATATTGAAGAGATTAAAATGAACTAATTAAGTAGTTAAACGCCCCACTAGAGGAGCTTAGCATTTAAAGCATATGCTGTCTTGCGTGTGGAATTTGTGGACGTAAGATGCGGGCATAGTCCGCGTACCGACTTATCACCCAACGAAAGACACGCGTGCACCACCATCCCCAATTTTTTCTTCACTCTATTTAGACAAAACTAAAATAAAACAAGAAAAAACGCGTTAAAAGGGAAGGAGTAATTGCACTTGTATTTGTTTGGAGTCGGCAGTGTTTACTCATCTCGCTTCACTTTACGTTTTACCTTTTACTTGTCACGGGTGTCTTCACCTAAAAGTCTAGTTTCTCCGTCGATCTCTGGCCGAACCCAAGATGCCAGAGATCGAACGCGTTCCCGAAAATGCCTTATTCGGCAAGTACGAGCTCGGGAGGCTCCTTGGCTGCGGCGCTTTCGCCAAAGTCTACCATGCTCGCAACGTACGTACAGGGCACAGCGTGGCCATTAAAGTCGTCAACAAGAAGAAGATTTCCACTTCCAGTCTCATGTCCAACATCAAGCGAGAGATCTCCATCATGCGTATGCTCAACCACCCTCACATCGTCAAGCTGTTCGAAGTCCTCGCCTCCAAAACCAAGATCTACTTCGTCATAGAATTCATCAAAGGAGGTGAATTGTTCAATAAAGTTGCTAAGGGTCGCTTCAGCGAAGATCTCTGCCGCAGATACTTTCAACAGTTGATATCTGCCGTCGGTTACTGCCACTCTCGCGGCGTTTTCCACCGCGATTTGAAGCTTGAGAACCTGCTCCTCGACGAGAACGGTAACTTAAAGGTCTCTGATTTCGGTCTCAGTGCGATCACCGAACAAATCCAGCCAGACGGCCTTTTGCATACTCTCTGCGGAACGCCTGCTTACGTGGCACCGGAAATTTTAGCTAAGAAAGGTTACGATGGAACCAAGGTGGATGTCTGGGCGTGTGGGGTTATTCTCTTCGTGTTGGCGACCGGTTTCTTGCCGTTTAACGATCCTAACCTCATGGTCTTGTACCGGAAGATTTACAGAGGAGATTATAGATGTCCCAAATGGATGTCTTACGATTTAAAGCGACTCTTATCTCGGCTTTTGGACACGAACCCGGATACGAGGATTACTGTCGATGAAATCGTCAGAGACCCGTGGTTTAGAAAAGGAGGGTTCAAGGAGATCAAATTTTATGATGACGAAATTAAGGTTGATAAAGAGGAGACAGGCGTGACTAGCTTGAACGCGTTCGATTTAATATCGTTTTCTTCGGGTTTGGATCTGTCAGGGTTGTTCGACGAGTCGTACAACGCGATGGATGACGGGGAACGGTTCGCGTCCTCCGAGTCAGCGGAGAGAGTGATAGAGAAAGTTGAAGAGTGGGCAAAGGCGGCCAAGTTGAGGGTGAAGAGGAAGAAACAATTGGGGTTGGAGGTTCACGGGCGAAACGGTATTTTGATGATGGAGCTAGAAGTTTACCGTTTAACGGAGGAGCTTGTGGTAGTGGAAGTGAAGAGAAAAGGTGGTGATGCGAAATGCTATAGAGAGATATGGAAGAATAAGCTGAAGCCTGTGCTTTGTGGGTCTAGTTCTTCAGACCAACAACTTCAACTTCAGACTGCTCATGAGGTCAACGGTAATTAGAAATTGAGTTATGGTTCGAGTTACTCACTACTGATTAGTAATAGTACATGTATTGTGTTGTGTTTAACACTGAAAATAAGCAAATGTAAGAGTACCAAAACCCATTTTTTGGTATATGTGTAGGGTGGGAATAGAAAGATGGTTTCTGCAGTAATGGTTCTGGGAACAATCTTGTACTACGTGTATATACAATTATGGGTTGCCATAGGAGAAATGAGATAGATCACAGAAGGATACGAATCCGCAAATCTTGGAAAAAGGCAAGGACATATTTCCTATTACCCTTTTTGATCGCAAAGTTTCAGGAACGGGTACTAATACTACTTTTGTTGCGAGCAGACACCCATCTCACCGTCAGAATGTGACTTTTGCAGCAGTAATGGCTTCGGCTTTCTCGTATAAACGATGCAGTATCCCTCAACTTAGTTTCAGGCTAATATTAGTCCTATGAGTTATTGGTTTACCCATTTTCTTCCCCCATTTAGCTGGCAACTCACATCTAATATGTGAACCAGCCACTTGCACCATTCACACGTGTTTTATCATATTCTCATTTGTCCTTTTTGAATGGGGAATGTCTGTCTATAAAGCTGTATAGAGGTCTAAAGACATTATTATTATCAGTATTATTACTAATATTGTGATCGTTGCCCAGTTGTGCCAACTAATCATGAGCAGCCCTCAACTTGATGCCTGTGAATGCTCCACTGGCAGATGCAGATTATATATTATGATAAATATATATATATGTGTGTAATAGGAATATTCTTCAATACGATTTTCATGTTTAATAACGTACTTTATTTAAAAAGTTATCAAAGTCGTCATTTGTGCAAAATGTTTAACAACGCTTCGATTTTATGTTATCAAAATTTATTGCTTAAATAATTTCTATACACCAAGTAATAATTTATAATATTTAAAAATTAA
>JANZLX010000008.1:6020679-6031519 GCA_025531955.1 Erythroxylum orinocense
TTTATCCTCAGTAATTTTGTACAAAGTCATGATACATATAGAAGTCTTGAGAATTGTGTTAATCTCAAGCATTTTAAGGGTCATAAGGGCATATATAAAGATTGACCTTACATCTATATCATTCAACACATTAAGTTCATGGATATCCTTAAAGTTTCGTATGACATAGAGGGATATGAGGTTTTGATCCCATAAAGAAATTTTCTAATGCTGTTTAGCATCCAGTGAGAGAATACAGGATTTCTCTGTTGCAGTTTAGCATAAAGTTGGAGAAATCAAGACCTACAAACGAGGATGATACATTTTAGATCATATAGGTATTATCGTAGTTTGCCACACTCTATTTTCCCATTCATGTTAGTGATGTATTAGATATTTGTGATTATATTGGACTTGTGTCACATATGACACATGTGTTTGATATCTTTCGATATCAAAGACCTTGCATGACAGAATGGTGGACTTTCATTACTTTTGGATTGAATATTTTTTAAAATTGGTACCACTACAGTAGCGTAGCTTAACCAAATTTTTAATTGTTTTGAACTTGGCAGAACTGCAATTAATAATTGTCCAAGGAGGAGATTGTTGGACATTTTTGCCCTTAAGGTTAGGGGCATTTTTGCCCTTCTTCTTGTAAATGGATAGTTATTAATTGTAATTTTGATTTTCAATCAAATTACCAGTTAAGTTACGTAATTCAATCTAGATTAGGGTAATAAAGTGGCCCAATAAAGGATCTAATTAAGTGGGTTGAAGTCTGGGAGGAAAATGGATCTCTTTCAGTATGGACTCGGTCCATATCGACCTTGTGATGGGGAAGCCCGATATGGAAGCTATATAAAGGTTTAGGTCTCCTGCAGTTATTCAGTGATTCACGAGCATAAAGTTTTCTGACCCGTGAAGAGAACTCGTGATTGAACAAACTGTAGAAGGGCATAGATCGGACGACGATGAGCAACTTTCTCAACAGGCCCGGGATAATCGAAGTTCGTTTGGAAATTCAAAACTGCTTCAAAAGCCGGGATGAATCCGAAACCAGGTATTCTGCAATTCCTTCATTTTTACCCTTTCATGTTTGATCCTGGGATCGTAATAGGGTCTGTTCTACGTGTTACAAGTTAATCATGTTAGCTACACTCCATACTTTTTTGGCGAAAGCATGACTTATTTTAAAATGTTTAAAATAAACCTTAAATAAAAAAACTTAACAAGTTAAAGTTTCGTTAATTAATTGCTACCTGGCTGTTGATGTGAGATTTTTAAATATATAAAAAAATGTACTATCTTAATGATGACATGATATTTAACTGATAGAAATTTAACTTTTATTTACATTTTGTCTATTAAAATTGTATCTTGAACGTTTTAAAAATGTTACATTTCAACTTATTCCAAAATGTTAGGATTAAAGTTTTATTTTAATTAAAAAACCATGAAAATGATATTGCTTTACCTTTTTTAAGTTTAAATAATTTGATAATAAAAAATATTGTTTTAATTGAATTGATTCATTAAATTAAAATTAATATCTTTAATTTCAAGTATTCATTATTAGTAATTGAGTAAATTTCAAAATTTACAATCATTTCTTTTAAATTAAGTATTTCCATATTTTTATTTATAATATATTTGAAATTATATAATTAAAGTACATAAATTTATATTAAAAATATTCACAGCCGGGAATCTACGTGTAGGACCCAACTACATTTGGCGAAACGTAGTGTAAGCTTTTACGAGTCAAAAGCAGGTGAGTGACTCTTGAAAGTGTATGATACATGAGCCATTTTTGTGCGTGCTTAAAGAAGTAAAGAAAACTAGAAACATGCAACTTTTTACAAAGGCACGTCTATGTAATTATATGCTCTTTCGTCCAAAAATTCAAGCTTTGAGAAAAGGGGAATAATCAATAGTCAAGAATCTTTGTCCACCCCACCAATGCTATTCAATTGGGACTTGGTTAGACTATGGAAAGGAATCGAATCCAATCCTTCCACCAGTTGCCTATTGAAACATCCCACTTGAGTCTTGCCCATTGCGTTATGCTTTCTCACTCTACTACTTTCGTTTTCAGGCTTAGGTTGTGGCGTTTGTTTTTTTAATTTCTAAGCAAGTTGCTTAAAGCTACACTAATCATAAAGCTTCTTTGCTTAACGAATTGGACCTACTCACTGCAAAGTTCTACTGCTCGTTAACTTTTGTAACAAAATTCCAAAATGCAATACGTTTTAGACATGTTAATCTTCAGAAGTGCAGAATATAAATAAGTAAGTGCAGAATATAAGGCCTAAAAAAATAAGTTCATTTGTGTTAAGACTTACTTCCACTTTGACGAGTCGGTTGGTCCAAAAGCAATAGATTCAACGGTCAGGGATCACTCCTTCTGTTACGCCGAAACGACAAGCCGTTGAACCAATCTCGACAAATAGATGAAAAATAACAGCACAGGAACCCCACCCGTCTACTTCTTCCCTTCAGTTTACTCAAAGACATGGTGTACCAAAGCATGTGTGCTGTCTGAGGCAATCTTCATTATATCCTTGTGGCAAAGCTACAAGGGTAGAATAGGGAATTATCGAATAAGTCCAACTTCTTAAAATAATATAATAATAAAAATATTAAATTATAAAAATTTAGTATAATTAACCCGAAAACACGAGCTTCCAATTTAAACAACTGAGCGACAGCTGAGAGTTGAGAGTTGTCGCTATATATCATGAACATAGACATTGCATGAAAATGGTACGTGGCCATTCAACAACGAGCGGTTCATGTAACCGAATTGGTCTTTGTCATGAATTGGCCATAACTCATTCGTCCCTATATTTTGTTCCTCTTCTGTTATTATCTTCACAATCCGACTCATGTTTTGGCTTTTGCATAGAGTAAATGGGAGAGGGCACGAGTGCATGGGTCTCACCTGCAACCCTCAAACTTGGGACCCGACATCTTAATCTTACGAGTTCCGACTTCCCCCCTAGCGCTAAAACGCCTCCTGAAATTGACTCTTCCCCACGTTAACCTGTCCGAGTGCACGCGCGCATCTTTTTGTCCATATGCGTCATGCCCCTCTCCACCTCTTCTCTATAAAACAAAAAGTTTAGATACAGTTGTGGATATTTTGTTCGGATTCCCTACGTTTTCAATTGTTTATTGGATACTTGTATCTTTCACCTATGTACAGATTTTGATTCTCACTATATAGTGTATTCTAGCCACAGTTTTCCTTTTCGTTGTGGGTTTTTTCTTCTTGTGTTGTCCATCATTTTATTTTAATTTCTTCATTTTCCAACTTAAAAAAAACCTTCATAATAAAATTATTTTTTCAAATTATCCTTATTTTCATCACCTTATATTAAGTACTTTGTTAATATTTTTAACAAAATTTTTTCAAATCATACATAAAATTAGAAATGAAATGTGTTTTTAGTTTAAATGATACTTAAGATTTTTGTAAACATGGAGCAGTTGCCAAATTTTAAAATCATTTCAAGTTAAATAAGGGAAAAAAAAACTCAACCATGAGGGGATGTTCGTTTTCATTTTCATTTTCATTTTTTATTTTTTTGTTTTTAAATTTAGTAAAAAAATCTTGTTTGTTTGAGTTTTTAGTTTCTGTTTTTAGTTTTGATTTCTTCCAGTTTTTAAAAATTATGAAAATCATAAAAAGTGATTTTTGATTTCTGTTTTTGTTTTTTTCAAAATCTAATTTACTATAATTTAAATATATATTATTTAATTTTTAATAAAAATTATGAATAATTTAACTCAATATTATCTTTATATATTTAATAAATTAAAATTAATTATCAATAAAATTATGAATAATTTAATTTTATTTAATTTTTATAATTAAATTTAAAATATATAAATATTCAAATAAAATTTGATTTAACAATTAAAATATATTTCAAATAAATATTAATTTTTAAATAAAATTGTAATTTTTAAATTATTTATTTTATTAAAATAACATAATTTTATTAATAATTTGTTAATAAATATTATATAAGAAATTAAATAAATTTATTTAATTAAAAAAATTATCTTTAAATTTAATCTAAATTGTACAGTGATAAAAATATAACTATATTCACATTAACAACTAAACAGGTTTTTATTTTTATTTAAAAGAAAAATCAAAATAAAAAATAAAAATAAAAACTAAAAACTACAAAAAAAAAAAGAAAAAAGAAAAGAAGTAGAACCAATTGATGATCTTCTAAAGTAAAACTTCTAAAATAAAATTGATTCCTCTATATTTCTATCGTGAAAGCAGTAGCGAGCTTGTGTTTAGTAAACATAACCCTGCATGTGACCATGAAGCTATTGTCTAAGCTTTGCTCAAAACTGTAAATTAAACCCATGTGAAATCTCTGAGTATATGTTCTTTTGCCAAGAAAAACACACAAACAATTACTCCGTAATAAACAGAGGAATCTTGATATTAATCTCGTAACCTTATTCTATTGACTGGTTGACAAATACATATAATAGAATTCGTCCACACCACGTAAATGCCATCATCTGATGGCCATTCTATTTTATTGAGCTTGACCGGTAGTTGACATTGAACTGTTTCCTCAAGTTAAATCTCAAGAGATCTAAGATATACAGAGAGATATAGGAGATTGTGCATAAAACAAGTGGCAATTTCTGAAACCAGGTTCCGGGTTTTATGTTCAATAATTTTGTTCTCGGCTGTGGAGAAACGACAAGAAGCGAATATTAGAAGCTACGGTGACGTGAACCAAATTCCACCGCTATAGTGAAAATAGGGTTTTGTTTTGGATGTATACGACATTTTGACATGCATTCTATTTTCCCATCTTAGATTTCTTCTTGTGTTTGCTTCTTCGACTTGTAGATTTAGCTCAACACGACAAGTAAACTCAATGCCTTGTGACCAAGAAAAATCTGAAAAATCTTTGTAAATATCGAGACGTCGACTTTAACTCCAGCTTCTTCATGAATTCGACTAAGAAATGTCAAAATGAAATAAGAAACAAGAATTGTAGAGGCAGATCGTGGCAATGCTGAGGTTTGAAGAAAAAGAGAAAGAAAAGCAGGACCGCAACAGAATGAGAACGTAAGAGACGTGCAGGTAGATGATGATCTATAGGCGGCGAGTTGTATAAAAAGTAAGAAAGGTAGGAATAATTGCATCTAGAGTGTACAAGCTACAGACTCCTCTAAACCCACTTTGGTTGACTTTTTTATCCCATAAATTCAGCCCACAATCAGAATAAGTAAATATATTATGGTGGCCAAAATTTACATACACTACTGAAGACATCTTTTTTCTGTTTATCCCACGTATATATTAGCTGAGCAGAAGCTAATTAGTTTTTCACTAAAATCACATACTTTAGCTACCCTAAAACACACGGTTCACATAGATTAGCCACTATGGCCATGGACGATCTAGTTTAAAGATTATAGAGTACCATTATCATTTTAAAGCTAGCCCGATGGGTCAAGCTTGTCAATGACTGGATAGAACTTAAAAGTGCAATTCAACTCCAGAGTCGTATTGAACTTCAAAGTTTAAAACTATAACTATACACGATGCACACCAAATTCCTTTCTTTTGATTCGCTAGTTTCAAGTTAACAATAGTACTAATATACCTAAAACAATTACCAGGCCTCTAAGCTTTCAAACACGTGTGGGTGTAGATATATAGCTGTCGCTTTAGAGTAAGAATTGTACAAATCAGACCAATCCACATGCATACATTTAAGGTTGTGAGATAGCTGTCACTTACTAGTTACTGAATGGAGATTGTCTGGGCTTCATCAAGATATATATTCACACAAATGACAGAAACAAAAATATGATATGATTATTCTCAATTCAGAGATTCTGACTTCGCCTAGTCCTAGATATTATCACAACCACCATGCGTTTATATATGTCAATGTTGTTAATTTCTTACATTTATATATGCCCGTGGTCAATTATCATATGCAGAGGCGATAAAACAATTACATAAGATGGGATTAGACTTCATTGCTACGCTATCAAAATTCCAACTAGGTTATTTCCCAATTCAAATGGATCAAACGTATGAATGTTCACATAATGGTCAGTCAAAAAATGGAACAATGTCACTAGAAATAGAGCTAAAACCTGTTGTGCTAGTTGATGTATATAGAGAAGAAGCAGGAGACGATGAAGATGAGGAGACAATAGAGGAGGGAGGTGGAGGAGGAGGCGGCGGAGGAGGAGGCGGAGGCGGAGGCGGCAGTTGAACTGAAGGGAGAATTGGCGGTGAAGGTGCAGCACCTGAGACAGCCCCAGAAGAAATAATAGCAGCTTGACTAGAAGAGATTAAGTTGTTAGTAGCCTCTCTATATTTGTACCTGAGTATCTCTGCTCTCACTGCATTAAGTTCGGCTTGCAAAGCTTGAATCTGTTGTTGTAGGGCTGAAATTGCAGCCATGCAACCATAAACAGGGTCTCTCAGCCTCAAGTTTGCCTCATAAACCAGACTGTTTGCGGTATCAGCTCTTTGGCTTTCAGGAACCTCCTGGATAACCCCAAAAAATTGATGAAACTGTAAATACAATGAAATCATAAGGAACAGAACACAGGAAACATTTGGTAGATGGGATTTGGGTTAATTAAATTACCATTAACATCTTGGAGACGTTGCTTGCACCAAAAACTTTGTGAACAGCTGCGAATTTCTGGGGTTCATGAGGGGAGAAATATGGACAGAAGGGACACTCTTCAGCGCACCTTCTTCTCAGGAGTTTGCATGCAGCACAAGGTGTAACAGTATTCAAAGTCCCAGAGGGATCTAGCTCATGCCTCCTCCCCATCTGCGAAGATTCATAAGAGTCTCTCTTCACCTTCTTTCCTATCTCTTCAAATCTCTCCCTGGGATCAACAAGAAGAAATTCTCATGTGCTTAAGAAGCTGATTAAAACAGCATAACTTGAACTTCTTTTATTATGGAAACCTAAACTCCACGGAGAGAAAGACAGGAAGAAATAATAAATAAAAACTCTATTAAGTTGGAACCAGCTAGAGCTGAACTTAAACTTTCTGCCAAGGAGAGAGTACTTATCCTTTCCACAGTACTGCCATGGCTTTACCTGTCTCTGGACATTCAAGCATGCTAGGTGGCTGTCTAGATCGAAGTAGGGAGAGATATAATGCTTGAAATGGAGTAGAGACGAAACATATGATATAAGAGTTAGAGAAAGGAGTGCTTAAAAGGCAAGTTAAATAAGAAAAGGAAGTATGTCAATGGCTTTAAAACACGAAGAAATAACAAACAGTTAGTATTAACTTCAATTTTTGATGCGGAATTAAAGATAAGAGTGGGTAGGAATGCGAGAGAAAGCCAACAATAATTTTCTCTGATGCCATCGGCTCACGTGTGCATTTTCGGTGCTTTTGACCTTAAAGCTATAGCTATAGAGGCTGAAAAGTAGCATCTTTTATTCTTCTCTAGTTTTGGACATTTCTAATTTAAAAGTCATTTTTATTTAATAATTTGATAAAATAAAATAAATATCAGCTAGATAAATTTATTAAAAATATATAATATCGAATTTTACGGAAACCAGCCTCTAACAGGCGTGAACACAATGGAATATTGAATAGTTCAACGAAAGAGTTCAAATTCATAAGGCACGTCACAAAAGTCACATTTGTAGCACTACTTTAATTAAAAAAATATGGATGAATATATGTGGAATTAACCCAAGTCATGCACGTGTGTTATCAAAGAAATTTTGTTGACTCGTTTTTATTTACAGGCTCATTAATGTTGCTAATTTATTATAAATATAGATGAAAGAACAACCAAGTAATATCTGGATTTTGACGGAGGAAAATATCTGTAAAATCTGGAAAACCAAAGATGTGATCACCCACGACTTCGACGACATGAAGGTCGTGGACATGTTCGTATTGTGGCGGTGGGGAGTTTTCAGGTTTCCTGTATGATATTTTCTTCGTTTCTTTGGTCTTGCAAAAAGACATCAACTCTGACTTTAAACTGTTCACGAGTTTAAGGTATTTGGATGAGACTCGAAAGTCGAAACTCGAAGTTGGCGTTGATATGAAGTTGAAATTTGCAAGGAAGAAGGATCGCCCTTCAATATTTAGAGAATTGCAATTCCAATTTCCAACCTAAAAAGTAAGGAAAATTTTTATTTTGACACCAAACTCTTATTTTTCTTTCAATTGCACCCAAAATTGTATAGTCCGTTAAAGTTTTCTCTTAACACAATTTCCCCGTTTCCAATATTTACATTGCTAAAGTATTATAATGTAATGTAATTAATTGATTTTAAAAATTATTTAATACAGCAGCGAATAAAAATTAAGTGCCAAATTTGGTTTATTTTGAATATAATAAATATTTCAAATTGAAGTAGTAAATATCTTCAGTCACCGATTAATAATACGTGAGTTATTGCAGCTTACAATGTTAATACACATAGTCTTTTGCTTGCAAAACTAAAAACTTGGTGTGTGCACTGCACATAGCTCTCCAGAGATGTAGTATTCATGTTAGGTGAAGAAAACGAGGGAAACCTAAAATGGGCTTTATGTTCAGAGTATTTTAAGCTTTGCTTCAATGGCGAGAGAACGATACCATCAGCTCTTGTTTGACCCGCATTTTAAGCCTAACAACTCGGATTCGCGTACTCCTCTGGTTCCAACGTACCACTTATTATATTCACTATTTTATTATCATTATTACTAATCTTAGAGTACCTCCACAAAAATACTTTTAAGTTTAGACGGATGAGGCTTGTTCTCAAATCCAAATCTTCATTGGGCCGAATGTTGTGAAAGCAAATTTATTGTTGTCAAGCAGAATCTTATATATATGTATATATGTTATAATTTAAAATATTTATTTCATAATATTGATAAATATAAACATATTAATCAAATATAAAAATTCAAATATAGAAATAGAAGTTTACATCTCCTACGTTACATAAATTAAATCATTAGGAAGGAAATAGAATTCTCCAACAATGCTACAATTTGGACCAAGCTTAGCTTAAACTTTCTTCTAAGATCTGGGCTCGGGCCTGATCTAAGACTAAACCTATTTAAGACAATGAGTTTGAGGCTTAAGTTGTTTGTTTTTTAAATAAAATTATAAATTAATATTATTATTTTTAAAATGGCGTCATTTTATTTAGATACCTCAACTTAAGCTTAAGTTAGAGGTCTAGTCAACGGTGAAATTTGGGCTCAAATCTCATCTCTAACTATGTTAATACGATGTCTAACCGCAAAGAAAAATTAGGAAATAAGCCATGTCACACTCTCATTGACTAGGAAGCTGCAACTATTCAGTTATTGAGACATGATGACACAGTACGCATTAGTAGTGATTAACCACAGTCCCAAAACAACTTGAAATAGAAGCCAATTTGTGATGTCCTTTCAGTCATATAGATACTTGTGTTGTCATGATCACTAAAAATTCCTTGTGCATGAATAACTGCTTCAAAAGCTACCCTAAATAATGTAGTACTGGACAACTATGTGGTCCATTGTGATAAATTCAAACTAAGTGGCTTGGCCCTTCCTCTTTATAGATTAGGCAGATAGCAAACCGAACATGGAAAATTTTGTCTCAACTCTCAGAGTAGAATTGAAAGAAGAATCCACAGAACAACAATTGCACGAACCAGCTATGAAGAACTTCAGGAGCAAGATAAGTTAAAACCATCACTTTTCGATGGTTATTTGGATGGACTCTCAAGGTCCTTAAGATTTTCACACCTATTATTGAAGCTGTCTTGAATTTTATCCAACGAAAATATGTGAAAATTTAAATAAAAATACTTAATACATAAAATTTTAGAAATATTATAATATAATAGGTGATTAATTGATTTTTATTTTATTTTTAATTTAAAATATTATAAGGTTAGCATCAATCAACAAGCTCTTTATTATTCAATTAACAGCAGCATGGTTCTTCTGCTTTCAAATTTTCACGTAAATAACACTCGAATCGAGTCTGCTACTTGCAGATGTTGGATTGCTTAATCTGTTGTTTATTTCGTTCTATTTTCTTCTCTGCTTCGCTTATATAAAACATTGAATGTACCCACTTCATCCCAGATAGTCTTCAATCTATGGTCAGGAAAATCAGTAGTCAAAAAGAACTAAATGCATCTTGAAGTCGACAATTGGCTCTTCCAAGGAAACCAGCACCATGTGTATAAGTTGTTTGGAGTAATTGAGGATCCAAAACCAAAGAAAATATTAAGAGATCATAACATTTTATTGCTCGGTATTTGAATCAATCCAAACATCAACGACGTTCCAAACAACCAGTACTTACACTTAGCATCAGGTATTGTTTCGTTTCCCGAAGTAAAATCACACAAAAACAACTACTACCCTCGAAAGGATACCTAAAAAGGAAAAGAACATAGATTTCCAGCAATCAAACCAAGAGAAATTCTGTCAAACTAGTTGACCCTGCTACATTTCTTCCTGATTTCACCCTTGGAACCAGTGAGTGGATCAATATCTCCCATCTTGATCATCGCTGACACGAAGTCTGAGTAGAAAGCGCCTGGATTGCTGCTGTATGTTCTAACAAAAGAATCGGCGGATCCACCATTGAATAGGACCTGGTCCGAGTTAAGCAGGCCCTTCTTGTTGATGAGGTTCTTGTAATAGGCGTTGTCAAAAAAATTAGCGGTTGTAACGTCTAGGGGGGCCAAATTGTTGTCTCCTGAGCCTGTAGTTCTTGGTCTTGAAAGTTGCTCCTTGGAAGGTGGAAGATGGAAGCTTCAGCTGCTGCCCTGTTGAGCTTCAAATCTGCTGGTGCAAATGA
>JANZLX010000008.1:6031656-6048895 GCA_025531955.1 Erythroxylum orinocense
AATTTTCCAAGTAAGACACTTATTGAAAGAGGTTTGTTTTTGTTTAATCAGAACAGAGGTCAAACCTGATAAGGCAACCATGTCCTTGGCAGAGAGGCCTTTGTCTCCGAAACGTTTGATTAAGGTGCTAAGAGTAGCAAATGGAGGTGGAATGACGCCACTGTTGGCGTCAGAGAAGCTTGCTGTCTTAGCATCTCTCCTCCCAAGTTTAACATTCCAATTTGGTCCTCCAAGCTGCAACAATTTAGCAGAATTATAGTTTCAACTTTCGTACTTATGTGGTTATACACGTAGGTGTACGTATGCATGTGTATCTCAACTTGCCAGAACAGTGGAGTCTCGAGCAGCAATTGCGACAATATCAGCGCAAGATACAACACCAGGGCAAACTCGCTCAACCCTAGACTTGATTTGATCAATGACGTTGAACCCTCTCACCGAGTTGTTATTTGGGGCTGCTGTCTGCTCTCCCCTGAAAGATGGCGTGTCGTCTAGGAGTATGGACCCATCGCAACCCTGGCCAACAACATTATGAAACTCATTTAGATATACCCGCGATAAAAAACAATGTATATTTTCAATCAGTGCTATCGGATAAAGAAGGCACGTAAACTCTCAATTAGTATAGCATACTAATAAAACAAAGGTGAAACAGGGAAAAGTGCTCTTCTATGGTTATTTTTTTCTTTTGGAAGGTCCTGCTCGTATTACTGTCCACCAAAGAAAGTCCAAATAATAGATGAGGCCTGTAAATTATTGAAAGATCTCTATTATTAGATAACAAACTTGACTCTTGTTGTGCCAGAAGACATCCAGAAGTACACAACATCATATTATAGTAATTGCGTTCTATAAACTTATAGAAAAATATAAAACTTCCCCAAAATATAGTTAGGAGGAGGATTTTAATTTCGAGTTTAATAGAATTAAAAGCAAAACTTAAGTTGTATTGTATGTATAACATAATAAACGATAATTATTTCACGTAGCATCTTTTAAGATTTTGTTTTCTTCTTTTGGATTGTTATGTCTTCAATGTGACCTATAATAGAAACTAACAGATTTAACAAGAGCTTGAAGCTGAAAGATAGAAAGAAAACAAGAGAATTACGTTGACAAAACAGTCATGAAAGAACAAGCGAACGAGAGAAGCACCCATCCGGCGTTCTTTCGACACTGCAGACTTAACAACAGATTTAACCGTACTAAAAAGCTTCGGGCAGCTCTTGGAATAAAAATCCTTGGAGAGCTCAGCCGATGAGGATTTGCCTGTTAAAATCACAAGTAAAGCTAATGAAACAAAAGCAACTGAGGATAAGGAACTTATCGCCATTTCGATGTTTTGCTTTTGATGGGTTAAGTAGTGTGGTCTGGTATTATATGTTTTCGGTGTTGTGAATGACACGATACTGCTCCAAGGTATATATAGACGTTTAATGGAGGCTTAATGTAAAGAGCTACAGGCGAGCTACCTAATCCTAAAGACCAGTGGTGGTTTAAATGTGCATGGAATTGTCAATCTAACTTTTACGTCTGGAAATAAAGAGGAAGGTTAACGAATTAGGACCTTGATTGATTTGATAACGAAAGAATCAGTCCAAAGAACACGTTTATGTGTAAAGTTTTTGCAGCAGGTGGCGTCTTAGTTGGGAAGCAACACTGTTCGCCTTGAGATTCTTGGATTCGATGATAGCTTTGTAGAGTCAAGATAAGTAGCCTATGGGTAGAGCTTTGATCTTTGATTTTCCAAATCACTCCCTTGCCTCGAAAGGAAGTTGAGCACATCAGGAAGAGTTTTCATTCTCTTTTAACGTTATATAAATTATTGATTTTGTTCTCCCATCGAGGTGATTGCTAGATTTAAATAATTTCAATATATATTCTTGTGATTTTAATCTTATTAATAAATATGTTACTTAAAAAGATTTACATCCATCAGTAATGTTTGTAATTATTACTCATGAGTTAAAGTAAATATCTAGGTGTTAGAGAGTGTCAGCTACTTTCAGCTACATATTAGAGACAGAAGGGCATAAAACAAAAGATCCCATCTTGTTAGAGACGTACATCCCGTTTTCAACTTCACTTAAACCCTACCGTACATATATTATTTGAAATCTTTTGTGTTGTTTATGACTTTTCAATCTTATATCATTTAATTTTATTTATATATATTTACGTGAGTTTTACGTAAATATGTAAATAGGATTATTTTATTCACATATTTACATCAGCTCTATATAAATATGTAAATAAAATTTAATAAAATATATTAATAATTGATTTGCAGAAACAAAAAATCTGTTACCTGCATCTAGGGAGTGAGATGGCATTGAGGGAAGAATAATTTCAAACATCCCAATAGATAAACCCGTGGTTAAATATTCAATGTCACGGGAGGAGTAAGGCTGTTTAGTTTTGTCTTTGCATAAGCTAAGGAGTAAGGACAATGAAATGAAAACCTTGATCCATTGTTTTTCCTTTGTGAAGCAGTCTTATCTTAAGACTTTTCTAGCGTAGGAATCTAAGGTCTCAAAGCGCAGCCTTTAATGTCATAATTAAGTTGGACAAGGACGACTTTTTGTTGCAGCAATTACGAAGATAGTGAGTGACCGATTCGTTTAGCTTTCACGTGGCATGCATAAGTCCTTATCTTTAATTTCATATTTGCTATTGCCAGTTGGAATGCTTGAGCAATCTATATGTGTGGTAGTGATCATAGTTAAATTATTGCAAGTTTCCATCTAAAACAGAGTATTCGGATAATGATTTGCAGCTCGACCCAGTCTGATGTTTGATCAAATCCCAATCGAAAGACTGTTTTGCACTCTACCCTTTGTCAATTATACTTTTTTTTTGTTAAATTATTCGGTATTTGACGCCATATAGGCAATCGACTAGTCTAGATTCGAGTCAGGTTGGATTATATAGGTAGCAAAGCTCGCCCTCACAAGTGCAGCTCCATTCCTAAGACTCGAAGCCGAGACCTTGATTAAGAGAGAAGGAGCCCCAGCCACTCCACCACAATACTTGCGGGTCTTTATCAATCATACTAACTACATTATAAGTTGAGGAGAACAATTTTGACTTTTCAATTATAGCTTAGTTACGGCTTCAATGTTAGCTGGATTCTTGCCTAATTTAGATTATTTATTTTTTACACACAAAACTATACCAAAGATTTAAATATTAGTATAGAACTAGGCTTTGAGCTTCCTTCTTCTGTTAATCTAACAGATTCAATGCTTTAGACTTGAGTTTATGTGCTCGTGCTACAACTTTCCACGTAAAAAATTTCTGCAATAGAGCCTTCAGTGAATGAATTTGATAAAGGTGCTTTTGTTATAAGATTGAAACGTGAAGGGAAATAAGGTTGGATGTAAATGTAAGTCAAGAGTCAATTAATCATTAAAGTGATTTGACATGATGATACGTGGCTTGTACAACATTTGAATCGCCAGAAACACTTGGGTAGAGGTTGAGGAAATAAGGTAAAGGAACAGAGGATCTCCCGCCGACATTTAGGCATGGGCTGTCGGGTGGACGTTGGGCTTTCATGTCAAGTCTAATCTGTTGTCTAAGAAAGATTTTGACTCCAACAGTTACTTTGGCTTCAAAAACTATTAAATAATGAATAATAACATGTGGATCGAATCAAAGTTAGCCACCAAATTTGGAATAAGTTTATCCAATCGAACTGTCGTCTTTCTATCCGACTCAGCTACGGCTGTTGCTTTTGTTGACTGTTAACCGCTTAGAGATAAACTATACTAGTTTTTCTAAACTCCTCTATCCCTTTTAAACACTTCCTACCTTCTATAAATATGTGGATAAGTAAGAATTTGTTGAAAGGGACGAAAGATTTGATCCCTTCCTTATATATGATTTTTAAAAATCTTGTATAAAAATTGTAATGTAATGATATATTATTCTTAAAAAAACAACAATATTTATATATGGTAAGTAATATAATATAATAATAAATAATAAGTAATACAAGATTTTAAATGAATTTTTTACAATTTTTATAAATAAAACAATAAATAAAGTTTCGCGTTTATTCCATCTAAAAAAAGATATAATTATTTATAAATTCGAAGTGACACTAAACTCGATAGATAATATAAATGAGTTTTCTATATCTAGATTTCCAATAAACCTGAGTTTTCTGTGTGTCTGGATTTTCAATAAAACTTCTTACACATTCGAATACATCAATTGAAACAGTCAAAATCTTCCTTTATCTATTGATTTATTGACACTCTCTTTCAACAACTTATTGACTTTAACTAAATTAATAAAAGATACATTGGACGGTTTCTCACATTAACTAAAAATAAAATTAATATTTTTATGTAGAAGAATTATCTAATAACTTAATATCCTTAACATGTCTAATCCTAAAAACTCCACACACTTAATATTTATTTTTGAGCCTTGAGTGGAAATATAAGTCCTCTTACACATATATATGAATTATCCTCAACTCTAAAATGGAGAAATCCTCCTAAATGTAAAATTTAAAAATTAATATTAACATTTCATAATATAATTTTACAAGTAGAATCCTAGTGGTAAAGTAAGGTCATGTAATTGAATTTGAGTATTCAAACTTGTTAGCACTTATTTAAGAAAGCATCTACTGTTTGTTTGTTCTTATTCACCATAAGAAGTGAGAAATGACTCAGAATTTCGATTCATGCCTCTTTTACCTACGTTTTGGCTGTCAACAATATGGTGATTAAAAAAAATCAATAGTACTTGAACTCCAATAAATATCATTCAACATAAGTTGTCTAGTAAGTTTCCATCACTGGATCAATTCGGTGATGAGAGGTACTTAATAAACAGTAAATATGGATTGTTTCTTTGATAAGGAATTAATTACACACACGTATGACTCTTCCCTAAGTAAACTTACACTGCTGATTCAACACCCATGACCTGTTTTTCTCAAAATCAAACAAAAAGAAAGTACAATAAATGTTAGTAGGTACGTAACGTATTCCTTTCTTTGACTTTTACGGTGTGATTTCTGATGTTAATTACAAAATCAAGGAGAAGAGGAGCTGCATCTACTTTCCGAGGCTATAATATATACGTGAGAAGTTTGATTACCACTGTCATATTAAACTTAATCATGATCGTTAAACACACGAAACAAACTCGCCTTGACCTGTATAAGATTATAATACTGGTGGAATGAAAGATTTGAACTTCATTTCTTCTATAAGACACTAGATCCATGTACTTTTTCTTTTTGGAAAGATTTTACATCGAGGAAAAATGTACCTGTGTGTAAAGTCGTTCGCTAATTAGCTATTCTTTGTGAGAACCTTGAAGGGCGGCGAGAAACATGGTTTGGATTCGAGGGTGTAAGATATAAATGAGGGCATTATGATTTTAAAAAGTGTACATTTTTCGATAATTGTTATTTAGACTCAAGTCATTCTTCAATTATTATATTCATCATATTTTTTATATTTATAATAAGTGGATAAAGATACATATCTATTTTTGTTTAATTTATTTTAAAATTTTGTATAACTGAAAATATTGTGAAAAGAAAAATTGTATATTTTATTAAGTAGACCCACATCTCTTTTGTTAATGAAAGCCTAGCCCCTTGGGCCTATTAATTAATGTCAAAGCTAACAGCTCTTTTGAGGTAAGAGAGATGCATATAGTAAAGTTATGAATGGAATAAGAATGTTTAAACTTCGTTTAGGAGTTTAATCAACGTTGTTTGATTGGACGAAAAGATGAATAAGAGTGACAAGCGATTTTGAAAGAAAGACAAAACTAAATTCTGGAATAAAAATAAGATAATCGTCCGCAGAAAATATCAATAAGGTCTATTTATAATGGCCAACAACTCTAATCCGAAACCTGACAAAATTAGAAAAATAAAAGATAGAAAATAGCAAAATAATCTTTAAAAAAATAAACGCAAAATTAGGTCCCTAATTTAAGCCTTGTTTCATATCATGCCGCAAATCTTACCGCAGTCAAGATTTTTCATGTAATTCAAAACCTACTGATCTGCGTAAGTTTATTTCTCTTAATATCTTAGGTTCATTTTAAAATCTTATTTTAGAACAAATCCAACTGAGTTTAAATTCCTTTAAATATTAGTTTTTATTAAAAATAAATATGAAAGAAATATATTTATAGACATAAATAATTAGAATAGGATTGAAATGAAAACAAAATTGTATAAAATTTTAGAGGATGGCGTGTCAAAACGACAGTGGAGTAGAGAAAGCAACTCCCAACTGGGTAGAGAACAACAAAGTAAAGAGTGAAGCAATGAAGACGGCGCAGCTTCCACGGTCTCGCTCCCACTCTGTGGTGTCTCCGTCGGAGATGGAGAAGTCTCAGGCAGATAGCGGCGATATCCAATCTTCTCTCACTCAGCTTATTAACGATCACAACCAGTCATCTCTTCGTCTTCGAGAACACACCGGTAGATTTCCAATTCAGTTCATAGAAACTGATGTTATTGTTGTTATTATTATTGTTTAGTTGTTTTAAAGTTAGTTCTTCCTTTTGTTTTCTTATTGCAGAGAAGGCGAAGAGAGATGCGATAAGGAAAGCGGTGCGAGTATCGGATCTGTTGGTGGATGCGGTGAATGGAGGGGTGGAGGAGTCGTTTGTTAATGAGAAAAGGATTGAGCTTGAAATTCGTCTATTGTCTGCCACAATTGCCCGTTTCATGAAACAGACTGATAGATGGCTCGCTGCTACTCACGCCTTTAACACTGCTTTTAAGGTACTTTTTTTAAATTCATTTACTTTTATCTATTTTCGTATTTTCTGTTTAGTGACAGAAAGTCTAAAGCTTTCCCAGAGGAGCTAACGTGTTTCAAGACCTGGAATTGATTCATAGACCATCGTGAATATTACAAACTCTCCCTGGTTTCGTCTTGGTAGAAATTTCAATAGTAAAATTACTTGCATCTTTCAAAACTCTTAACTTCTGCTACCAATATGCTTGACAATAATTCACAAAAATAGGCAAATAAATAAAGTTACTTCCAGCTCACCATCTCTGTAATACTACTAGTTCTCATTGGCACCTGGATTGGAATTTTTAATTGAAATTGGGACAGTCATTTCAATCATACTGTTTGTCTTTCATATGGAATTTCAATTCCATTTCTTATTCTTTCTCAGAATTTTAGATGCTGTTATCTTTTATTCACAGGGCTGATAAAGAGTTATAATTCGAAATTGACTCGATAAATAAAGATAACATGATATGGTAGCCATAAGAAGTTGTTCGCCACTAACTATTGATGGGAAGAGTTCATCTTCAAATATTTTTCCCTTTCATTGTTTACCCATTGGAGCTACCCTCATTCCTTTATCAAGGGCAATGATGTGGATCTGTCTTCAAAAAGTACTAATATGCAATGCCAACTTTTGTTTTCTGATCGGAGGTTTGCATTCTTGATACTGGATTGGTACCAAGTGGCTCTAAATTCAAAGGGAAGATGACGATTTGCTCAGAACTAGTTTTAGAGTGTGATTCTAGTACTCATTCCGACTCTGCAAGGTCCAAATGAACCCTTACCAGAGTTGGAAAACAATAATGCGAAAGATAGTGAGATGACTAATAGCATGTGCAAATAGTCAGGAATAAAAATCAATTCATGCATACAAGATGAATTATCCTCCCACATTGATTTGGTAGCATTTTCAGGGGATTTGTATGTTTATGTTGTAATATGGAAACGAGTATTATGTTTATAAATTTGTTATATTACACTGAGACAAAATAGTCAAATAGAGGTCCCAAGATGTGCAGTTATGACATCCCTTCTTAACTCACCAGTATAAAAAGCGTAAAAAATTGGTTTTGGGGTGAAACTACGTAATGTCCATTTCTCTCCGGTTTCATTGACATTCAAATAAAGTTTAGCTCATATCTCTTCATCATGTATTCCCATTTTGTCGTACCTCAGTCACACCAAGCATGAGGAAATAGTATTCAATAGTTGTTTTTCTGCTCTTGTTAGTCTTAACAACAGATGGAAAAACTTATAGGATGCTAAGTTGTGGGAAAAATCAACAACTCAGCAAGCACTTCAAGCTGTGCAATCATATACTGGCTATTGGTTCAAATGTTAGTCATGTCATATCACAGATTATATGGTGGCATTGAACAAACCGTATAATGATTGTGAAATTGATTCAAACCATATAATGATTGTGAAATTGATGTATAATGATTGTGAAATTGATTCAAACCATATAGTGATTGTGAAATTGATGTTGTTTGTAATCAAGAACATGCTCACGGAACTTAAGGTAGTAAGATGACCTAAAAAAGTTCATTCTTCATTTGGGGTTCATAAGCAAAGGATACATTTGATGAAGATGCATTTTATGGTGTCCAGGCTTGTTTTTATTTCTTACGTTACTCGTTCTGGTCTTGTTAGTTTAAGACGATATTGACATTTTTCTCTGGTAGGAAATTGGAGACATTGAGAACTGGATGAGGACGATGGAATTTGATTGCAAAAGCATTACTGCTGCAATCCAGAACATTCACCAAGAGTGATTCCACAGGGACAAGTTCTTTCTCGCGTCAATTCCAAAGAAAATCCCATGTGAAAGTATGATATATTTACTTGCACATAATTCTGTACATATTTTACTGTTCCAAACTTTTGCTCATGATGGTAGGAATGAGAATGAGGTAGGAATGAGAATGAGCTGGTCGAATTTGAGCTTTGAGTTTTTCTTTAGTCCATGGTAACCATGGGCGACCCAAATATCGAATTTGAGCTATAAGTTTTCTTTAGTTTAGGCCATTGATAGTATTGGAAGTTTATTTAAAGAAATTTAGGATAATGAAAGTATATATATTTGCTAATAATTATGTATTTATCTAATTTTTTGTTGCATAAATATTAAATAATCATTTTTTAAAACATAAAAAAGTGGTGCAAAATATTGATAATTTGATTATAAAAAAATTATTAGTTAATTACAGGTGGTGTTATGTTCTTCATTAAAACTTTTTAAGTTATCGAATGAAGTCAAACGTAATAAATATTTTTTTTGAAAATTTAAGAAATATATTAACTATAAAAAGAAAGTCTATAATGTACATAATCTAACACACCTACAAGCCAGACAAAAGAGGAGAAAAACATCCCTATAATCTCAAATTACAAAAGAACAGCCCAGACAACATAGGATTACAAACACTATAAATATCAGCGTCTTCTCAAGGATAAGCGTAGAGAGTCCTATTTACCGTTAACAATGATGGCCTCCCGTATTAGGTTGACGATGTAATCCTCGCTCTCTCCACACTTGATAAATCACCATTTGAAACGAGGCTTTAATAAGGAAACCATCAAATCTCTCATTTCGCGTTTTATGGATTACTTCCTCCAACACCTCAGTCCAGTTATAAAACAAATCAAGGGTACCTAACAAATGTAAAATACGGCTCCAAACTACTTTGGTATACTCACATTCAAAAAAGAGGTGGTTTCTACTTTTATTAACAAGCTTGTACAACACACAAAGGGGGTCAAAAGTACCAAACCACCTATCCTTAGTTCTCAGTTGATTTTTAACAGCTAGCCACAAAAAGAAGGGAGCTTTCATGTACAATACCTGATTTCACACCAGATCAGCCCATGGGACCGGGGTACCCAACTCTCTCCCTAGGCCACGAGCGGAAGATGTAGTGAAGGAACCATTAGGAGTTGCTGCCCAAATCACCTCATCTACAGTATGACACAAGCTAATGCTGGTCATATAGTTGGCAAGATGGTGCCCGAATCTGCGCCTTAACAGGCGATCACCGTCTTGGACTACCCAAGCAAGAGATGCCATCTTAGGAATGCGGTTCCAAACCCCAACTAAGTCAAGCTGAAACCAAAGAGGACTCCGCTCATGTCAATTATCAAACCAGAAAAAGGGTTTCAGCACCATTTCGAACTCTAACTTTAATTGAGGGGTAAATCTGACCTCTAATATTAAAAGCAAACTTAGAAGTGACCGTAAATATTGAAATAACTAACAAATCTCTTGGATTATGTGCATAATTGGATGTTGAATTATGAATTTGGTGAGGATGTACCAATAAAAGTTTAAATTGATATTACTGTTGTGATCTGACTCTTTAATCATTTTTGATTCGTAATTATTAAGCACATCATACCACAGGCCCATAAGTGTTTAATGATATTAACATATACTAAAGCTCAATGATAATTTCCGGTTGTGCTGAGCCAAGTTCGCTATGTTTCCTCCCAAGTTAAATAGAAAGCTCTTGCCCTTTGTTTCACACTCAGATTGATTATCATACTTGAACCTGAATGTATGTATGTTTCTGTATATTTACATACTAGATGGGGTCAGAGATCAGTTTCCCTAATGAATTAATACTGAAGACAATTCTTAGATATAAATTTGTATATATGTTACAACTATGTTCCATCTGCAATTTTTGTTTCAGTAAGTGGTAGTTCCCACATTATATATGCTCTTCGTCCTTCCATACCGAATGGCAATCCACTATCCACATTCCGCGTAAATTTCATCATATGGATCCTTAATTACATGTTGGCATGTTAAGGAACAGAGACCAGAATTGATGTCAATCAAGTTTGAAAGATTGGTCGATCTGAAGGGATACATATTTTTTTTGAAATTTAAAGGGGTACATATTGTTTAAGCCAACTGGCTAAATCTTTCAAAAGCAAACCAAATTGGTATTCTTTTAGTTGTGGAAATTGTTAAACGTCATTGATGACAACCATGTTCCACTGAAATGGGATACAAGTCTAAGATTGATTGATTGAATACGCTTAAGTTATGCAACCAAATTGGATATGCTTAAGTTATGCAACCAAATAACTTAGAACTCACTTTAAGTTCTTTTCTGCACAAATTCGTAGGCACCAAAGTCAATTAGTTTCTCTTTGCAGCCGTGAAAGTTGGCAGGAGCTGGTTAGTATAATAATCGAGAGGCCCTCGAAAAAGGGATGAAGCTTCCAAAACTGATAAACAATACGGGAGGCACAAAAAGTAGCTGGCAAACTCTACTCAAGACTAAAAGTTTGTGGCTCAATATTGCTCCAAGTGGTCATTGAGCATCTAAAGTTCTGACTTTTGACCATTTCTTACGTCAACTCGTAAATTCATGGATCTTAGAGAACAGCCTTCTTTAAAAAAAAAATAATTCAGGCACCAACTCAGCAGCAGTCAGCATCTTCTTCACTGGCGATTTTATTCCTTTAAGCGTGCAACAAACACGACTGAAACTGCAATTTACGTAAGTCCAAGCTCTCCCAGATTTGACGATTAAAGAATGCAAGAAGATTAGTTTCCGTTTAAACGAGAATTTGGTCCGAAGTATTTTCTGGGCATCGCGTTAAAGGGAATAAAGCAAAACAATGAGTTGCAACCACTGCGGATACATGCTAATCACCTAAACATAAACTGACTATGAAACCTCAGTGGTATTAAAAAAAAAAACCAAAAGTTTAATGTCAGCTTGATAACTTAAAAATGATTATCAGACTTCATATGTCATCTTCAACGAGCTCGCGCGCACACACATAAATATACATGTTTTGCTTTCGAAATTATACATGTTGATATACCGCGTTAGTGACTCATCCTTTGTGTATATTCGGTGGTTACTAAGTTGCAACTTGTATGACTATAATAATACAGTCGTACTGTTATTTTTAAAAATGTTATAATCACTGTAACAAATCATCTAGACAGTTGATAACTGGGTTTTAAGAATTTTATACGCTCCTTCTGTTCACAAAGATATAATCAATGAGAATAGCAATATTTATGTTAGTTCCCAGAATTTAGAAACTGGGTCTTGTAGTTATAAAAGATAGGAAGATTAGAACATCTTCTTCTATCATAATTTAAATTTCACTAACTTCTATGATAGTTAATGGGTACGATCTTAAAAGAATGTAAATAGATTCACCTATGTATATTGTGAATGATATTTATGTGTACCAACTATATAAAACAAACCATAAGACATACATTTCGTGTATGTTGACCGTAGTTTATGTGGTTTTAGTTAAAGAAGGTAATCAAGGGTAGAGGATTATCATTGCAGCAAGTGTGAAAAACTCACATGTGGTTAAAGAAGAAAAATGCTTGGGGATCTCAACTCTACCTAATCCTGATGTATCAGCAAGCTGACTTTAGAGAGCCCTCCCTTATAGTTACTCCATAGATAAAGGATCGAATCAATAATTTAGAAGTAATTTACACAATATGTTGATTGATTTGAGCATATCGAGATCAACTGGGTATTATAAAATTAGCAGTAACATGTGATTAACTAATCGAACTAAGTAAGTAGTTCTTAAATGATGATTGGAATTGATGCTAAATAGAAAATGCAACCAGGGAATGGAATACTCAAACCACCGCATGAATCCAGAGGGAACAGTGGAGTTTCGAGCTCCTATAAATGCACAACGTACTCATCATCATCATCTTCACTTCTACCTTTGTATAGAGAAGCTTGGCATACGTAGAGACTCCTGCTCAGTTCTATAGCTATGGCTTCTCGTCAAGTTTTTGTTTTATTCATTATCGCAGCTACTGTTTTGCAAACACCAACACATGCACAGTTGACCCCTGATCACTATAACCAAGTGTGCCGTGGGGCACTGCGCACTATAAGAAATGAGGTCTCGAAGGCCATTTCAACGGAACGACGAATGGGAGCTTCTCTACTTCGCTTGCACTTCCATGATTGCTTTGTCAATGTAAGTTGATGATGTACATTTGTGGACTGGATTTAGCACGTGATTTTCTCGTTTTCTTTCGCTGCTCTGGATTTAGCAACCTCTGATAAGACGTTTATGAAATATTGGCAGGGATGTGATGGATCGGTTCTTTTGGATGACAATCCTAAAACCAACTTCACAGGCGAGAAGACAGCCATTCCCAACTTGAATTCACTCAGAGGGTTTGAAGTCGTTGACAGAATTAAAGCAGCAGTGGATAAAGAATGCAAAGCCAGTGTGGTTTCATGTGCGGATATCTTAGCTGTTGCGGCTCGCGACTCTATAGACATTGTAACAACTTGATAAACTTCCTCCTCTTCCTCTTCTTCTTCTTGTTGTTGTTTAACTTATTCAATGAATTGAACCATAAAATTTCTTACAGTTAGGTGGTCCGAGATACAACGTTTTGTTAGGCCGAAGAGACGCAAGAAACGCAAGCTTCAGTGACGTACTCAGAAATCTACCACCTCCATTTTTTAACTTCTCCCAGCTGCTTTCCAGTTTCCAATCCCACGGGCTTAACCTCACAGACCTTGTGTCTCTCTCTGGAGGACACACCATTGGACTTGCTCGATGCACTTCTTTCCGTAGCAGGATTTACAATGACACCAACATAAACAGGGCATTTGCCGGGATATTACAACGTACTTGTCCAACAACTGGGGGTGACAACAACACACAGCCATTGGATCCAACTTCAGAAAGATTCGACACACAATACTTCAGGAGCCTGTTGCAGAACAGGGGTTTGCTCCATTCTGATCAGGAGCTGTTCAAGAATCAAGGCAGTGCTAGTGATAAGCTGGTGTTGCAGTATATTAGAAGTCCCAGTACCTTTTTTAGGGACTTCAGAAATTCCATGATCAACATGGGAAACTTGAAACCTCTGCTTGCACCTAATGGAGAGATCAGAAAGAACTGCAGAGTCGTTAACTAGCTAGCTAGCTAGGCATGATTTTAACTGATTATGATCATCGCTTAATTTGTTTATTGGAAGTGTTGCATGTTATCTTCAATCTTCATTTCTGCACTATTTATTTATTCTATTGTTGTGTTCCTTGTTCCCTGTACTCCTGCTATTTATAAGACCATATCTTTTCCAAAGAGCTTGTTGTAAACTCCAAATGATGTTTAATAAATGCAATGCAAGCTTTTTTGTTTGATTAAACATGACAGCAACATTCAAACAGCTTTCAAAATATTGCCCAAAAAATTTCCGATAATAAAAAATATTTTGTTGCCAAACTTTATAATCAGCCAACTCATTATTAGAATTTAGTAGGGGTGTCAAATGCCTAATCAGATCCATTTGGTCCATCTCAATGTGGAGATCCAATACCCATTTTGGAATCTATGCAAGCTCTTCCATTTGCATTTCAACCCTATAAAATTTCCACCCAATTTAACCACTTAGCTATTTACATCAAAAAAACTTAAAAATATTTAAAATGATATATATAGTCTTTAATTAATACAAAATAAAAGTCACATTTTTCTTGGAGATATGTTTTGAGAATATTTTGCATAGCGGTTATTTTTAAGGAAATGCTAGGGTTATTTTCGGCATATTGTTTACGGTATAAATAGATAATTTAGATATTATTAACTATTTTTATAAGGGTTACCAAAAAAAGCTATTTTTGGTGTAAATTGATAATTTAGGGCTGTTTGTTTGCCTTTTTAAAAGTTTTTGGTTGTGATTTTCATAAATTAAAAAAGAAGTCTCAAAATCAAGTTTGGTTATTAAAAATAAAGAAACGACATCTATTTACGAAAACACAAAAATAATGTTTTCGTAATTTTTGAAAACAAGTTTTCGTAATCGCTTTTTTCATAAAAACATATCATATTCAACTTTTTTTTCTTCTCTACACTGACTTTCTCTTCTCTTCTGCGTCTTCAACACCTTTAGGTTTATTTTTATACTTACTTGTTGCTTCTGCAATTTCTCTTATTTTTTTTGCCCATAACATTAAACCCATAACAAAATAAAAAAACTAGGTGTGATGAAAGAGAGATGAAAACCATAAAAAAGATGAAGAGATGTAGCCATACTTACTAAAAGCAACACATAGAACTTTTGCTTTGAGAATAAACTTCTGCAATTTTTTGTAATGATAAAGAAGACGATGCTATTTCCGCTTTGTTTTTGCTTCGCCTCCTCTTCTGCTAAACTTTTAATGAAGACCTCATCTGATTCTTTATAAAGAACCAAAATAGCGTTTCTTGATTCTCAAGTCTTTTAAATCTAATAATGGTATAGGTATAGTTGTTTCCTTCTTCCTCATGTCTTCGTCTTTCCAAATGTTTTATTCATCATCTTCACGTTATTATTTGTCCTTTGTCCTCACGTCTTTGTGGCTTTTCTCTTCTCATCATTTAATGTGCAGAACTTAGTCTTCAAAGCGAGTCTTCACGTATCTTTAACGCAGGAGCACTTGTCTTCACTTTGTTGTTTTCACACTATTTAACGTAGCAACCTTCATTTAATGCAGCAGAAACTACTCTTCAAAGCCTAGTTTCACGTGTCTTCGTCTATCAGTGACCGTTGAAACGCTCCTAACTGCTATAGTACCTCTTCCTCTCAGCCCCGCCCTGTGACCTTTTGCTCCAACTACAATGACCACACCCCACTCCACTGACTCTGCTCAACCCACTGCCAAGAAAGTCCGGTTATGAGACCGCGAAGAGGACCCCCCTCCTCCTGCCCTTGGACTTCCGAACCCTCCATTGAGTTACAGTGCCGTCATGTCTCAACAGTCTGCCACTGGTGTTGGCGCTGGGGAGGTGGACTAGCCTGAGGAGGGAGCTATTGACGTCGAAGGAGATATTTCAATCACACAAGGCACCTTCGGTTTGGGTACCGAATTATCCTCTGCGTTCAAAGGCAAATTGGATCAAGCATGGGCACACACCGTGATTGTCAAACTCCTTAGTCGGAAGCTCGGTTTTAGCATGCTCAAAGCTCGCCTAGCATCCTTGTGGAAACCTAAAGGCCCCTTGAAATTGGTGGATCTAGAGAACGACTTTTACCTTGTCAAGTTTGCGGTCGAAGAAGATTTCATCACCACTCTCACTCAAGGCCCATGGGTCATTGCTGGCCAAGCCCTCTCGGTGCAACCCTGGTTCTCTGAGTTTCGGCCATCCATCGGGAAAATTTCGCATGTCGTGGCCCGGATTCGCTTCCCCGAATTGTCCGTCGCACGCTACCATTCATCCATCCTCACGGCCTTAGGGAATTTAGTCAGAAAAATAGTTAAAATCGATCACACCACACAAAACACTCACCGCGGTAAATTTGCACGTGTCGCGGTGGACATTGATCTTCAGGCCCCTTTTCGGTCTGTGGTGGAACTCGACGGTGAGATCATTAAGGTTTCCTATTAGGGGCTTCCCCAGATCTGCTTTGCTTGTGGCCGTGTTGGACATGGAAGCTCGTCCTGTCCCGCTCGCGTCGCTGGAAAGGCCACCACTGATCTTCCCCCCGACGGTTCTCCGTTGCCCAACCCACAACCGACCATCTTACCCGCTCCCGCAATAGGAGAGACAGGTCCGTCAGCCCGTCCCGCGAGTCGTAGCGCTCCTCCCTCTGACGAATTCGGATACTCTGAGTTCGGGCTATGGATGTAAGTGCAAAGGAGACCGCGCCGCCCTCCTCCAGCCTCTACACCGATACGACAGGATAAGGCCCCCGCCTCCGCCCATGCAGATTTCCAAGGGTCGAGGTTTGCGGCGTTGTCCGGTTTCGACCCGGTGGGCGTCCAAACGGCTACTTCACCAGTGCCTGAGGGTGGTAACATTCGTGTCCTCCAGATGCCGCCGCCTCGCCCTCAGGTACGCTCGACCCATAAATCCTATGCCTCGGCTTCAATGGCTCGCTCCAAACGAGCACAGGTTAAGCCATCGTCAGGACAGTTGCATATCGGCGCTCCCACACCGCCGTTGGACTCACGAGCTCCTCCCCTGGGTCCGCAACCCCCCCCCCCCCCCGTCCACCCTAAGTCCGTAGCCGGTAGCTCCTCCCTGGCCCATGAGGGCCCGCCGCCTGGCCCGACTTCCCAGGCCCTCGTCTACTTCCCGCCCGTCACCTGTGTTGGGACTGAAACCCAACCGCTTAACAAAACCATGACACCTATAATTGTTCTTCATTTTCTTGCTTTGATACCATAAATGTTGGGACCCGATTTCGAAACCAGATCCCAATCAGGAAAAACAGAAAACGGAAATGAAAAGCGCAACAAAAGAACGGATCCTAAACCCGAAAGTGGGCTAAAACAAATGCAAAACATAAATCAAAATCAAAAAGCTTGCGAAAGCGGAAGGAATGTAACATCCCGTTTCTATCCAAAGGGTTAGAACCCGAAACTTTTGGTACATGTGAGAGTAATTAGCGAAATTGGGATAACACATCTCATGCTCATGCATTCCCATAAGGGACA
>JANZLX010000008.1:6048995-6064559 GCA_025531955.1 Erythroxylum orinocense
GGTGTTTGTTTCAGTTTGATTATTTCGTTCGCTTTGGTTTTGATTCGATTCGCATTCGATTCAGAATTCTGCTTTTCGAGTTTCTCCGCTTTGTTATTCGTATTTCCGATGCGCAACTTTTCGAGTATTCGTTTCGCTCCGATGATTCGATTTGTATTCCGATTAGCGATTTCTCGCTTTTCGATTTTCCGTTTTCCATTTCGTTTTTTCGGTTGGGATCTGATTTCCAGATCGGGTCCCAACAAATATTATCACTAATGTGTTTACTATTATCACAAATAAAGCTATTAATTTAACAATGAAATTACATTAGTGGTAAAAGAAATTTACATCAGTGACCATATTGTTTAACAGATTTCGTTACAAGTGTGAAAGTTATATGTTTTTGTAGAATCTCTTGTATTTATATTGTATAATGTACTGTATTGTACTGTAGCTTTGTACCTGTAAAATATGTTTTGCATTTTGTGTTTGCAGTTTTTGCAGTTGATGTCGTTTTGTATAACACAGACTTTGATGGTATATAAACCATCTATTCTTTCTATACAGCGTTAAGAGAAATATACAGAGTGATTACGAAATCACTTTTCTCACAAACTAAATCCCTAGATTATGGTTTCTTTATGGTATCAAAGCTCTTCTGGGTAGATCCACTAGCTTGAGTCATGGTCAACGGCGTTAACAGTTCGACGTCCTCCTTTGGAAGTGTAGCTGGAAAGGAGAATCTGATGTTCCTGTAGAACTCGGATCATCCAGGTATGCTGCTTGTTACGACTCCATTAAGTGGGAATAATTACCTATCGTGGAGTCGTGCGTTGAGAATCGCATTGGGGGCAAAGTTGAGGCTATACTTTGTCACCAGTAAATGTGAAAGGTCACTGGAAGATTTGCCAGATTGTGATTGAGGGTGTCGGGTGGATTTTATGGTGATGTCGTGGATACTTAACGCCATCTCCAAGGATATTGTTGAGTCCTTCTTGTATAAGAGCTCAGTTAGGGATTTGTGGAAAGATTTGGAGAGGAGATATGAGGAATGCAATGTGCCACTACGGTATCAGCTGAAGAGGGAGATCAGCTCGATTTCGCTAGGGGATTTATCTATCTCCAGGTATTTTACTAAACTGAAACGCTTGTGGGATGAGTTAAATTGCTTGGATCCTATTCTGTAATGTTCATGCGGAGCTCTAAAGCAATGTTAGTGTGGGTCTCTTAAATAATTGGATGAATTTGGGGACAATGATAGATTGGTACAGTTTCTGATGGGTTTGAATCAAGAATATGATGCAATTAGGAGTCAGATTCTTGTGATGGATCCTTTGCCTCATGTGGATAGGGCTTATTCGATGGTTGTTAGGCTTGAAAAACAGAGAGAAGTAAATGTTTCTTTTGCTGATAACATGACTAGTGCAATGTTGGTGTGTGGTTCTGGTGGCAATAGCGGAAGAGGGGTTGGTAGAGGTGGTTCTAAGAAACAAATAAATAAGGAGGACATGTATTGTGAGTTTTGTAAAATGAAAAGACACACTCGAGATACCTGTTTTGAAATTCATGGGTAGCCGGATTGGTATAAGGGATCTAAAGATAAGAAAGGAGGGGATTTAAGTAAGGAGTTGGTGAATATGAGTGATTCACCTTTAGATTATTCAATGGAGAAGGATGCAAAGGAACCAGCCTGGAGACAAGATGTGGCAGCAATGATTCAACAAGGCGTAATGAGTTTTATGCAAGTCAAGGGAAGCAGATGCAAATGAAGGACAAGGAAGGAGATGTCATCAACTTTGCACATTACAACGATTTTGCAGGTAGCACTCTTACTCATTCTTTTAGTTCGGTTAGTTTAATTGAATGTGGTTCTTAGATAATAGATATAGGGGCTTCCAATCATATGTTCCATGATATTGCCTTGTTTGACAAATCTACACCTATAGCCAAACTTACCCCTGTTCACCTACCGGATGGCATAATTAAGACAATGGATTTCACAAGGAATATTGTTCTTTGTGGTAATCTTAGTCTGTCATCTGCTTTGCTTATACCTTCTTTCAAATATAATTTCCTTTCAGTTAATAAACTAGCTTTCAATCATCTACCAAATTTACCTTTTATGCAACCTTTTGTGTTCTGCAGGACCTTGTGACTGATGAGGTCTTAACAGTTGGGAAGGTAATTGCAGGACTTTATGTTCTTGATAAGTCTTCTTTTCTTAAACATACCACTTTGTCTTACATCACACATTTAGGAAATAGTATCAATAAACCAATACATTGTCATAGTGCTGTTGATGAAGTTTTTTGGGACCAAAGATTGGGCCATCCATCTCTTAATGTACTGAAACAGTTGCAAAATTCTTCCAATAACATGAATTTTTCTGACCAACCGTGTGATGTATGTCATCTTTCAAAACAGACCAGGCTTCCTTTTCCTAGGAGCAGTATTAGTACAGTTGCATGTTTTGAATTGTTACATATAGATATTTGGGGTCCTTATAAGCAAGGGTCAATTAGTGGAGCACATTATATCCTCACCATAGTAGATGATTTTTCTAGAACAACTTGGACTTTTCTACTCAAACACAAGAGTCAAACTTCAGCTTTCTTAGAGAAATTTCTTAAACATATCCAAAATCAATTTCATGCTACAATCAAGGTTGTTAGAACAGATAATGGGTCGAAATTTTTGAGTTATAGTTGTCAGGAAATGTTTGCCAGCTATGGTATTATACACCAGAAAACCTCTCCTTATACTCCACAACAAAATGGAGTTGTTGAAAGAAAGCATAGGTATTTATTGCAAATTGCTAGAGCACTTATGTTTCAGTCCCATTTACCAAAACAATTTTGGGGAGATTCCATTTTAACTGCAACCTACATCATCAATAGGCTTCCAACTTCTGTTCTAAATTGGAAGTCTCTATATTATGTTCTTTTTCATAAGGAACTTGATTATAACTTCTTAAGAACTTTTGGTTGTTTATGCTATGCTTCTAATACTTTTCCTCATAAAGACAAATTTGCACATAGGGTTTTCAAATATGTTTTTATTGGTTATTCTTCGGGACAAAAGGCCTACAAACTTTATGATTTACAAAGCCACCAAATTTCCATTCTAGGGATATTGTTTTCTATGAAAATAAGTTTTCTTTTCAGTCCATTTCCTTGGATTCAGAAACGGTTCCTTTACCCAATAAAATTTTTACCATCTGTTGTGTCTCAAGAATCCTCATCAGCTGAAAATCTTGCTGATTATTCTTTAAATTCTTTAGCTCCCTCTTCCTCTGATACTCCATGCTCCACGGATCTAGCATAGAGTCCAACTCCTATTCGTAGGAGTACTCGTATGACCCGAAGGTCTAACTGGTTAGATGATTTTGCTTAACATGCATCTGTTATTGATATTGCTCCTGTTGTTGTCCCTACTGTGTTTAATTCTTCTCATACTCTACCTACATTTCCATCTGTACTCTCTTCTCATCTTACATTAGATTATCATTCATTTTTAGTGAATGTGTGTAATATTGAAGAACCTAGTTCTTTTGAGCAAGCTAAAACTAATTTGAATTAGTTGAATGCTATGGAGGTTGAGTTGACAGCCCTTGACAATAATCATACTTGGGACTTGACTGTTTTGCCAAGGGGAAAGAAACCAAGTTCTAAATGGGTTTATAAAATTAAACTCAAACTTGATGGAACTGTTGGTAGGTATAAGGCTAGGTTAGTGCCAAAGGGCTATAATCAAATTGAGGGAGTGGATTATAATGATTGTTTTTCTCCAATTGCTAAAATGGTTATTGTGAGAATTTTTATCGCTATTGTTGCTGCCAAAGGTTGGCCTTTACATCAATTGGATATAAATAATGCTTTGTTGCATAGGTATATTGATGAGGAATTGTACATGTTACCTCCTCAAGGATATACCACAGCTGCTCCTAATTAAGTTTGTCGTTTGAGGAGGTCTTTATATGGCCTCAAGGAAGAATCAAGACAATGGAATCATGAGTTTACTATTTTACTTTGCAAGCAAAATTTTGTGCAATCTGTTCATGATCCATGTCTTTTCTTTAAATCCAAAGGAAATGATTATATAGCTCTTGTTGTGTATGTTGATGATGTGTTGATCATAGGTTCGACGGAGGCATATATTAATCAAGTCAAACGATATTTACATGACTAGTTTACTATTAAAGATATGGGCCCTGCCAAATATTTCCTTGGATTGGAACTTGCTAGGTCATCTAATGGCTTGTATGTGAATCAGCGAAAGTATGTGTTAGATATTCTCAAGGATGCAGGGTTAACTTGTTTAAAAGGGGCAGCCACTCCTTTATCTCCTCAATGTCAGTTTGATGATGCTAGTTCTTCTTTATTGAAAATCTAGATCGATATTAGAGGTTAGTTGGGCGTCCTCTTTATCTTGGTTTTACCTAGCCTGACATCACTCATACGACTCAGCAGTTGAGTCAGTTTGTTCAAACTCTTATTAAGCAACATTGGATGGCTGCCATTCATGTGCTCAATTATTTGCAGCAATCTCCGTCTACAGGTTTATTCTTTCCTTATAACAATTCTTGTTTTGTACAACCTTATTGCGATGCAGATTGGGCTGCAAGTTCTTTTAGTCAGCGATCCTTGACAAGTTTTTGTGTCATCTTGGGTGATGCCTTGATTTCTTGGAAGACTAAGAAACAAACCACCATTTCTCGGTCTTCCGTGGAGGTTGAATATCGTAGTCTTTCTACTACGGTTTGTGAATTGCAGTAGATATCTTATTTGTTGGCTGATTTTCAGGTGTCCATTTCCTTTCCTATTTTGTTATGGTGCGACAATTTGGCTATTGTTCATCTTACTGCTAATCCGATTTTTCATGCGCGGACTAAGCATTTAGAGATTGATTGTTATTTGGTTCGTGATAAGTATAAAGAAGGCTTCGTTCTTCCTCAACATATTCCTTCGAAGCTTCAATTGGCCGATTTGTTCACTAAAGTTTTTTCAGCTCCCATTTTTTCTTTTTTGTTATCCAAGTTGGGCTTGTGTGTTTGGCATCAAGCTCCACCTTGAGAGGGGGCTGTAGAATCTCTTGTATTTATACTGTATAGTGTAGTGTATTATATTGTAACTTTGTACCTGTAAAATATGTTTTGTAATTTATGTTTGTAGCTTTTTTAGTTGATGTCGTTTTGTATAACGCAGACTTTGATGGTATAGAAACTATCTATTCTTTCTGTACAACGTTAAGAGAAATATATAGAGTGATTACGAAATCACTTTTCTCACAAACTAAATCTCTAGATTACAGTTTCTTCAGAATTTTCTACTATTTTCTCAACTTCAAAATTTTGAGCTTCCACCTTAAAATTTTTTCCACTAATTACTTAACTTCAACTCACTGGGTCACATACTGAAATTTTGCGTCAAACAATTTTCTTTTAATTGTTTAATTTGCAACTCACTTAATCATGCTCTTATTAACTATCTCCCTATACTATTTTTTAAAGTGCATATCAATTATGTATTAACTGTCTGAAATTCTTAAATCCTGAACTTCTATTTACATATGCTTGAACTCCCCGATAAAATGACTTTAAGGACTAATAGTATTTGTTAAGTCAACTAAGTTGAATTCTTTTTAGGCCATCAATAATTAGAAAAATAAAATGTTTATAATTAAAGAATAATTATTTATTTCTTTATTTTTTCCATATGAATCTCTTGATTGGAATTATTGGAGATCCCATTATTTCCAAACCTAAATAACCCCTCAAATCATTGCGCTAATTAGTTTTGAAAATACATTATTCAGTCACTTATTTCTACATTATTATATTTATACCTCCTTCAAATTAGGTGCAACGCGGGACCTCCTTTATTAGCTTTTTGTTTCTAGTGATTGGTATTGGTATTTAAATAGTTGTTGATAATTTTAATTGAAATAATACCATGTTAGTAAAAAATGGAGAATACCGTAGCACTAAATTCACTATAATATTGATTCTAATTTAAAACAATTACTTTTCCTCTCTTGAAGAGATTAACTAATGAATATCTCAAGCGATGTAATCAAAATCTTAAATTCACTTCTTATTTGTTTTATTATTGACATTTATGCAATTATATTTAAAAGAGTAAACGAAGTTATTGTTACAGCGAGAATAATTGAATGTCATGTCACTTGGTCATAACATTGCGTTGTGCTTCTCCACCAACTCTTTCACTTTACGTCATGCCTTGCTCAATTTCAATTCTACCAACTATCTCTGTCCTATTCTCAATTACTAAGTTAAACGTATGATTTCGTCAAACCATAGAATACTCATGTCTTTTGAACTTCATGATTCATATATAATATAGTCATGTAAAAAAGCACTATACCTTGTACATTCATCACTCTTCATTTGTGATTTGGCTATTAGCCAATACAACATAAAGTTTAGACAGTATTTCCCAATCCAACCTTACACGAAATCACAAGTTATTGTGAAACAAACAAACCATTTAACAATATAATCACTTACAGATTACAGCGTTTATTCGTACGCAACACGACCAACTTTGGATTTTAGGGGAAAGTTGTCAGTTTATTTTGCGGCAATTAGTACGAATCTCTCCGCTAGTTCCTGTTAATGGGCTAAGATTTCCCATCTTCACCATAGCAGCAGCAAAATCTTCATAAAATGAAGCAGAATTAGAGCTATATGTGGAGACGTGTGAATCAGTGGAGCCGCCACTGTAAAGCTGTTGATCCGAATGCAGAAGACCTTCACTATTGACCAAGTTCATGAAATATGCATTATCAAACACCACAGGGCTTATGGCATCAAGTGAAGAGAGGGTGTCATTGCTTCCAGTGCTCGGACAGTTGGCTTTCAATGAAGTTGCAAATTCCTGAAAAATGTTGTTTCCTTTGTAGATTCTGTCCCGAAACGTCAGACACCTGGCTTGCCCTATTGTATGAGACCCTGCATGCATGTAATTATAGAGTGGTGATTCTGATGACCTTTGCGGTATTCTATAATCATTTTGGTATAAGTTGTAACAAAATAGTCTTTGTAGTTTGTTATTATCAAGAAATGTCTGAAGACTAATACTAAATATCACAGGTTTGATACCAGTACTATGTATCATGTATTTAGTCAAGGGCATTGTAAGCGTCTTAACTAATTACCAGAGAGAGCAACCATCTCTTGGGAGGTGAAGCCCTTGTTTGAGAAGGACGATATGAGGTCGCTAAGATCCATAATTGGGGAAGGAATATCAGTATTTGCAGCACTGAAGCTTGCAGTGGTGGAATCTCTTCTGCCAAGTTGAACTGTCCATGAAGGCCCTCCTAACTACAGAAATTGAAAGCTTAGCTTTAATATCTACGTTGTCTAAACTCTTAACACCTAAAAGGCTAAAACTTGAACCTCGAACATGTCATTATGCTCCCGTTTGGTTTTAAATGTCAATTGTATATTTATAACATTTGAACTCACCACGACAACAGAATCTCGAGCAGCAACAGTTAGAATATCAGCACAAGAAACAACACCAGGGCAAATAGATTCTAATTGAGACTTGATGGTATCGATAACATCGAAACCTCTCAAAGAGTTCATGTTGGGACCTGCAGTCTTCTCTCCTGTAAAACTTGAAGTGTCGTCTAACAGAATAGACGCATCACATCCCTGTTCCCAGCCATGCAAAACCTTGTCAAATTAGTATATTGATAACCAATTTTCAATATATAGACATATATATACATGTTCTTAGATATCAGATAAAACTTAGCTTGCTTGCATGAGCGATATTATTTATTCAGTTATGTCAACAAGTGTACAGGATCCGTTCATAATGACATAATACTCGCTACTAATGTATGGTGGCAAGATTCTTAAAGAAGTGTAACAGTAAAGATGCACGAAAATGCTATACAGTTGCATGATTTTTCACTAGAAATCCTTGGTAGAATATGGAATTAGTAAGATTCTCGTAACATGTGACGCCCGCATCTATGTGCATGCATGGAATGAGGAAGAGATGCAGAGAATGAAAGAGATACATTGACAAAGCAGTCATGAAAATGCAAACGGAGCAAAGACGCTCCCATGCGGTGCTCCTTGACCACTGCAGTTAATACTGCACGTTTTATAGTAGAGAGTGCTTTTGGGCATGTTTTCACGTAGTAATTTGACGATAGTTGTGCATATGCTATTCCAATCAAAAGCGAGGATAAATATAGACCATAAAGCGCAGACTTAAACCCCATAATATGATGTATCACAGACACAAGTAGAGCGATATCTATATATGTATGTGAAGCGTAATTGTTCAAAGTAGAGATGGGTTATTCTGATCATATGCTCAGTGCTCTTATATATAGAGAAGCGTGTCCCTGAAGTTGTAGACGATGAAGCTTTTGATTCGATCGTTCATAGTCAAACATATCTTGTTTATCATTTCTTTTTATCGTGATTGCTTATTGTTTTTCGCCGAAAGCTGAAGTAGGAAGCAGAAAAAAGGAGTGCGGAGTAGGAGTCTGACGTGGTTAGATTAAGTTTGGCGTAATATAGCAAATGAATAAGCTAAGAGGTCAAATAAAGATGTTATTGGTGGCATTTACTTCTTACTAGACTGTAGCAGGTAGAATGTGAACATATATTTATTGAAGAATCTCTTTATGTCTGTATGTGTACTGATAATAGTCTAAGTCAACTAAACTATCATTCCTTTTTTTGTTCTATAGCCCTTTTACGATTTAATGTCTTCTCTCCTCAGATTTTGCCAATGCGCCAAACTTCGGAATGTTCCTCTTCTTAAGCTTTTAGTAGTGGCATCCAATAATACGATATAAAAATGGTCATCAACTACAATATGCTTGTTCGGTCTTAAAGATTCACATGATGAAATGAAACACCCTTTGACGAGATAATTCGGGATTGCAAGATGCTATGTTATTCTGTCCTTACCCTGTTCTATTAAATCTCAGTCATCTATTTATATAGAACTTATATAAATAAATGATCAAATAGATAGTTAAAATTTAATAGAACAGAGTAGAAGACAGGGTAGAATATAGAAGATCCGACCCGATTACAAGTAGGTTGGATTGAAATTTTCTTTAATTGAATGTTTGCTAATGATCACTATAAGAAAATTTTAAAATAATCTGTTGCTAATTGAAGATTTGTTGTATCCTTGAAGTTGGCGTCTTGTGGTTATGGTGTGTGGTTTAAGTAGCAAATATAAGCCTTTTGACTATTGCTGGAATGGCAAAGCGCACTTAAAACACATAACATATGATTGATGTGAATAATCTACCAAATGCAGACCAAGTGATATTTGTAAGCCAAACCCGGCCACATGTACTACGATGGTAGACAATTCAGGAAGCTGAGATCATCGCTCACCAACCATCTTGGACTTAAATAGTTGATAAGATAGCCTTCGTTTTGTTAGAAATTAATCTTTTAAGTGGCTAAAGGTAATTATGAAATCTAATAATTTATTAAAGGGCTTAGGACTTTTAGCGCATTATGATAGGAAATTTAAAAACTAATGATGGTTGTCAATTTTTAATATATATTAGGGTTTTATCTATGTAAAAGTGAACTAGAAAGCTCAAAAAGATACAAATTAGGTAAGGAGTTTATTGTGAAATAGAATTATGAATATTTGTGAGTTCCTGATTTCTAGAGCTTATAATGTTTATCAAAATTATGCTTACATGTGGTATTAGAGCATAGTTCTAAGAAATTTATGGTTATCATTTACAATAGATTTTTGGGGATTTAGATAACTTTATATATAAATTCTAATAAAAAATTTTAGAAAAAACTTAATTTTTGTTTATCATGGGTTTGATGACTATAATGATTACTTATGAAGAAAGAATGTTGAATTGATATTTATATATGGAATAAAAAAAGAGAAAATTGTTGGTAAATTTCTCAACAATTGCACCGAGAATAAAATCCTAGTGCTAATGACATGATTAGCCCTAAGTGCTGGGAAATCCCGACACTAGCATGATGCCAACACTTGCTATGCAACTAGGGCCGTTGACTTGCATTTTTTATTATAAAATATTATGTTTAAATTTTAATTGCTCATAATTTGATACTAATGAATTGTAATTTTATGAGTAAGTTAAAACTCGATACTATAGAATATTTTGAAATAGCTCAAAGTTGGTTTGTTTATTTTTATAGTTAATGAGAATAAATATAGGTAATGCATACTTAATTAGTTATATTTAGATATCCAAATATAATAAACATTTCTAGTTGGTATATGTGTGATTATTGAATTATATACATATTTGCATCTTTATGTATTTTATGGTATATTAATGAATTGCCTATAGGTAAACATTAGTATCCAATTTATGAGAATCAATATATGTTATATAGTATCTGAATGGATTGCCCAAAGGTGAACATTAGCATACAATTTCCAAGGTTTGTTCTAAATTTGTGTAGCATCTTATTGTATGACTTAAAGCATTAATGTCAAGTTTTGCAGCTATTAGCTTGCATCCAAATCTCTTATTTATTACAATGCTTAATGGATTGAACTTTTCTAAATGGAGTGAACAAATCCAATTTTATCTTAGAGTTTTGGACTTAGATTTGACTTGCAGAACTGAGAAGTCAGATGCTCTGAATGTTTTGAGCACTGATGAGGAGAAAATTTATTTTATCAACTAAGAAAGATCAAATAAATTGAGTATGATGTATATGAAGATGACAATTGTTATAAATATTAAGTCTGCTCTTCCAAAATTGAAAGTGATAAGGAATTACTTAAGTTTGTGAAAGAGCGCTCCCAGACCACTGACAAATCTTTTGTTGGAATTCTTATGAGTACAATGATTAACATAAAATTTGATAGATCATGTACTATACATGAACACGTTATTGAGATAAAAAAACAATACAACAAGATTTAAGTCCTTGGGAATGGAAGTAGATGAAAACTTCATTGTACAATTCATCTTGAACCCATTACTGTTTAAGTATGGTCCTTTCCAAATGAACTATAAAACCATGAAGGACAAATGAAATGTGCATGAGTCATATAGTATATTAGTTCAATAAGTGACGAGACTTAGTAATCAAGGAAGTCTCTATTAATTATGTCAAGAATCAAGGAGCTAGTAAAAAAGGTGGAAAGAAGGATGAGAAGAAAGTGAAGGGAGACCCTTGAAAATTAGTGAGGAATCCTCTCAAATTCATAAGAAGGAATATGATAAACGCAAATTTCACTTCTGTAAGAAGGTTCGACATTTCCAAAGGAATCTTCTAAACATAAGGCATGGTTTAAAAATAAAGGTAAGCTTAATGCTTATATATTTTTTGAAACAAACCTTACTGAAGTTCCTTTTAATACTTGGTGGATTGGTTTTGGTTGTACTACTCATGTTTCTAATACCTTATAAGGATACCTTATGACCCAAACCATAAGTTCAAATGAAAGATTTATCTATTTGGGCAACAAAATGAGAGATCCAGTGGTTGTCAAGATTTATCGCTTAACCTGAGACACTGGATATCATTTGGACTTACGTGAAACTTTTTATGTACCTAGTGTATGTAACACACCACTACTATAGAGCATATACCTAAACACCAGAGGACATCTGAGAACATACCCTATGAGAATGGCATGCTAGAGTAATCATATTCACTTATTATGGCATCACAGAAATACAAGTATTTCAAAGGATTAAATTTCCTTTTTGCATTCACAAAAATAAACTTACTTTGTCATTACATTCCATAATCTACATATTTACGTTACAAAAACATCTGAGAGTTTACTGTTCTATACAAAATATCTAACATGAAATGGAATACTAACAGAAACATTCTAACTAAACTCCTCAGATATCAGCTAACCAGACTTTTGAGCCATTCTTGTTTCCAAAATTGACAATACCAGACTGCTACTAGATTGTCTTAGAAGTTAAGTCTCCTCAGTATTTGAAAATCAGCATTGCAATTTTGATGAGTTTTGTGAACTTAGTGAGTGAACCATCATCGATGTGCTCACTCAAATCAAAACACAAATATCACAAGTATATAACACAATTTAATCAATATCTCGTGTCATTTAGAATCAATTCCCATATATCACATCATTCAAAATTTAGTACCTGATCACAGTATGCATCATATTTTAACAAACCCATTATGAATACAAACATTTCATATAATCATTTTAGAATATTTCAATTGCTCATATCATCAACATGTACACAAACATTGCATACCATTATATCAACTCAATTTAGTCATTCATTGCAATCATTCACATAATACATGTAAAGATATATATGCAAATGCACATGAGACTCCACTTTTATTTTTATTTTATTGTGATCGAGTGCCTATTTAACTGTCTCATATCTCTTGTGGATACCAGGCTTATTTTAGATACTGTCCCGTATCCATTGTGGATACCAAGCTAATTAATCGTTGAGCTTGTAGCTCTTTGTGCACATTGGTCACTCCACTCACAACTCCTTTATCTGATCATGCATATTAATTTCATGGAAAGCATCATTTCACATATTATGTTGTCAGTAACTTTCATTCAGTGTGCATATTCATTTAGCATATTCATCATATCTGAGTTTGGCATTCAACATATGGTTGAGAACCCATTTCATATTGCATATTATTTTTTTTATACAAGGTAAATTGTATATTGCATCAAAAGTGTGGTATGTACATCTATCATTTGGGCATATCCCAAATTTCATGAAAGCCACAAATCAGCTCATGTCCAAAAATATTATCAAATTGGCCTGGAACGAAAAACAAATCCCCAGACCCATGACAACAAAATATCAAAATATTTTCAAAAGGAGCAAACTGGTATAGTCGGTCAGCCCACGTTAAAGTCAAAAATGAAAAAGGTGAATTAAGCCTTATAAAAACAGATCCATCATGAGGCAAGCAGGAAAGTCTTCGATTCAGCCCCTCCCCATATAATAACGCAAAGTAACCAACATCGGCCATGCCACAGCCAATGCTCCCTCATCACCTCATCTAGCCCACAAGTCCTAGATGGAGCCTAAGCCATGTAGCGCCATGCAGAGACTGTTGAAGGTGCGTTTATCCGCAGGAAGACCCTATTATGAGCAGACCATCAGCCATCCATAAGCAGTATTGCCTACCCCAAACTTAACTCAAGATCAAAAGCATGTAAATTCAGCTGGGTAAAGTCGATATAGAATTTTATACACAATGGTTTTGATCTTGATCACAATATCAGGGGCTGTATAGGCTACACCATCCATCCGTTTTTCATTTCTGATATTCCAAATGACATACATGGTGCACAATAAGCCTAAGCGAGCAGCTTTGCAAGGAAGGAGAGCCCCTTTATAATCAGCTCTAATCCATTTGATAGCACTCGTCAGTGAGGACATATTGCGTGACATACCCAACCAATCTTTAATGCCTTTCCAGATTTGAGCAGTAAAGGAACATTTGAAAAATAAGTGGTCCACTGATTTGGGTTCCACATCACATAGAGCACACATACAGTCTAATTCCAAAAACTGCAGATTATCAATAGTGGGAAGACGATTCCTCAATCTAAGCCATGCAATGAAGGAATACTTAGGCGGAACGTACTGTTTCCAAATAAAGGACATCCAAAGCCTTCAGGAGTGGTGGGACCTGAGGACTTCATACATCTTGTGGGAAGAAATAACTCCATTACACAAAGGCGCCGCATTCCGTGAACCACTTCATTACATCCACCTAGTTTATCAAGTAATGTGTCCCGAATGGAGGATAAATTTTTAACTAAGGAGGAGTCTCGACTATGGGGTTGCCATTCCCAAATAGAAATCCCTCTTAAGTAAACAGAGTGAATCCACCTTACCCATAAGCAATTTGCATCTTCATCTATATTCCAAAGGACTTTTGCCAATAAAGTCGTATTCCATACCTTGTAATTTTTTAGGCCAAGCCCGCCCTCCCTCCTCACGGGGGATACAAATGGTATCCCATGCAACCCGAAAATGCTTGTCACCTTCATGGGTGCTAGCGGGATCCCCAAGTAGCGTATAGGAAACTCACCTAATGGGAATTACACAAGTTGTAAAATTGTGTTGCGCTCCCAACCCCACACACCACCAAGAAAGATATTGGATTTTGTGGGATAGACTTGTAATCCCGCCACCTCTCAAAGTGACCTTAAGCCATCTAATAAAATTTGAACCGAAGAGACATTTCCCCTAGAAAACAACATCAAGTCGTCAGCAAAAGCAAAGTGAGTAATGCCAAGTTGTTTACATTTTGGATGGAAATGAAATGGCTCGACATTCGTCTTGTGTTTCAGAAGGCGAGAGAAGTATTCCAAGCATAGTAAGAAGAGAGTTGGGGACATGGGGTCCCCTTATCTGAGCCCACATCTGCCCTTAAGCATCCTATGCGGTGAACCAGCGAAAAGGAGGGAGTAGTAACACATTCCATCACCCAACTAGTAAACTTGTCAGGGAAACCAAAGCCATTCATCATTTCAGCCAAGAATTCCCAAGAAACTGTATTATAGGCCTTGGTAATATCAATTTTTAGCATACATCAAGGGGAAATATGCTTTCGGCTGTATCCTCGAACAAGTTCCTGTGCTAAGAATATATTGTCCATCATATTAAGCCCCAGAACAAAGGCCACTTAGGCCAGATCAATCAATTTGACAATAGCACTCGACATGCATGTCGATAGTCTTAGTAATCACCTTATACACCACATTGAGGCATGCAATTGGTCGAAAATTGGTAACTTTCGGATGAGATCTAGTTTTGGGTATGAGGACAATTATGGTGTGATTGAGCTGCTTAAGTAGTTTACCCCTGTCAAAAAATTCCTTAACAGTAGCCACAACATCTAACCCGACTCTATTCCACTGATTTTTAAAGAAAGTGGCTGTGAACCCATCCGGATCTAGAGCTTTTTCATTCCCAATGTCAAACATGGCACATTTTATCTCATTAGATGTAATATGAGTGACCAAGTTATGTTGCATGTCAAAGTCCAAGGTGGCGCCATTTCTTATAATTTGCGGATCAGCTGGTTGTCGAGGAGGGGTTGCTACTGTTAGTACAGGTCATATCAGGCAGCTCAACAGTTTCTGAAACAGCATTATCAAGCCACGACTTAAATTTTGATGACTACTATTACTGGCTTTCTCTCAGTGTGCTATTTGGATCTGCATTATTGCTCAACATAGGGTTTGTCCTAGCTTTGAATTTCATGAAGTGTGAGCTTCTTTTCCTCGTTTCATGTTTAATCAATATATCAACTAATTGGACTTGTGATTTAAAAATTTTCCCTTTAAATGATCTTGACTTAGCTCCAGGAACACATAAGCTCATTATTTCTTATGAAAAGGTCCATTAGCTACAAAATGATGAAGGGATCAATGGTGGCAGGGATATTGGTAAGAAGCCTCAACCTACTACACCATCATTGACAAGGGAAACTTCAACAGAAACTGGTTAGACGTTGTTAATATTGTACTTTGCACATGAGAAATAGCAAGTATCACAATGTGCATTTCAAAAAGTAGAAAC
>JANZLX010000008.1:6064659-6079331 GCA_025531955.1 Erythroxylum orinocense
ACCTGATTAACTTGATCAGAGGCTATATCTGGTAAGATCTGAAGTAAAAGAAAATAAGAAAAAGCCAGACTGTTTACAATCTCGAATATTAAACTCCTCGAACCAACAATGTCCCGAATATCACAATTATATCAGTATCAGTTCAATATCTGAAAGTTAATAAAAAACAATTCAAACATAGTGAGAAAACATCTAAGTTAACTCACAGTACGCTCCAGATAGCTATTGCCTTGATGATCCGACAATGTCTGGATGTTGTCAACCTCTATTTGTGCTTCAATATCATACAATATAAACATAATTACACATTACTAACTTGTTCAATCAAATGAGTACTCAATCATACACATGTATATGTGTTATGTTCAATGCATGCTCAATTAACTATCCCAAGTATGTATCTTTATTCACAAATCTTAATCATTCATTCATCATAGCTTGTATATACCTAGTTTGTAATTAGGTTTATGGTTACCCTCAATTCATCAATAATATATTCATCAATCCTTTCCTAGCATTATATATTCACACAATTTACTAATTCTCATTCAATCATATCTATTTCATTACTTATATCCTTTGGATTACATTTGTATTCATAATTATACTATTACCAACTCATACTTCCCAAATTCATATACATTGATATCAAACAATGCATTCCTTAATTTATAACCTCAATTAACAGCTTAAACTTATCAAACACTTAATCACTTAATCAAGTAACTTTCTAGGTTCATTTCAAGCCTCAATCATGTCTTAATGCACCAAAGTAAAATGACTTACCCTTATATGGTTTAACCATCACACCAAACACATTTTTTTCACTTCAAAGCATTGCCACAATCATGGGAAGGAACTAATACAATTCCCACAATCGTGGGATAGGTGAACTGAAAGTTCATCTTCATTTTCCTTTAAATTTTCTTCTAAATTTTAACACCTTCATGATAGTCCATCAGTTATACCTCTTTTATACCTCAAAGATACTTTAGTTCCTCATCAATTCATCTCTAATTCCAATTCAAAATCATTCAATTGGTAACTCATAAACAATTTATCTTTTATGCATCAAAAACCAAACAGAAGCTTTCATTCACTTTTATACATGTAACCCTAAATCTTTCCCATTTCAAGAACACTACACTAGCACCTTTCTTTAGCATAAATTCAGCTTCAACATACTTCAATTCTCAATCTAATTCCTTAAAACAACCTATAACCTAGGGTTTCCATGCATTTAAAAAAAACAATTCATCCATTAAATTCCAAGCACACTTCATCATCAACCCTATATGTAATTCATCTCAATTTATCCCTAATCAATCATCATGAATGTTATGCTCACATATGACACAATAGGGCAATCAATCACTTACTTGTTTAGCTCAAAGTCCCCTTAATTAACAAGTTAACCAAGCCTTCCAAGCATTCAAGCATACACCAAGAACAAGATGGAAATAAAAGGTTTCAATGACAAGAAAGCTGCAGAATTTTGGCAGAATTCGAGGTTATAGAGATTGTGTGGGTGTGTTGATAGTGAGGAGGAAGAAAAAGAGAGCATGTGACCAAAAACATGAAAGAAGATGGTCTTTCAAATGTGGGAATTTTGGGATACAAGTGTGTGGTAAGAGGTGAGACACATGGTCTAACACTTGTCAAGTGGAGAGCTATGTCATGTGTCTTCTTCTTAGGCTTCTAATTGTCACCTAATGTTTGGTCCATTTGTGACATAGTTTCCTAAGCCACTTGTCACTTTTGTATTCAAGCCATTTGTCACTTATTCCTAATGCCACATCTCACCATTTCATAGGTCTAATCAACCTAAATTCTCAAGTATCAATTTGTCTTACCCTTTGACATTTTTCCTAGACTAGATACGCACATCATTCCTTCAATCACTCAATTGCAACATCTAATTTCCAAATTACTAATTATAATTCATCAAAACAAAATTCAAGATATAACCAACACACAAGTACATCATAATTAGTTAAAACCTTTCATACCCTAGAATATGTCAATTGAGTGCATATACTATATTTACAATGTCTCTAAATCATGATTCATGTGCATATGAGAATATGATGCATGCAAATGAAATGCACTTCATGTATTCTCATATGATATGACTCAATCTAACAATTAAATCCTTCAGTGTAGAAACGGGCTAATACAGTATATCTAGGAATTTAGTTTCTTTATCCAAACTTGATATATCTGGATACTATTTTAAATTTAGTAGTGGTGGTTTCAGTTTTACAGACAAAATGGCATGATTGGTAGTGATGTATTGTATGATGGTTTATATAAATGAAACCTTGATATTGTTTACACTGAAACTTTATTGACTTTGAATTCCAATATTGCTATCAAATGTAGTTTAATTAATTATATATCTACTTACTTACGGGGAAAAAAACATTTGCAACACATTTCCAAATAATGATTTCAAAGATTAGTAAAGAATGAAATACTTCTTGAACTAGATTTTATTGATCTTAACATTTGTGTGGGTTGAATTAAAGACAAACAAACAAAACAAACATTAAAGAAATGAGCTACAAAAGGCACTCAACTTCTTAAAATAATTCACACTAATGTGTGTGGATCATTTGATATGCCTACTTTCAATAAAGAAAAATATTTTATCACCTTTATAAATGATTATTCATGTTATAGAGAAGTCTATTTGTTACATGATAAATCCTAGGTTGTAAATACTTTGAAAGTTTATAATAATGAGGTTGAAAACCAGTTAGATAGAAAGGTGAAAATAGTTAGGTCTAATAGAGGTGGTGAATATTATGGTAAATTTGATAAAAGTGGTCAAAATTTTGGTACTTTTACTAAATTCCTTGAAAGACATGGTATTTGTCCGCAATATATAGTGTTAGGCACACCACAACAAAATGATATTTTAGAAAGGCATAATAAAACTTTATTAGATATGGCTAAAAGTATGATGTGCAATTCATCTTTACCCACTTTTTTATGGACATATGCTTTAAAAACTACCATGCACTTGTTGATCAATAAGGTTCCTACTAATGCAGTTCTAAAGACTCGCTTTGAACAGTTGACTAAAAGGAAACCTAATTTAAGATATGTATGCCAAACAGAAATTAGATATCATAATATACACACAAAAAACTAGATACAAGAATAATCAGTGGTTATTTCACTGGTTATCTAAAGAAGTCTAAAAGGTATATATTATATTGTCCTAACCATATTACAAGAATTGTGAAAACTTGGATGTTAGGTTTATTGAATATGGTGAGACTAGTGGGAGTGAAACATCACGTATATTGGATATTCAAGAAATGGGAGAGAAAGTCCCTACAGTTATGCACCTATCTATGACTTGTATACCTACTAAACTTGTTGTTCTACAAATTATTAAACCACATATTATCATAAAGAATAAAAATTAATGAACCTACTATTTATAATGAAATTGAACATGGAGTGACCACAACAAATAGCAATAAAAAGGTCTCAAAGAGAAAGAAGACTAACTATTATGATGGCTATAAAGCATATCTATATGAGTCTAAAAATGACTTGGGAATTGAGAATAAGCCAATAACTTTTTCACAAGCAATGAACAGTGAAAATTTTGATAAGTAGTTAGAAGCTATGAAGGATGAGTTCAAATATATGACACAGAATGGTGTCTAGGATCTTATAAAATTGTCAAAAAGTTCTAAGAAAATTAGTTATAAATGGGTCTTTAAGATTAAACGTGATTCTAATGGTAAATTAGAACGTTACACAACCAGATTAATAGCTTAAAACATAAGCAAATACAATCAATTTCATATGCATTTATAGTTCGAAGCCTAACATATGCTCAAACATGTATGAGATCAGATATAAGTTTTGCATGGGAGGTGTTGGGGAGATACCAAAGTAATCGTAGTGTGGATTACTAAAAGTTGCAAAGAGAGTTTTAGATATTTGTTGAGAATTAAAGAACACATGTTTACTTTTAGTAGGTCTGATCATCTTAAGGTGGTTGGATACTCAGATTCAGACATTACTGGTTGTGTAGGCATAAGAAATATACTTCTGGCTACATTCATGTGTTAGTTGGAGGAGTCATCTTATGGAAGAATATGAAGCAGTCAGCAATTGTTACATCTTCTATAGAGGATGAGTTAAGGCATACTTTGAGGTCATGATTCATGCTAAATGGTTGTGGAACTTTATTTCGAGACTTGGGATTCTCGACAATATAGTCAGGTTATTGGAAATTTATTGTGATAATTTTACAGCAGGCTTATACTTTATCATTAAAAAGGAGGTTCATAAATGTAGAGATTTAGTAGAGCATATTAGCATTGATCTTATGTTAGCTGATCATTTGATAAAGGGGTTACTACCCATAATATTTTTATAGTCATGTAAAGAAAATGGGTATTATATGTTCTAATGATTATTAGATAGTACTATTGTATTGACTCTTATTATATATTTAACACTCTTTGCACATAAATGAATGTGTTATTTCTGAATTTTCTATCTTCTCATCTTTATGGATTTAATTGCAATGCATGTTGTTGAAAGCAGAACTAAATGACAAATCACATTATGTACTTTCTATTTATAATCATGATTAATCAAAAAGGCCATTATACTATTATAGTGGTATATGGAAGGGAGTATGTTGAATTATTAATGTATAACCGTCATGACCCTTATTAGTTTTATACTTGACTATCATTATTGAAGATACTGGTGTATCTGAATGATGACAATTATACATTATAATCGTTTAGATTATTGACCTAATAGATTATATAAAAGTTATATGAGTCAAGTGGGAAAATGTTAGAAATTAATCCTTTAAATAACTCATGTGTTAAAAGGTAATTAGGGGATTCAATGATTTATTAAAGGGCCTTTAGGCTTTTAACCCATTATAATGGGGAGCTTTAAAATTGAATGATAGTTGTCATTTTTAAAAGTATATTAGGTTCTATCTTTGTCTAATAAATTATTTTCTCACAAAATACACCTTTTAGTCATTGAGAAGTAACTTTATCAATTACTCTAGAATTCGTCCTTGAAAAATGAGATACAAAGTTTAAGAAAAAAGAGAGATTAAGTAAGAAATTTATTGTAACCAATTCCGCATTACTAAGTAATAGAGAAAGGTTAATATTTGAAAATTTTATCTTTGAATGAGAATAAATTCTGAAAATTTGTGATTTCCACAATTTTTAGAAGCTATTACATTTTTAAAAAAATTATGTTTACACATTGTCACATTAAAGGGTCTCTACTGTAAGCGAAAGGAACATTTATCCCGAAGTTGGCTCTAAAATGATCATCACTGTGTAAGGGTGGTAAATGTTCCTTTCGCTTAAATAACTAGAACGAAATTTATCATCTAATTCATAATCCTAACTATCGGACATTAACAGTTGAAGTTTGGTAAGTTTCCCCTTTCTTGACTTTTTAGGTTTAACAACCAACCCAAGCGCATGGGTAACCAAACGAAAAACAGAGTAAATTTCCTTTGCGAAGGCTATTTACAACACACAGTATGTTCAATGGTTAAAATAAAAAGAGAGTGAGGCATAAAGAGAGCAGTGAAATCATATGGAAAATGTCCAAGTCATTAGGAATTCTCACCAAATCAATCACTGATTCACTTTTCCCCCTTTTAACGTTTTGGTGGTGTGGTCAAAATTACAATTACAATTACAATTTCAAGCATTGCATATTTCATTCACACAAGAACGAAAAATGTATATGAACAGAATTTGTTGCTTGACTGACACAGCTATCAAAATTCGGTCAATCTAATATTGCATTCAGCAAAACTCGTCTCTCAACACTCAATACTCCTAACTTCCTTTTCTCTTTCCTTATCAAAGGCACATAAATACGGGGCGGGTTCGTCGCCCCCTCACTATTCTAAAGTAAGCATTCATGCTATTACAGCTAAAATACAAACTTCTCCTCCTCCGCCCCAACTGGGAGAATTCTATCTTTCACTTCAGTGAGAGCAGCAGCTGCTGAGTCACTTATGCCTAACAAGTATTGAAGACGGGACAGCTTTTCTGGTGCTGGATCAGTCCTCGAATAAACAGTATATAAATCAGCCAACTCTTCTGGCACCTCCCATGTCAATGGCTGCGCAGGCACAGCTTTGTCGCAGACCAGCAGGTCATTAAGAGTGGAAACCTGAAAACGCAGAAAAACGCTCACACAAATACAAATATTTGAAAGTTCGCACGTTGAAAGCACTATTTATGAAGTCGGATATACTAAGTTAATAATCAAAGCAAAGCATTAACAAAATTCATACCACTCCTTGATGATTTCTCTGCCTCAGAAGTGCAACTGCCTGTATCAGTGAGTTTGATAGCCTACTCCTTGCAAGTTCATGAACAACACCTTTGGCCTTTTCAGCATTTATGTTAAGATCTGCTGGCATTTTCGTATACACCTCCTCCTCATTGAACTCTCCAGTTCCTGATGAGAAAATTTCATGCACTGTTTTTTTGAAAAGGTTCTCTCTCAAGCTCTCAGATATCATGCTATCCAATTCAACATTTGCCTCCTTTAATTCTCTTATCTGTGTTATATTAAGTCTCCCACGGTTGATGGCAGTTTCAAGTGCAGCTGACATTTTTGTTGTTGTGATGCTTTTTATTACCTTTTGAGCATACTCTGGGGGTAGACCAACTTGCTTTTGCAACTCTGTAAGCTGTTCAACCCTGACTTTCGTCAATTGTCCATCAGCTAAAATCACCTCAGCCTGCTGCCTGAAAGCCTGCTCAGCAAGGCCCCTGTGGACTTCCACAATTTCCTTGGAAGATAAACCAAGAATACCACCTAGCTGATTCAATAAAAGGAACTCTGAATCATCCTTCTTTGTTGTAATCTGAGCCCCAAATGGGATCCTGGTGACTTCCCCAGTCAGGCAATAAAGCAAAAAAGTTTTATATAGGTCACTCCTGTCTCTTTCAGAAAGATCATCTTTGAGATTTATTTCTGTCTGACCTGGTTTCCCCTTTTTTACAGCAACTTCCTCACTAGGTTTTATTTTCTTAAGCGTCTCAATGGATGCCCACTCCTCATCGTCCCACTCCTCATCCTCTTGATTTTGCTTCTCCTCCTGCTTTATAGGTTCTTCAACTGGAGTATCAGTAGATTCACCTTTTATGTCAGCCACTAATTCTGTAACAACCAATGTATTGAATGCAATCATTTTCTTTAGTTCTTTTGCAGTCTCATTGCGGCTGCCAGCTGCCCTTGCTCGCTTTATATAATTTATGAAAATCTTTCGGACCTGGAGATTAAGAAAAATTACATCAAAACAAAGCAAGCAATCTCAATATGTAGTTATACCTTGTCCGTAAGCTACAGTATATACACACCGCCTTGCTGGCAATAGACATAGCAGCTTCCCGTGTTAATCGTAAACCATGTGCAGCCTTTCTAACAGCTTTCTTGACATCTATATCATAACCATCAACACCTGAAGCAATAGCCTCTTTAACCACCTGAAATGACAACCATGTTAATCACATGAAGTCAGCGTACAAGCCAGCAGGCGTATAGCAGCATGCAAAGTAATCTAAAAGCACCTCTTGAACATCTTAGTCCATATATAGCAGAAAAGCAAAGTAAGAAGAAAAGGAATGCAGTGCTCCGATACATGTCAGATTATAAATGACAAAATACAAGCATTAATATTAAAGAATATAAACCCAAATCAAGAATCAACACTGCGAATTACATGAAGATGAAGTTTCTGTACCCTGCAGTGCAGGGTTAATGGTCATCTAAATGATATTTCAATTTCCACAACTGTGTCAAAGAGAAAATTAGAACATACAAAGCAAGACTTCTTCAGAAGATATATCATATGATATTTAAAATCCTCTGTTTCCATGAACAACAATACTTTGAAACCATGATCAATGTTGGTGTCCCCTGCTCCATAAATAGCATAGAACTGCACAAGCAGTCGTGAACCTTTTTTGGTTATAGTTCATTAAAGCATAGACGTTCCACGCTTACTTGTTTAATAAACTGCCTAGTTGCAATCAATTTGTAGCTAGTTATGTCAATTTTTATGAAGTGGCCCCATATCAGGATCTTAGCATCTGTCTAAGCACTAGAAACTCCTAATACCCACAAAACGGAATGCAGAAATTTTATTACAATAGCAATTTGCTTGATCTATTCTCAAAAAAGCCCCCAACAACCACGCTTATATACTCCTAATTCCTTGTAACATGTGATCGTCAATTAATCAGGAAACTCCTATAATCAGGTGGAAGATAACCATTGAAAAGGCAATCAATTGATCCAGCATACACGAATCAACATTAAGGTATAAAAAGATTGTCAAAAGAATAAACATTGATGCACTACATACCTTTTCAAATAAACCACCACAGACATCAGAGTGAACTACATCAATAGTTTGCTGAGGAATACAAAGCATGACTCGCAAACGGGTCAGAGCAGTAACATCTTGTTCACTCAGCTCTCCATCTGATACACATTGCTGAAGCTTTTGCCGGTAAATTTCTATAAACCAAAGAGATGCATTCATCACTTTCTCAACCAATGAGAACAATCACAACAAGCCACAACAAATTCTACAGCTGACAGTTCGTTTAACATTCACAGGCTTATTCAATATTATGCATTACCTTCATGAATCTCCGTGGCCTTTTGAGGATCAAAGTACAACTCCTCACACAGATTTTGTAGAAAGGCAGCTTTACTATCTGCCATTTCCAAATCACCACTAGAAACACCTTGTGCAAGCCGTTTACGATATACCTTTGAGGTAACATCAAGTGTGATAGTTTCTGCCTCCTTTTTACCTAAACCAAATATGTTCCTCAATTGGTTCAAAGCAGCAACCTACAATCAGAGAAAAAACAGAAAGGTCAACTCGCATGCAGCATGAAGACTGCAGATTCCCTAATAACAACAGTAATCTCTGTCACAGCTAAAAGTAGATAACAGTAAAATTCAGACGTAAACTTCTACGTAGAAGATTCAATAAACTGGTGATCCGAACTAGAACAATCATATGGACAGAATATTTAAAGATAGGGGTGTTAGGACAAAGCCCGTTGTCTTTCCAAAGGAAAGAAAAGTTCATACCTAAGGCCCAGTTGAGGTTCTATGCACACAAGCACCAACGAAAAGGCGGTGCTTGAACAAATATAATCAGTTCATTTTAATTTCCTCATTACATCAAGGAATATAAGAAAAACATGAATAAAATCGATGATCATACACAAATAACCAACTAGCTCTTTCACATTTTAGCATCTCCTGTAAACTCCAAATCTCTAGCTATGCCTAGCATTAACCCACAACAAATTCACAATAAGGCAGATTCTTAACTCTATCCCGTCATTAGGATCAAACATGATTCAATGTTGTACAGTCTGGGCCTAGGCAATCTAGACATTAGGCCCCACACAAATAGTTTTCTTAGCCTAATCGAATATCCAGAAAACAGGTAGAGAAGGTGCTGGAGGTACCATAAGCCAGTGGACTACACACGCTGTAGCTTTCTATCCACTGACAATGCAAGTATATGAAAAATGACTTAATAACTGGTTAAAATGACAGTTTTGTCAGCCAAATCAAGTACAAATAGAACAACATTCCAGCCTAGCTTCCACATAATGTTCACAAACATAAAGAAAGGAAAAGTGAATGTCTTTACTACTGCTTCCAGATCAAGATCATATCCCTCCTTTCATCCATCAAAACATAAGAGGATAATATAGTACACACAGTTATTTTTCAAACAAATCAGAGCAAGACTAGCAATTGGTCACCTTATTCTCCAGCATACGACCACCAGATAAGGCATCTGTTACATACGCTCTATATAGTAGCTTCAATTCATCCATCTTTCTCTCGTTATCATATTCACCGCCTAAGAAACATTCCAGCATGATTTGAAGACATCAAAGTAGCTTTGTACACAACATGAAACAAAATTATGTTTTATCCAAACCTAGCAAAGATATGAGACCGGTCCCACGGGCAAAGGAATCTGCATCTGCATGGTTCGTCAGTGAAATAAGCTTGCTGTTGAATGCCAATATATTATCAAGCTCACCCACAGCTTGTGTGATACCGTTTCTGTAAAATCAAACTACATTAATGATTCAATGTTTTTTCCCTCTTCCAGAGGCCTTGACGTATAATCAAATGCATTTGCGCAGAAGTGTTATTAGTCATACACTGCTCTTGTCCTTGATTTAAGTACATCAAGTGCTGCCGAAACATTTTGCTCTATCAGAGTTCTTGTATGTTGCCTAAATAGGTCTTCTGCAAGCTGTAAGAAAGAAATCATTCCATGTCAAAACAAATTAAAAGAAAACACCAAAAATTTATCCAATGTCAAAGTTTTGATTTCTAGGAGAGGTACCTGATCAGAAACTCGATACTTGAGTTGCATTTGTCTAAGATTACGAAGTTGTTCCACGCCAAGATCTATTTGAAAAGAAAATATTAGAGCATAAGGTAAAGGGAACGCTAGAATTAAGGGATTTACAACTTGCCAACTAAAATTATCAAAGAAAGCTTTCATGTCTACTGTCTAACAGCAACAACATGGAAGTCAAGGCAGAGATCAACACATATTGTCACATCTCCATGCTAAGAATTTTGGCCAATTGTTTTGCCTCAACCTACATTCCTTTCACTTCCTAACCCCTTTTATGCATTACTATTACAGATTTACACCTATAACATATAATACATCAGCAAAAGCAGATGGATTAGCAAATATTGATGCTAAAGAAATATGCAGCATTGCACTGCGCAATAACGAAACCCTAAAAGAGAAGTCGGTTAACAAAGGAAAAGCACCAGATTCTAGTTTAGCCAACTCTACATCCTAATCTGCTTAGTATCATCAGCCTCTAATGTAGATAAGGTTGCTAACAAAGAAGAACAGTAACATTAAAGACCTTAAGTCAGATTGCATTTACCTCGGCCAACTGATTTCAACATTGAAGCATATAGCCTCTGAGCATTATCGCGGATAGCAATCTCAACCTGTCACAAATCAGAATCAGGCGGGAAGAAAAGTTGTTAAGGCCAATTCCATTCTTAGTACTGATATGCTACATACATAAATCTAGCCTTATGGTAACAAAGCTGTATTTTTACCAGCAAAAATAAGATTGAATACATTAGAAATAGATATTATTGATAAAACAGATACCTGAGAGTCGGTGACCTTGAAAATACGCTTCCAAGGCAGAAGAAATGATGACGCTTCTCCAAATACTAGATTTGAAGCATAGACCAATTTCTGAAATGCCTGCACTGGAGGATCAGTACTATGGTCAAGCAACATGCCTCAGTTTAAAAGCTTCCACAAGCCACTCAAGGCATAGTAGAATCACAAATAATTTACCCGACGCTGCTCCACACCACCATCACGATCTCCGGTTTCAAGCCTTTGCCTGAAAATCCGTCTACCAATCTAAAATCCAACATATAAAGATCAGCTTTTTGTATTTTTCCTTGTAAGAAAATACTCACTCTTACAGCATCTTGTATGTTTTTTTGTAATATCAGCATTTGCATGTTTTCTTGTAAGAAATACTCACTCTCTTAAGGAGTTACATGCGTGCATATACATAGCCTAATAATACCTCCATGTGCATTGCAGCCGCATCTGGATCATCAATGCCCAAAGCATTTTTGAAGTTGATTATCGTTTCAACTTCATTCCCTTTAAGATCTTCTCCTCCGGGAGGGAGAACAGAGGTCACAAACCTAAGTGGAAGAAACAAAATATACAAACAATTTGGGAAACTAAATGAATCACAAAATGAAAACAGAAATATAAACTCAAAAAGAAAACGAATCAACAAGTTTTGCAGACAAATAACCAAAAATCCATGCCCGGTAATCTAAAACTAGAGCTTAACATTGTTGCAAGATACAACCACTAGCAAAGAATAAAGGGAGGTAAAAACAGTTGAATTAAACTCACCGACAGTATAAATCACAAAGCTCTTCATTAAACGCAGAATCTTGCTTACTCACTCCATATCTGAAAGAGCAAACGATTCAGAACTAATAAGAAATCACGCATCATTATTCACAACAACTCTTAACCCAAATAAAATAAAATAAACAAAAAGTAAAAAGAATACTTTCTAGCGATTTCTTCAACATCCTCTTTTTTAATCCCTTTTGGATCGTCGAACCCAGCCACATAATTATGTAAACTAGCAGCCGCAACCTCTGGAACACACGCATTCAAAGCATACACCATGGCGCCTCCGGCGGTTGCAGCTACTGCAGCGCCGCCCAAGGCCAAATTCCGAGAACCGCCAAACCTAAGCCCCAACCCGTAGCCAGCAGCCAACGCGCCGGCAAGAATTACGGCAGAGCCGGCGACTCTGACAGACGGTGAAAGGTTGTCGACCAAAGGCTGAACCCCAGTGAGCTCCCTCTTGCCTCCAAAGACATCAGAAGTAGAGGGCAACGATGATGATGGATTGGAGACCTCATCGGAGGGTGGTTCCGCTACGGAGGATGCCGAGACTCTAAACCGGTGGCGTTTATGGAGGGAGAGAGAGGATGGGGTTGAAGTGAAATGAAAGAGAAGCGGACGAGAGGAAGTGGAAGGGACTGAGATGAGGGAAAGATTCATGGAGGTCGTTTACAAACACAGCAATTGAAGACTGAGAATGAAATTTGGCTATAGGGTTTAACAACAACGAAGAAGAAGAGATGAGGATAAAGAGAGAGGTCAGATCGGGAGAGTAGAAGCGTTGACAATCGAACGACGACGTTTTCACCTTTTATGTATCTACATTTATTTTTTTTTAAACATACAAAAGTAATAGAACTTCAAACTCAAATGCATTAATACGATGTCATTTTATGTATACTTAAATATAAAATAATATTATATTGAGACAAAAATAAGGGTGAAACAATCTAAAGAACGGAAAATAACTTTTTTGTCTATTAGAATGATATAATTTTAAAGAAGAAGTTCAATAATAAATACATATTAAATTTATAATTATTAATTTATTAAGGTTATAAACTTTTATATATTTAAAAAGCAATTAAAAAATTTTCGAATACAAACATTTCTACTTCCCAATAAGGGTGGAGTTCTCGTCGGGCTCCAATACTCATTAAAAAAGTTCAAAGGCCGACAAGCTTGTAGCCCAACATATAAACTTATTCTACTCGACGCATATGGACTTATAGATCCATATGAACAAAATATGTATATATGCACTTAAATATTAAAATAAAATAAAATAATAGAATATTAATTTAAATATATATTAAAATAAACATAAAAACAATAATATTATAGATAAACGTGTATAAATAAAAATAAAGAAATATGTGGTAAGATGTATAATATAATAAATATAAAATAAGGTAAAAATATACAAACTAAAGTACAGTACTGATGAGAAATTTGATGGCTTCCATCAGCTGTTCGTAGTGATAATATCGGACATTTTGATTAATTTTTTAAGAAAAAAGAAAAGCAATGACAATGACAATGATGGGCCACATAAGTTTTTCTTTCTTGGAATATGATATGAAGTCCAATCTACGTAAGTTATGACGACATGTTGGAAGGATTGAGGCGAAGAATTCATCTATATGTTGGGTCCATCAGCGACAATGATGCCCACAAAAGGGCTTTAATCAACTAACAACTACCAATCAAATAGAATCAGATTGTCTGTATATATTATTTTGTTTTAACTCTGTTTATATCCCAAAAATGATATCATTTGATGTATAAATAATTTTGAAATGAAGCCGTTTTGGAATAAAAATAAGATTACAACAGAATAATAATGAGTATAGAGAATTTCAACCCCTAATTTTTTTATTTTATTTTTAATGTGGCCTTGAAAGAGATTGCCATCAATTCATTAGCCTCAATTTGTTGAATTTGAACTTCCATCTCACATCTAACTTTCTTTGGTAGCTGGGCATATAATCCACTCTTATCATACTTGATTAATGTTTTGTCAAGGGTTTAATAGTTAAATCAGATTTAGCCTTCACTTAAGCAAAGTTAGAGGTTCGACTTTTACTTTTATATGCAGCAGTATTAAATACTCGGTAGTAGTGCCAAGACGCCTATCAGAGTCTCACAAGACACAAGAGAAAATTAACCTGAACTTAGGAATGATTTAAAGGTGTCACCAACAGTTCGAGTCATCAAAAATATCTCGTGGGTTAACTAAAAAAAAAGTAAATCAAAATAATTTTAATACATCCGGTATGTTTGAGATTGATTATAAGATTATCTGCTCATGAAATTACTTCCAACACTGTTTTGCTGAAATAACAAAAGGACCATCTGCCATGAAAAGTTCAGATATATCAAAACTCAAAATTTAACGAGGTGAAGAAGATAAAGATGAAACGTCACCTTCTTATCAAGCCATAGGTCCAACCACAATCCATACTGTATAGATAACTAAGAGGCATTAACCGTCAGTACTCTCTTCAATCTCCTTAATTGAGAATGGTTTTGAAACCGAATACGAATTCAAAGGAAGTAATCATGAGAACTGTAAGCCAAAAGCGATGTGTCTGAAATCACCCAAAAGAGTTTACATCCACACCCATCGCCATTGATGAAAGGCAAGCAC
>JANZLX010000008.1:6079431-6101388 GCA_025531955.1 Erythroxylum orinocense
AAGCCAAAAGCGATGTGTCTGAAATCACCCAAAAGAGTTTACATCCACACCCATCGCCATTGATGAAAGGCAAGCACTATAAATTTCGATATTTCACCACCAAAACTAATTACGTCTCACTAAAAGTCAGCATCGTCACCTATATATCAGCCTAACTTGAGCATGCTTGTGACTGCGTGAGCTATTAGTTGTGCTGCATTCTTTCAGTAATATGTGGCACATATTTTGTCCAGAAAATGCCGTGGTAGGAATCGACAACCCTCACATATTAGAATTGTGGTTCAAATTAATTGTAGGTTCTAATATTGTGGTTCAAATTAATTGTAGGTTTAGTTCGGTACAATATTTAAGTAAGTAATTACTACAACAAAATAAACATTTAGTTACGTTTTTTTAGCGACGTTCCAAATATCATTACTATAAGTGACTATATTGCGACGATTTTTAAAATTGCTATTAAAACTAAGCCTTTAGCGATTAATTATAAAAGTATCACAAAAAAATCAACATAGAGTGACGAATGACAAAAATCGTCCCCAAATAGTGAACATTTAGTGACAATTTCTAAAAATGGTCACAAAATGGTCCGCATTAAGTGACGATTTTAGACATTTGTTACTAAATGAATTTTTGGTGACCAATTTCCGAAATCATTACCAAACGATTTACAATTGGTGACGATTATGTAAAATTGTCGCTAAAAAGACATTTGGTGATGATTTTCAGAAATCACCACCAAAAGCTTGTACACATTTAACTACGTGTTTTTTCTACGTTTTTGACACTATCGCTAAAAGTAACTATTTGGTAACGGTATTTGAAAGCGTCACCAAAAGATCCCCATTCAGTGGCGATTTCTAAAAATCGTCACCAAATAGTCCACATTCAGTGAAAAGTTCCACAATAATTTGCAACATATTTGGTGATCATTTGCCAAAATTGTTACCAAAGAGTTCACATTTTTCAAAATTATTAAACTAACATTTTTATAATCTAGCATAGTTAAGATATGTTTTAGTAGAGATTTGCTTTGAATGCTACAACGTATTCTTGCAAAAATACACACAACATAATTTTAAGTGTTAAACAGTAGTATTAATTAATCATTAATATTTACTAACAGTGCAAAATTAGTTATAAAAAATTTAATAATTATATCAATATAATAATATGATATATGGAGTAGTACGGACTTTAAATTAGAAGGTTAACAATTCTTACAGTTATAGAACAAGAACAATAACAATCCACACTCAATAGTACGCAGCTTGACCCTAACTAATATAGAGGTTATTTCAAAAATTCTTATAGATTCAACAATAAATCAACTTTAAAACTGAGTCCAGTTGATTGCATCGATAAATGACAATGATATAACTATTTTTTTGGATTCCAAATAACATAAGAGTCAATAAAGGTAAATGAGTTCCCGATTTTTGGATTCTCAAGAAGGGTCCTTGTACGTTCGAAGGCAACCAATTGAAACAGTAATAGTTCTTCTCTTAGGTGTAGGGTTTTTCACACCCTCTTGCAACAACGTTTTCGTTATAGGTAAACTTGTAGAGGATACAGTGAATGAGTTGCCAGATTTAGTATGGAAGACAAGTTCTCCAAATGAACTATCAGTACGAAACGATTTACCTAAAACACAATCAGTATAGAACTTAAATATTGTCATATTAGTAAACTATTAAATAAACCGAAATTAGAGTGACACGCATACGTGAATGACCAGATGAAGTCTGTGGAATTGACGAATTTTTAAAACAACCGATTTTCCTAATCCTTTACGAACTGTTGTGACATCGTTCTCGCCTCTATGGGTATACATGTCATCTTTGAGATTCAAGGAAGCTTAAAACAACATGGAGTATATGTCATCAAATATGAATATATATAATAGCTTCATAAAAAGAAATGAGATGTAAATAATAAGGAAAGTGACGTTGTTCGAATGATACTAAACACCTTGAAGTAAAAGATCAGCCATGGAAGGCAAACGATCATTAGTGTATGAAGTGGAGATTTTTTTTGCATTGTTTATTTCTTCAGTAAGGAGTTTGCCACATTCCTCCCAACAGAATGAATTAGTACCATCCGAAACTAGTCGCCATGTCGACATTTCTTGATTAATAATGTTAAGAGGTATATTCTGAAAATGTCGATTTAGAATAAAATGATGATATGTTCAACTCCAATTTTGATGATAAGTGAAAGTAGTCCAGTTTAATTCTTATACATCTTCAATGTGCCTAATGATATGAAAGTTAACCTTACTAAAATTTCATAAATCTATTGTGTAGTTTGTATCACATGCAAAATTTAGAATTTAAAGTAAAATAGACATGATTATGTTCTTAATGTACAGAAATATAGTATTATCTATATTAGGCTACATTAATATTAATGGAAATGAATAAAAGTAAAATACTCTTGAAGACCTTTCATCAAATAGTTAAGAAACTTTGATGAGGGAAGCATTAAAGGTCGTTGGGAAGAAGCCAACCCATATACAAATAACAAAGACAGACAGTAAATCATCTTCGAAACACAACCATAAACACAACTCATACATTAAATGCATAATTAAGAACTCATAATAAACACCTAAAGGTATAAGTTAAACTTAACACAACTTCATTTTATGAAATAGAACAAAAGAACAATATCGGTTCAGTTAATGATGGTTTTTTACGATGATGATCACAATACATAACCCAAATAGAAGAGAGAAGACATTTGTAGGTTGGAGTATTTTGAGAAATGTTGACAGCTTGAACGAGAATGGAGTATCCTTTTTTGTGGTTGTGATTAAAAACCTAATACAAAACGACGTCGTTTTTCTTGTTTAATGGCACAATAGTTGTTTCTTGTTTACTGTAGTTGTTTGGAAGTACTGTTAATTAATTTGTTACGATCTATTGTATTTGGTCAACAAATGTCAGATGTGGCGACTAATACATGGTTCGTCGCCAAAGCCCGTGAGTTCATAAATAATTTTTTATAAATTTATTTTCCTATCCCAAATAAAACATAATTTGAATTAAAAATTAAATTATTCGATTGAAAAATATTTCCAAATTAATATGTTTACCCTTCAAATAAATTATAATTGACTTACAATTATTCGAAAATTATATATTTTAATTATCATAATTTAGAAAAATTAATTTCAAAAATTATATATTTTAATTATTATAATTTAGAAAAACTATATTTTTAAAATTGAACAATACATTCTAATAGTTAATGTGTTACTGTTTCTAACAGTTTTGTTACATAATAGTCTATTTAATTTTGTTTATCTACCAAATTAAAATTAAAGATTAGTCATTCCTAAAAATTAAGCAAATGAAGAACAATTGCATATATAAGTGAGAAGAGAAATTTTACATTTTGTATGATGAATTAGGAATACCTCATATATATTAATCAATTAAGAAAGTAAAGAGATTGCTTCGGTTTTGGGCGACAGTGTGAAAATTTGGAGGCAAATTGTCTACCATTTGCGACTACTGTTTAAACACAAACATGCCAATCCTCCTCCTTCCCCCCTTTCACTTATCAGCCCCCTTCTCCTACATTATTTCAAAACCTACGTTGCATTTTTTCCCTAACTTCTCCTCTATCTTTGACATTGTGAACAAATCTTCTCCCTACATTTGCTCTCTTCATTTGGTGAGTAGTTTTGACCTTTTTATTTTGTTGTGTCATTGAAGTCAAAAAAAGTATGATGGTTTTATGTTATGTTTTGAGTTTGTTGTCGATTGGTTTGCATTTATTGGTGATGATAATGGTTGAGTTGTGCAGAAGTTGTGTTATTGTTGTTGAAGAAATGGAAAAAAACGTTTTTTATTATGTTCTTCAATTGAATTTTACTTGCCCAAGGTGTTCGACAAAAGTCGTTATTGTCATTATGTTTTTTATTCTTATTTCTCTTTTAAATTTTTGGGTTCTTAAAGGTGGTCAAATATTTCTGGTCATCGCTAGAATCATTACATACCATATAGAGCCAAATATGATGTCATTTTTAGGAGTTAGGGGTTTACAGCCACCAATCTTGATAAAGGGATGACAAGGACGATATGAAAGCAAGTACAAGAAGTTGATGATTCCATTTTGACTTTTCAAACTTGGTTCATTCATAATCCACACGTACTGGGGAGGTGGCCGCTTTCGGCTTCAAATACGCAAAACATAAACTACCCTTCTTATCTTTAGTATTTTTACTTTCTAAGTTTCAACCATTCCCAAGTCAAGTGGGGTCATTGAAGTTCCCACAAGTAAAACCAACAAAAATTGTTCGCTATCACATGTATATATTTATAACTAAATAGTGGTTCATGCCTTCATTCTTTTATGGATATAATTATTATCTTAAACTTCCTTTCAACAAAACAAAACAATAAAATTAAATGAAATGAAATTGATACAATCGACAGTAAGAACCAGAAAAAAAGAATGTGATTGTGAAGCGTTAGAAGGAGGGATATCATCAAATGAGTCAACTTAAAAAATAGAAGAAAAACAAACATTCTGTTGGGTAAAAGGAATTTGTTTATATACAGGTAACACAAAAGACTAATTTAAATAGTCCTTTATGAAATTAAAACCCCCAACTTCTGTTCATGGAAATTTGGCAGAGCAGTGGTTGGTCGAGTTTTGGGGTTGATGACTAATTGTCCATGATACTCCTTTTAATGCTCCATTATTTTAGTACCTTTTTAACTTATGTAGAAATGTGTGAATACTTATTAAAATCTTAGAAGTACTATATCAACAACTTAGATAAATCGTCTAAGGAGATTATATCACATCTTGAACTCCAATTCTTATAAATTCATTCAATGGTTTAAGCATATTCCTCTACTTAAATGAATATATCCATACTTCATCATGCTTTTACTTGCAATTTTGGTACTTATCACACTCAACCAAACTTCACCAACAATTTTAAAAGATAAAAATTGGAACCTTAATTTCTTTCTTATGCCAATGACATTTAAAATAATAACTTTAATGTAAACAACAAAAATTAATACAAAAGACTTAACCAATTACAATGTCATTATGTAATAGAAGAAGTTAAACAGACAAAGCAAACAAGAAACAACTCAACATAGTACAGACATAGGATGGTATATAGCCTGGAAACTGATGATGCAGCTCCAATGAGGCTTATCAGTGAAAAATTCCACGAGCCTAAGGGTGACAACAAGAACTTCATTTCCCGATTCACAGGTGTAAATAGGGGTGAGCATTATTCAGGCCGACCCGATTACCCGGCCCGGCCCGAATTAATTCGGGTAAGAAAATTCTAAAGTTCAGGTAATTCGGACCAGCCCGGGTGGTACCCGAATTATTTTCGAGCCGGGACGGGTAAGGGAAAAAAATTCGGGTCAGCCCGATTACTCGAATTAGATTTAAAAAAATTGTGAAATAGGGTAATTAGGGTAATTTGGGTAAATTGGGCCGGGATAATTTGGGTAAATCTGGTAAATTGGGCCAGGTAAATAGGTAATTCGGATAAATCGGATCGAGTAAGTTCGGGTAATTGAAAGTTCGGGTTCGGGCCGGGTAAGGGAAAAAAATTTCGAGTAATTCAGGCCGGGCTCAAACAGTGAAAATCTGGCCCGAATTACCCGAATGCTCACCCCTAAGTGTAAACAACGCCACGTACATTAATTACATTGGTTTTTTAAACGTAATATTGATTGAAAAATGCATGTAAAATAACTCAGTTATCTTCTTTTATTGTATAGTTAGATGGATAAGAGTTGGACGTCTCATCGAAAATAGTCAATTGAATACATTGAAGGAGTTAAGAGTATTATGCGATTTGTAAAAGATCAAATGGATGAAGAATGTAGTATATGTTGTTTATGCATCGATTGCTTAAATGTCGACTTCCAAAGTCAAGATGTGGTATATAATCACTTGCTAATCCAAGGTATAGATAAATTCTATACTTCATGACTTTATCAGGGTGAACGTAAGGAAGTAAGTTGTAGTAGAAGTGGCAGTACATGTTATGATTATCGTAACAATAATGATGTAGATGATTGTGATGTGAATGATGATGGTGATGATGTGATTGACGAGATATTAGACGATTATCAAAATTATATGGAGACTATGAATGAAATAGGAATGCCTAACATAATTGATAGTATTACAGAAGATAATTATGGAAAATTATTGAAAGTTGCTCAAGAACAATTGTATCTGGGGTGCTCTAATTTATCACAACTATCATTTGTTGCACTTAAAGGTTTATAATAAATGGAGTAACAAGTCCTTTAACATGTAATTGACTTACTGAACGATGCATCATCTATTGGACACAAGTTGCCGAAATCTTACTATGATGCAAAGAAACTATTAAGGGACCTTGGATTAGGATATATTTCAATTCATGATTGCAAGTATGACTGGGTTTTTTTTGGGAAGGAAAGTAAAGATCTTCAGGAGTGTCCCAGTTGTGGTACATTAAGGTGGTAGGTGGTTGATGGGAAAGGGAAAAAGATACTGAATAAAATCTTTCGATACTTTCCTATTAAACCACGATTACAAAGACTTTTTATGTCAACAAAAATGGCTATAGATATGAGGTGGCATAAAGATAAATGCATTAATGATAACATTATACATCATCCAACAGACTCAATGGCATGGAAAGAAATTGATAAAAGTTTCCATGGTTTGCGCAAGATTGTTGTAATGATTGACTTGGATTGGCCTCAGATGGATTTAATCCTTTCGGTAATATCAATACTTCATATACCATGTGCCTGATGATTTTAGTCCTATACAATTTACCTCAATGGATGTGTATGAAGGAGTCTTTTATGTTGTTGTCATTGCTTATTTCAGGATTTACTGCTCCTGGTAAGGACATCGATGTATACATGCAACTATTAATTGATGACTTAAACGATCTATGGGAATTTGGATTACAAACTTTTGATGTTGTTGAAGGTGAAACATTTATAATGCATGCTGTTGTTTTGTGGACCATAAATGATTTTCCAACTTATGGGAATTCGTTTGAGTCGAGCATTAAATGTTATATGGCTTGTCCTGTGTGTAACCATCAAACATATTCAATGAGGATACGAAGCAAAATATGTTATACGGGTCATCTTCGTTATTTGGAATATGGGCATAGATATCGAAGAAGTAAATTGTTTAATGGCATAATAGAATTGGGTGAAGCTTCGATACAGTTGTCCGATGATGATATTGTTTACTAGCTATCACATTTGGGTGACATTACACCTGATAAACACCCAAGTAATAGAAAGTGAAAGAGAAATTATGTCAAACTGAATTGGACAACAAAAGCATATTTTTCAACTTACCATATTGGAAGGAATTACTATTGAGACATAATCTTAATGTTATGCATATTAAGAAAAACATTTATGAGTCCATTTTAGGGACTTCCATAGGAATTGATAGGAAATCCAAAGACACAATTACGGCTAAACTTGACTTGGAAGACATGAATATTATAAAGGACTTACATTTGAAAATAAGAGATGATGGGTCATACGTTATTCCCCCTGCTTGTTATAACATGTCAAAAAGTAAGAAACAATCATTCTGTCAAATTTCTTGATGTGTATGCATCAAATATAGTTGTTGTGTGAATGTTAACGAGGGAAAAGTGTGAGGGTTGAAAAGTCATGATTGTCATGTACTTTTGCAACGATTACTTCCTGTTAGAATATGTGGGTGTTTATCGAAGGATTTTTTCGTTACTCTGGATCAATTGGGAGAGTTTTTTGAGCAATTATGATGCAAGACACTTAAAGTTGAAGAGCTTAATTTTTTGATGTTATGGTTCATTTGGCAATTCACTTACCATATGAAGCAAAACTTTCTGGACCAATTCAATTTCGATGAATGTTTCCAATTGAAAGGTAATTCATATTAAATTTAACAAGTTTTTTCAATGTTATTTGTTTGTAACAATTCCTAAGTTCATAACTGATTATGTTTAGGTTTTTATACTATCTTAAGCGTTATGTACGTAATATAGCTTGACCAGAAGGATCTATTGCAGAGGCTTATATAGCAAATGAATGCTTGACTTTTTGTTCAATGTGCTTAACTGATGTGGAGATAAGATTTAATAGACCAGAATGTAACTTTAACTTTCATGACGACGATGGGTTGTCTATTTTCTCCTAAAGAGTTAGGCCACTTAATGTGGGTAAATATGTGGAGTTAATTAAAGACAAATTCGAAATCGCCCGTTAGTATATTTTGAATAATTTCTAGAAAGTCAATACATACATGGAATACGTATATTTCTTTTCATTCAAACAATCATATTACAATTTTCTTCGTTCAGTATAAGATCTTAATTTCATTGTTTGTTTAAAATAGAGAACAAAAAGAGACAATTTGCAGCAAAGGGATTATTAATGTTGAAGAAAGACATAGGCAGAAGTATGTATCATGGTTTAAAAATTGGGTAAGTTTCATATTGATTACATATTATAAAAATACGAGAATATGTCTCATCCTTATATTTATCCTCAGTTTGTCATACAAATGATATGGTTACATAACCGTAACGTGCAAGAAGCAACAATAACATTATATAGTTTGGCATGTGAGCCTCATATTTTTGGGAAGAAATACACAAGTTGTATTGTTAATGGGATGAGATTTCACATACAAGATCGAGATAGTCGAGCTAGAAGTCAAAATTGTGGGGTTGTCATTAAAGAATGTCATGAAGACGAAATCATTAATTTCTATGGTGTCATCTGTGAAATAATAGAGTTGCACTACATCAACAATAAGAAGGTTGTTTTACTTAAATGCAAATGGTTTGATCAAACTAACATGAAAGTTCACAAACATATTACTATTATAAATGTTAGTAAGACATGGTATGATAATGATCCTTTTGTCCTTGCAAGTCAAGTCAAATAAGTTTTCTACGTTAATAATACTATATTGGGTAGCAATTAGAAGGTTGTTTAAAAGTTTCAACAAAAGAATGTCTTTGATTTTTATGAAAGGGATATTGGTCAATTGGAAGAGGATGCAGATAAAGTCTATCAAGAAATTGGATTGGAGTTCAACAATAAAGGAATTCTAGTAGAAGATGCAGATATATCATCATTCTATAGGAGAGATGTCGATCCCAACATAGTTCAACTAGATGAAGTCCAAGCCCACTTATCTTACAAACAAATGAAGACTATACTCAGGATGAATTAAATGACGATGACGATACTTTGCTCGAATAAATTAGTGATGAAGAATCCAATGATAATGTACTTAATGATGATGATTTTCAAAATCTTAATCATGATCATTGAATGTGTTTGAAATGCTATGTTCATAATTGCATTATGTTATCGATGTTTTACTTATGTTAATTTACGATGACTAGATGCATATTTTTAATGTTTCACTTATTTTTATGTGGAATTTTATGCTGAATGTTTAGTATTTAACTACGTATCTCCTTATGTTCATATGGAATATTGATGTTTGAGTTAATATTATACGTTATCTTCATATTTTGTTTTAGTTGTTCAATATAACGACACATAGTAGAAACAAGGGAAAGAGGGTGGCAACGACCGAAGAAGTTCCTCCCCCGCAATATCCAACTCAATCCTACCCCATCATTCAACAACCAACAATTGCATCCTCGAATGAAGACAGTCATCAATAACCTTTACGAACATCGTCTATTAGTGCTGAGGGATCTCAAGGTTTGTTATTGTTAACCAAACATATCTACATTAATGATGAAATTACTCATTACATGTTTAGTGTGTTTTTCTTATTATGTTTTTTTTTTAATTTTCATGTTCCAATATTGGCATTAGAAAATGAGGTAAAGGTATTACAAAAGGAGCTGAGTTGTAACAGATGAATGTTGCAGTGAATAACAAGTTGTCTGTGACCATTGACCCCACGTAACATCTCTCTCTAGATAAGATCCAATCTGCAAAATTGTCCAGTGAGTTGGGCATCGCTGTAAGGAACGAATCATCTTGCCTTCAGCATGCCAGGCAGTTGAAGAAAGACAACTTACTCCAAAACGCTTTGGACAAAGTTTTAGTAATATTTCAATTCATTTGATTATATGTATTGCAATTTTACTTAACAAAAATAGTAAGTTAACTTATACGTGTTCTTCACAGATGAAACTCAATATCATTGATATCAATAAGCTTAAGGTTTTAAGTTGTGTTAGTTCACTGTTGAAACAAAGGACGAAGGATCATCGATATAGACTTCATAAATATTATCAGTCTTTCCTTTCTGATAATGAGGCAAGGAGACATGTTTCGGAACAAGTGACTCCAGCAAATTGAAGTGAAATGTGTGATTATTGAGCCTCAGTGAAGGTTCATATTTGTTTTATTTCTCTTCAAATTTCCTTCTCTTAATTTTTTTATACATTTCATTACTACTTCTCTTAATTTAGGAAAAGCGTGAAAAACCTAAGGTGAACGAAGCAAAAATGAAGACTCTTCATAATATCGGTTCCAAATCATTTGTTGTCGTCGGACAAGAATTTGTAAGTGTAGCATTTTTAACTTATTCTTCTATTTCTTAATACAATAAATTCTATTATCTTCTATTTTTTTTAATTCATATAATAAAGCCAAACTTAACTCTAAGGATAAGAGTTTGATAGTATCATACTGTACAAGCTAACACACTACAAGGAATGTGAAGGCCGGACGTCTGAAGAGGCACAAAGTAATTACGTATGTACAAAAAAATTAATATTACTATTTTTTAATGTAATAATAAGTAATAATTTTTTAGTTAACTCGATTTTGTACTTTAAATTGTAGAACAAGATGCAGGAGTTGTTGTAGATATTATTGTCTTAGAGGAATCAGCCTAATGTTGATGACATTTGCAACAATGTTCTTGGTACAAGTTTGGGGTATATCAAAGCTCTTAAGGTATAACCCTAAGCCTGTTGATGCATCTTCGTCAAGACCAGCATATGTCATGACACTTCAAGAGTATAATCAGTCACTGAAAACTAAGTTACAATGTCCAGAAGAAAAGTTAGATCGTAATGTAAAATAAGTGAACAAGCTTAAAAAGATGGTCATAACAATTACTTAGCTCAAACTATGTCAGCAGTAGTGACAATGAAGAGTCTTAATTTGATTATAAATTTTGTTCAAATTTTGTAATTAACTTGTAATAATTTTTTATAAAATGCATTCCATTTTTAATGTTTGTTTTATTTCAATTTATTATTATTATTTAAATAATATGTCACCAACATTAATTATAAAATGTAACTAATTTATATTTCAAACTGTCTTAAAATTGTAATAAATTAAATTTAAATTTTTTAACAATTATAATAAAATTTAAATTTTAAAATAAATGTTTCTCACTAAAATTTATTAGCTACCAAAATAAAATCATCACAAAATGTTATTACCTATGTTTACAATAACGTATCTAAAATCATTTACCTACAACAAACAATTAGTAGCTAAAACTATTATGCTACAAAAGCAAACTCGTCGGTAAAATTAATTATCTATGGTTATTGTTTAGTAGGTAAAAACTTTTATCTATGAAACGTATATGTCACAAAATCTTGTGTATGACGTTTTTAGTTCTCGTTGGTTATATATTTTATTGATGAATATATTGTGTGTATAAAACTTTTTTGCGACGGTTTCAAAAAAATGTCGCAGATATTGTTTTGCCACTCAGATTCAGCGACTGGCAGCGTTTTTTTTTTTTGGTCGCCAATTATTATCTCACACAATTTTTTAATATTTTGAAAATTCGTCTCCAATAACCTTATCTTGTGTAATGAATAAAAGCAACGATCACTTTCATTGTGCTTTGCGTTCTACAGGAGAAGGGCTGCCTTTACTTTGATGTCTTGCACATTGTCTCAAATTTCAGCCGATTAGGAGGCTAAGTTTCATAAGGTGACGACTTTTTTGTTCTAATCTTCAAATGGTTGTTGAGTATACAACTTTTAGATTTTTGTCGATTGATGAATTACACTGGAGCTTAACTCTACGAATAATGCAAGGTAAGTTAGTCTGAATTTTATTCCGTACTCAGCATAGAGTTCACTGCTGATCTATATTTGTAATTTATAATTTGTGAATATTTGTATTATAACTCCTCTTTTTACTTATAATAACATTTTAATTTCAATTTATAACCTATAAGATTAGTATTACGTAGTACAAGTTCTATTCTTGAATATTTGAATTTATTTTTATATATAAAAAATAGATGAATATTTATAAGTGAATCAAACTAATTATTGCTATAAATTTTAATTTATTATAATTATTATCTATTTTAATATTTAATTTTTACAACAAATTATTTATTTTTACTTAGATATTTTTTAATACTCAATATCTATATATTAATTATTCATATTCAAAAAGTTTAGATATTTTTTAAAACATATCTAAACCTTTTGAATATGAATAATTAATATATAGATATTGAGTATAAAATCCAAAATTTTCTAACATATGAATGCGATGAATTATTGTTGAAATATAAGTGAGACTTTGTCCCACATCGAAAGAATATATGACCTTGAGTATGTATATAAGCCTGATAAGTTACTCCTTCTAATACCAATTGATTTTGGGATGAAACCTTATTTAGGCTTATATGTGCTCAGTTTATCTAGGTCTAATCATATAAAAATTTAACATGGTATCAGAGCAGGTTGTTCTTGAGTTACTCGCTCCCACCTCGTCACGATAAACTGTGGCACGTGTTGGGTCATAAATTAACCCACACGTGAGGGGGGCGTGTTGAAATATAAGTGAGACTTTGTCCCACATCGAAAGAATGTATGGTCTTGAGCATGCATATAAGCCTGATAAGTTACTCCTCCTAATACTAATTGGTTTTGAGATGGAACTTTATTTAAGCTTATATGTGCTCAATTTATTTAGGTCTAATCATATAAAAATTTAACAATTATAATTGGAAGAAGCTCATACGTTCAAACGATGTTAAGGGCAGAAGTTCAAACGAAGATAAGATCAGCAGGACAATGACATTCCTTGGGACTAGAGAGATAAAAAATATGTTATATCACCTTATATGTTATTCAAAAGCTTTGGAAGCTTAACATTAACAATCATGAAAGTGAAGTTGGGAATTGGGTTTTATAGCCACAGAATTGTGCAAAATTTCAACCAGAAAGAGACAGGTTTTGACAGCTAAAAACTCTTACGATTTCCCACTTTTGGCTTGACGTTGTCATGAGGGTTGGACATAATTATAAATAGAAGAAAGCATGAACCAATATAACAAAATTTTAAAAGGCAAACTGAAGATGTATATCCTCAAAAAAAAAGAAGACCTAAATAGAACTTTAAGCTAAGTAGGGCTCATTACGTCTTGTAAGTTATAAGTATGCCTGCGATTTCTTATTACACTTAATTTGAACTGAAATACATATTTGACGTACACTTGAGATATATTTCATGTGATATGTTATGTTACTATCCCTCAAGCTCTTTTTCTAAAAAAAAATTCCTCAAACTCTTCAAACCAAAACTAAGAAACTGGAGTTCCGTGATCAACGTGAAGGAATTCGCAAAGAATTGCTTGTTTACGGAAGTAGGGGAAGGAATAATGGCCACGAGTTGCGATTGCTGAGCCAGCGATGCATATGGAACCTGTGGCACGAAAACCTTAGGCATGTCCTATAATTCTATCTCCTGTTTCACGTCAGATTTAGCATGAACCCACGTTACAGCATTACTTGGGACGTGTAAAGCAGGCAGCTCTTGTAGAAGTGCGTCACATTTACATCACGAGTGAAGTCATCAGTAGAAGTAAGTTGCTCCTTACGTCTGTCTTTTCGACGTTACAGTTTATGTGGTGCCATCTTTAGAATTAGATATGTAACTGTAAAATTGAAGCATGAACGTAGATAGACTTAAATCTTTTCCTATGTCTTTTTAATAAACTAGGTACGTGTTGGATTTCTACACTACGACGGGGCTTAGAAGTCACATGGCTGGGCATGGCATGAGGCGTCAGGAAATTGACAATTCCTCCAGTTGGACTGACTAAGCTCTTTCCACCATTCTCTAAAATTAATAATCACTAGTTAATTTCACTGTATGGGCTATCTGTTGTTTCGTCCTGAAACTTCCAGATCACCTCTCTATCCTTTAAATCGCTAGAGTCGACATCATCGTTGAAATGATCGAATTATTTGAAAATATTGTCAAAAGGGTTTGATGATTACGACAAATCTTTGTGCGGTCTGAAATAAAAAGGCTCGAGCTGGGGTGGCTGCTGGGTGCATGCACATAAAATTGAAGAGTGAGTCTAAAGGATAAACGCAGATATTTTGCCAAAACTATAGTAAGAATGTGAATACATGGAAGATTTCTTTTAATTAGATTAAGTTAAACTTCAATATTGGCTATTAATTATTTATTTGGTCCATACAAGGAATTCAGTCTGGCGTTGGAAGACATAAGTATTCCACACCAATAGATTTTAGTGTGGAAAAGAAAGATTAGTGAATCTCTTTAGTTGGTATTAAGTTAAATGTAAAAGCCAGTATTAATTTAGAGTGATTTCTCATATTTTCTTTTTCATGCTTTCTCGTCTTCTGTTTAATTCTGGCTCACATTAATTTGAGCATGGGCCACCAAGTTCAACATCAAAATTAGACGCCATAATTGTGGTAGATCTAACCTAATGCATTAGGGACTATCTCCATAACTATATCTTGTACGTAGCACAAGAATTCCCGAACATAAGCATGTTATTTGCTTATTATTTGTCATTGTCGTGATAATGTCCTCAACAACTTTGTCATGCCTTTTATGTTTATAAGAAAAATCTCTTTTTTACCACCTTAATTTTAGCATTCCAATAATTCGTATATAGGATAGGTAATTTGTTGGTACTAACACAATGTATTACATGGGATATTTATTATAATTAGCTGAAAGTAATTAAGAAGTCACATAATTAATAAGAAGAGTTATCTCATTACTGCTTCATAAGATCCATAATTATGTCCACGAGCTGTTTTATACATGTGTCAAGTTAATATTAGTGTCTGAAACATATGAGGAAGTAATCATGGCTTTACAATAACAAACTATACCGAGGCCTCTTTTTTGTTTCTCTTCTTTTGCGATTTTTCTTATGTAACCGAGTAGACCGCATAACCTGGAAAGCTGCCACTTTTGTATTCTGCTCGCCAGTTCTCGGTCTTTATGATTTCTGAGAAGCATAGAACTTTTGCATGCGACAGTGAAGGATTAAAGCAAGAATGGTACCAAGATAACAAAGTGAACCCCAAGTTATGAAAGTAGTTTTGTAGCACTGTAACCCCATGCACTTGCCATTTCCATTGTCATCCTTGCGATAAAGGAGAGCAGCTAAGTATCCAAAAATGAAGGAACCGATTGGGATATTGGCCACAACAATGTTGTGGTTCACTGAAAATTTCTTGGTGCCGAAGAGCTCGGTGGTTGTAGACACTGCAACGGAGGTAATTGCCCCCGTGGATACTCCTATAACTGCGGTACTAATGTAGAGGGACGTGTCAGTTGGACTCAGCAGCAAAAAGAAAGCACCTGCCATGGGTGCCATTAATGCAGCAATAAAGGCCGGCCTTGAAATCACATACCTTCTCCTGAAAAATATTGAGATTGGAGCCTTTATGTCTTATAACATCAAATAATTGAAACGTAGAAACGTGTCACGAGGTGGCCATAATTAGATCTGCAGTGTTGTAGATTTGGAAATCTATCAGGATTGTTGTTGAAGCAATTATACAGTTGTTGATTCGGGTTTATTAAATTCATCGATTTGTTGATATGTGTGCCTTACGATCACAAGTATCCTAAAGAAGGTAAAGGATATGGTTACCTGGAAAGTAGGAAGTCCATGAGAGATGGGATGATACGTCCAAAGAAACCAAATGAAGAAGACAACGAAACAAGAGAAGAAGTTCCTGGACACGACCGAGATTCGGCAATTTGTCCCAAGTTGTTCAAGTAAACCAGACCAAGTGTTGCTCCGAAGAAGTAGACAAAGAAATACAACCAGAAATCAACTCTTTTCAGCATTAATATCACTCCAATTTCCTCCTTTACGTAGCTGACGCCCACTTCAGGAGTATCGTTTCCATTATCTCCCTCTCCTTCTTTCACCGAAATCTCACTCATGTCAACGCCGATATTCTCCTCCGCCGTGAAGTCATGAACTTTTGTCTCTCTATTGTCCACTGAAATGTCTCTGATCACTTCTTTGAAAGGAACCAATAATGGCGCTGCTAGGAAAACTGAAATACCAATAGCATTACTCAATGGTGACAGGCCCGGAAACAACGATTTCAAACTGCCGAGAACGGCGTAGATTCCAGTACATATTGTTATGACAAATATAATTACGAACCCAAATTTCATGCTCTTTCCATCTGTAACGTTGATTTCTCTGACGAAAACTGTAGTCACAAGAGAAACTAGTAAAGGTACTATAGCGTTGAGAAGGAGGTAGGCTCTAGCTCTTTGTGTAGGGAAAGACGAGAATAGGACATCAACCATAGTTGTATAGATCATAGCGCTGAGTCCCTGATAACTAGTGCTCAGTCCTACTGCAACTTGACGATCAAAAGGAAAATTACGAATAGCGATAACGTAGCAAACCGTGTTCATCCAACAAACGCTGTTTCCTGCTATAACAGTGAGCAGGAAAAGATGGACATACGACAAGGAGTGTATGTAATTTGATATGAAAAGAAACTGAAGTCCATATCCGATCAAACCTAGAGTTGAACCAATCAAGAGAACCAGCCACAAGGGAAGGTGAAGAGCTGCAATGCCTGAAATGAAACCGAATAACTTCCCAGCATCAGAGGCGAACGCAAGATTATTGAGTTGAAGTTGAGACATAGACAGAAGTTGCTTGAGTTGGGAAGAATAAGCAGGAAAATTGGTGTTTGTTCCACTTACGGACTGCAGCCAAATGATCCCCACAAGGCTTAGCCATTGAAGGGCAGTCCGAGCCATGGCAAGAGCAGTTTTTTTTTCTATATGTCAAACTTGAGGTGTTTTTTACTTTATATAATGATTGGTCTGAAGAATATATGAAGAAAGATAGAAGAGCGTGTGAAAAGAGTATCGAGAATTTTTGGCGACACGGACGGTGACATAATATAAGGTGGCTATAAGGTGGCTAAAAGAAAGATGTGGTCTTGTGCAGACCACCAACACCATTACATTAATGGCTGCTGTATTGTGAAACAGGTTTGGCGGCAGTTAAAGTAAGTTACATCAAGAGATGGAACGGGAGTGAAGAAAGATAAATTTGAACGATGTAACATCGCGAAATGAAACATGTGGCTGTTGGGACTGGTACTCCTCCAAGTTCCAACGATTCAGCTTTAACACATCCTTCGTGGACACATTGATACGTCTACGACTGGGACTTCCAATGAAGCACGTCTGTGCTCTTCCAAAGCAAGTGTCTATGTGATTTTAGTATTGCACAATAAAAACATACCTTTTTTTATTTCTGTAAATTTAGTTTAAGTACCAAATGTTTACTTCAAGCAGCATGTCCCTCCCACCCCACGAGTTGTAACGAGAGAAAAGTTTAACAGTATAATTATCCAATCGTTTTTGCCATATTTTACTGATATTTAATTTTTTGTAACTTAAAATAACATAATATTAAAATTTATTAATAAAAAAATAGCAGAATATAACAAGATAATTATAATTGCTAACAATTTTTTTTAAAATAAAAATCAAACTAGAAATATTTAAGCCTATATTTCAGGAATTCCTTTTCTCTACATGTTGCCAGCTTCACAAAAAGCAGACACCAAAAGGGATATTGGGATTTCCTTGGTGATAAACGTTGAGTGCCTTGTATCATTCCATCTCCATAAGTAACCGTAAGGCATAACCACACAAGACTCAGCCAGTTCAAAAAAGACTGTAGTTTCCTGTTTCCTATCAAAAGAAGGTATCACACAAACTAACCGTATTACGACAAACAAACATAGGTTTGTGTTAGGTTTTGAACATGTACCGATCAAGAAGTTATATTTAATTTAGATCCTTTTCGGACGGAGAATGGGAACTTCCAAAGCTTTTTGTCCACTATCCTGGTAATAATGAAGCCCAGCACTTATGACTATGTTTGGAAAAAACACTTGTGACATCATATAGATGATTCGTCTAATTGTAGGCTCAAATTCGTCTACTATCCACCACTTTTGGCTTTTTAGGCTTAGATGATTCGTCTAATTGTAGGAACAAACCCCTTTAAAAATATCTCAATGTTTGTACATTCGAGACAAGTTGAAAACCTTTAAGAAGAAGACATTGGTACGTTAAAATTTATAAAAATTAATTGAATTAAATTATTAAATAATTTACTTAAAATACATAACTTATTTAAATATAATCTAAATTATAATTTATTTAATATACATTTAAATAATAACAATTTCTAAAGAAATAATTGTCAATGTCTTTCTTGTTAATTAAATTAATTAATTTGTATATATTAAAATAATCATATTTTAATAAATTTGACTAAAAATTGAAGTCCAATTTAGTTCAAAATCAATTAATAAAATTTACTTTAACAAGGATTTCAATTTGAATTTAAGGAAAAAAATAAGATCTAAAGTTAAAATTCTAATTTAAAATGTTCAAATCCACCTAAATCGTTTTAAACTAATATAATTTAGTTTAAAAGTTTGAAATTTAATTTTAAATTTTAAATTCGATCAAATTTTAGACTAAAATCATAATTATACAAAATTTCTAATCTAAAATTTAATCGAATTAAATGTCAAGCCTCTTAAAGTCTATTTAAAATGAATGGATTAAAGGCACAAGTAATACAAGAATAATCTTAAAATTTGCAAGTTGATGAACAAAATTACCCCATTAATGTACTCCTATACGTTGAAAACATATTGTGTTCCAATATCCGATGCAGATGAATGGTGAGATGGAATATCACAAGATAATCAACTCACTTTATATTTAAAGTCATGATCAAACATTAAAATATGGAATATAATAATAATCATATAAATTAATCAAATAAATTATTTATTTTGAGCGGAATTCATCATGATGCAAAGATAAAATTTTTATCGATTACGAACTAGTTTTTCTGTCTTAACCTTCTTTCTGTACATTAGCTTGATGGATAATTCAATACACAAACACGTTCTTTTTGTATTTTTTTTTTGGCATTTTATTAGGATAAAGAAAAGACTAGTTTATATGCACTTTTTTGTCGACATTAAATCTTGTACGTTTATTAAATGCTAAATTAAAGGTTAATGTTTAATATACTATTAAATTAAGAAAACCCTAAATCAAGTTTAATATGAGCTTATAGAAAATTTGGACTACAACATCATACCATATTTCTTACGTTGTTGATTTCAATTTCATGTAGAGAGTAATGTAAACTTGGTCCCTGTTATTATCATTCAACCACATCCCACTATTGTTTAAACCTAATGCTCTTAATTTCAAGATGAGATTAACGGGAAGGGAGATACATTCAATCCAATTAATAGTAATTATATTGAATAATTATTTAGTTTTAAGTTGTTAATTTATAAAATAATATATATCTAAACGTTTTCACTAAAATTTATTTTAAACCATATTTCAACAATTTAAAAAACATCTTATTTCAAGTAAACACATACACAATCAATCTTCAAACTGCCGAAATTTAATAGAATAAATTCGAATGTGAGTTCTAAGCCTGTACGCCTATTTTCCGCTCGGCCTGGCCGTTACTAAATAGGTATTCTTCTAAGTTCTAATTGCCCGCTAGATTATTTCAAGTTTCGAGTAGAGCCCATTTCACTTAAATAAGAACGACGTCGTGCGAAGCGATAAAAAATAAAAATACGAAATTCAGACTCACCACCCCTTAAGAGAAGGCTCTTGAGACAATTTGTCACCAGAAACTTCCATGGCAACTACCGGTGAAAGCTCCCTCTCGGAGAAGCCTGTGATTGTTAGGGTTAAGCGCAAGTCAAATCACTCCGCAATTGACGCTTTCTGTGAGTTGCACGCTTTCCCTTGTTTTTCGCTTTTATTCCCTATGGTTAAATTATGGTTTAATATTGTCTAGGGCTGGAGATCAATGAGAGGCCGTTGAAACGTCCGCTTTTGGATTTTGAGAAGTTGTCGATCAGTGGTGGTGGTGGCGGGTCTGGACTTGGGAAAGGTGTTGCTTTGAATTTATATGACGAGTGTTTTTGAATGATATCGTGTGATTGTTTTGTAGTATCTTGTTGTTTGTGGATGTTTATTTTTTAAAAAATTGTTGTTTAGTCTCTTGAGCATTACACTCTATTTTAACGTGTTATGATAGAGGAGTTGAAGACTAGAAAAGTTTTTGTACGGCATGTTGAGACTGTTAGCAGTTCAGATGCTACCCTTGACGTTATACAGTCGTTTGTGGTATGTTTCTGATTCTCTTTGTTGCTTTAGCTTGCAAGCTGTAGAATTTTGCTTTGAGGCCTTGGAAACTGAAACATTTTAATTTTTAATGATCAATGTATGCTTTTCTTTTCAGAGTAAGTCTGCCGATTCAGTTGAAGGTAATCCAAAAAGTGACGAAAGAAAACGGACCTTTAAAAAGATTGATGTAAGTATTTCTTCAGCTATCACCCAAAACAACTGAGAATTTTAACTCTGTTGCCCTTGGTGTAATGTAATGCCTACAGAGACATGGTAAGCTTCTGACTAAGGCCAAACAAATCAATAGGTAAGTGGTGTTGCTAACTGTTTCCATTTGACCAGAACCTAACTCATGCAATGTCATTCATGGAACTTAGGGATCTACTTTGTTGATTTGAGGGGAGTACAAATTTACAATGTGTTGCCTATTGTCTCTTTTTAAACTATTGTTAGTAGAGTTCCTTTCTTGATAAGCTACTTGATAATATGGCTTGCCTTACATGACTTTTTTGATATGATTTTGGGTGGCAGCTTGGTTAAAATTTACATGTAGTTCATAGATTATAGTATCAGCGTTGTTATATGTTATTTTCTCAACGTAGTTGACTCTGTTACTTGCTTTGTGTTGTGAACCATGTTACATCATATTGGTCTTTGAATGGCTTCAATAGATATTTCTGATACCATTTAGTCAGATCTCCTTGTTTTTTGAACACATTAATCTTACAAGTGACACCTGTAATGAATTTGGCTGGGTTCTTCATGTTACTATGTTGTATGTATCTTATAATCAACTCATTTAGGCGATTCTAAGAGCAAAATGATCTTTTTCAAGTAAATCTTCTTTCTCCTATGAATCTACTTGCATCCTTGGATGCTTGTTGTTTAATCCATATCCTATTTGGCCCTTTTCTTTAATTTGGAGTCTATCTATGTTTATTTGGGATTTCCAAACAACAACACCTAGTAGAAATTTCGTTGACACGGGAGATCTGAGATTTCCAAAGGTGCCTAAAATAGAGGTGGAGCCATAACCAAGTTAAAGTGCTTTTTTTCCCTCCCTTCCTTGATGATAGTTATTAGCAAAAATGCTCAGTTTGAGCAATATAGAGTCGTCGAAAGGGAAATACGAAGCATTGCATGACATGTGCCACTTTTATGGTGTTGTTTGTGTGGATATTGAGGAAAAACTAAAAGAGCAACACAAGCACGAGTAAGTGATTTCATGAGGAAATTTTTTTCTTTTATTCTATTTGCATGTCCTTGATATCATAGTGATATTGTTGTAGAGCTATATCTTTGGAAGACCAGAGGATTCTCTACAGTTATTTACCTTTACTAAGAGAGTTTATTCCAAGTGCTGCAGAAGAGATCAAATTTGATATGCATACCTACCTTTCTGAGCAAGGTTGGCACTTACTTGATTTCATTGTAATCTCTTTTCTTGATACTTGCT
>JANZLX010000008.1:6101488-6123556 GCA_025531955.1 Erythroxylum orinocense
ACAATACCCAATAGGTTCATATAAAAATAACCGAATAATAACGAAAGTCCGATTATCCATACACAATACCCAAATCAGTTAAAATCAGATAACACAATCAATTCCTATTTAGAGAAATAAATAACAAAATAATCAAAATAATACTTAAGCGGAATCGTCGGTGTCAATTTTACCTCCGAACCGGAGTCGGGATGTTTAGCCCTTCATAAGTATTTTTCGACAAATAGCTTTAACGCCCATCTTCATGCCTACCTAAAAGCCCCTTTGATTTTTCACTGTTACAAGCTTCTGTTACTGTGCTGCTTCACTATGCCGCTACTTTTATTCTTGTGTTGTATGCCTGTAGCTCCTCTCTAGCTTGGTCTCTCTCCCGGCGCTCTTCACTGTAGCTCCTCTCGATTTTACTGCAGTTGTTTGATTTATTGTTGCGTCGAATTGTTCCTCCTACGTCCAAGCTGCACTAGCCAGCTCGCCTCTGCTAAAGCGCCGCACCCACTGCTTGATTCTCCATGCGCTGTTTATTCCTTGGCTGCGCCTCTGTATTCGTCTTCTCCTCACTGTAGCATTGATGGGACCATTAAAGGTCACCCATCAACTTAACACATTGCTTTCCTCTCTGTGTCGACAACTCTCTTATTGTTCCTACTCTAGCGTGGTTTTAGCATTTAATTTGCTCCTTCACTAGTCCACCTAGATATGTTGACAAGACAATTAAAAGCTCAGCACCTCAAACCTTTCATGTGTTAAAATGTTGTGGGTCAAAACGCACGACTCTTAACTCAAAGCCATTTTCATTTCTCTTTTCTTTTCTTTTTTTTTTTTGTAAATAAATAATTGTGCTCCAATTTTGCTTTAGAAAATTTTACCTTTTTGGTCTCAAAAATATATCAACAAATTTAACCTAGTAGTCAACATAAATTGAACATAAATTGAGCATTTTATCTTAAAAATAGGATTAAAATTACATGTAAATGTATAGGAAAATATAAGAAAATTCAATCCTATCACTGACGCTATAAAATTTGTAATTTTTGGACATCGAAATGAAGAGATATGATTGTTACAAGTTATGATGTTACATAGGATTAGTGTATGATGATAGCTATGATGAATGATAAGAATTTGTGGTTTTGATGAACCAAATGAGTTGAGATATGAGAATTTTGTACGATGAACTTGATGTTTGAGTTGTTATGAAGTGATTTTGCATTAGAAGAAGCGAATTTGGGTAGATATTAAGTGAATATGATGTTAGATTGGATGTAAGAAGCATAGGAGAGGGTTTGGGAAATCCCTATGTCCATTTAACGAACCTCTTCGGGTCAAAAAGTACCCTTTGCATCACCCATGTCCGTTTAACGGACCTTCTCGGGTGAAATGGTGCACTTTGGCCTGACAATGTCCGTTAAACGGACATCCACTGGACAGTCACAGTAAATCGCAAATTTTGACCCTTTTTGAGGCAGAATCTGACTTTGTGGTCTTCATGAACGTTTTAGATCTTGAAGTCTTATTTCCCATGGTTTAAAAACGAAATCAATCCAAGATTTTTGGTGAGCGTTATGATAATCGCGCCAAGACATGTCACTGCATGATTGAGGGTATAAACATGTGTTAGTATTTTGGTCATAACTCCCTCATCCGAACTCCGAATGAAGTGATTCTTAAAGCAATAGATTCCTAAGACATGTATCTTTCTCTACATGAAAATTTGTATCATTTGGAGTTGATTTGTGAAAGTTTTCATTAAAGTAAGTGAGAGGTCGGTTAGGAGAGCATGATTAGGGTTTGAGCATACTTGAGTTTTTTAAGTATATCTTGAGCTATAGAACTCCGATTGAGGTGATTCTTGCTTCAAAACAAACTAGAGACATAGAGCTATGATTTATTTGAAGAAGTCAAATGGAAATTCTAGTTTGAAGTTTTCCAAATTCTATTCACAAGCGGCAGAAATGAGTTCAAGCATGGTGACCGATTTGTATGGGCACACCATTGAGCAAATTATGAGGAAAATTTTAAGATGTTATGAGCAAGAAGATAAATAGATGATGGTCTAGGAAATTTCATTGGATTAAGCTCAAGGTTTCATGTTTTCGCAAGAGGTTGGATTCTGAAATTCGGACCTAACACAATTGATGGCAAAGCAAGTGTTGGACTTTGGAATCAAGCGGAGTCCAACAGATGTATGAGTCCACAAGGGATGGGTTTTGGAAACGGGATCCAACATTTATGGTATCAGAGCAAGAGGGTTAGGTTCTGAAGTTCAGTGCCCAACATTTGTGGTATCAGAGCAAGAGAGTTGGGTCTCGGAAACGGGGTCCAACAAAATTTACATGTAGCTCATAGATTATAGTATCAACGTTGTTATATGTTATTTTCTCAATGTAGTTGACTCTGTTACTTGCTTTGTGTTGTGAACCATGTTACATCATGTTGGTCTTTGAATGGCTTCAATAGATATTTGTGATACCATTTAGTCAGATCTCCTTATGTTTTGAACACATTAATCTTACAAGTGACACCTGTAAATAATTTGGTTGAGTTCTTCATGTTACTATATTGTATGTATCTTATAATCAACTCATCTAGGCGATTCTAAGAGCAAAATGATCCTTTTCAAGTAAATCTTCTTTCTCCTATGAATCTACTTGCATCCTTGGACGCTTGTTGTTTAATCCATATCCTATTTGGCCCTTTTCTTTAATTTGGAGTCCATCTATGTTTATTTGGGATTTTCCAAACAACAGCACCTAGTAGAAATTTCGTTGACATGGGAGATCTGAGATTTGCAAAGGTGCCTAAAATAGAGGTGGAGCCTTAACCAAGTTAAAGTGCTTTTTTCTCCCTCCCTTCCTTGATGATGTTGTTCGCGTGGATGTTGAGGAAAAACTACATGAGCAACACAAGCACGAGTAAGTGATTTCATGAGGAAATTTTGTTCTTTTATTCTAATTTTAGGCGGAGCCTTAACCAAGTTAAAGTGCTTTTTTCTCCCTCCCTTCCTTGATGATGTTGTTTGTGTGGATGTTGAGGAAAAAATACATGAGCAACACATGCACGAGTAAGTGATTTCATGAGGAAATTTTGTTCTTTTATTCTATTTGCATGTCCTTGATATCATAGTGATATTATTGTAGAGCTATATCTTTGGAAGACCAAAGGATTCTCTGCAGTTATTCACCTTTACTGAGAAAGTTTATTCAAAGTGCTGCAGAAGAGATCAAATCTGATATGCATACCTACCTTTCTGAGCAAGGTTGGCACTTACTTGATTTCATTGTAATCTCTTTTCTTGATACTTGCTTTTACTCTTCATCATTACTTCTAGTGCTTGGTTTTGGATTTGTGTCAATCATGAAGGAGCCAAATGAAAAACAAGGATATGGTCTTAAATAATATAATTTTACTTTTTCATTTTATTATTACATTATATGATCGTAGCCATTAGAAGGGGAATATTTCATGGTTCTTGGAGGTGCTTCCATTGTCAGAATATAGTAATCATATTCTTGAAATCTTCCTGATGCGTCTTGGTTCTTATTCATTCTTTGCAGATGATTATGTTTATGACTACTATACTGTGAAGGATGGCATGGACATATGTGATCAGGAGGCTTCAAGCCCATTTCCTCTGTATGAAGTTTTATTATTCTCTTTACAATTTTACCTTGCTCTTTACCATAATCATCATTAAAAGTGCTATATCTCCCATCCAGAGTTCAAGTTGAGGATGAGGACTTTTTTGATGGACTTGATGATGAGTCGGAATTTGACAGTGAAGATTCAAATGGTAGACCAGACTTACTACTTCCTATTCCATACTTTTGATTTCCTCCTTCCTGACACCTCCATTCTTTCTCTTTGGGTTGCACTCAGTTGAAGCTCATCCGCGAAATGAATATCCTGACGAGACATCTGACGAGGAAGAAGAAGTTGGGAGTTCAACGTCTAGTAATGAATCAAAAGAGCGAGAAAGTGACAGTTGTAGCACCAAATCTAATGAAATAGAAGATTTAAGGCATCACTTGTCGTTAGCTGTAGATCCATTATATGATGATGAGATTTATGACTATGTAGATGATGGAGGTGATTTTGATTACAATGTTGACGGTGATAATTTTAGTTGTCATAGTGAGGGTGGAGATGATGAAGGTTGGGAATGAGTTTGTTGGTCGAACATTGTCGTATGAACTACAGATTTTGGTTGTCTAACTGGTTTCAAGTATGCCAAATTGGCGTTAGTAATATGATCAATTTTTGTCAGGTAATTAACTCAAACTAGTTCCGCCATGCTGTGATCAATTCTTGATACTCAATGAGGTCAAAACCCTCGTAAGTATAGCATTTTGTGATCTTTAGTGCAGGGTATCCCTTCTGCATCCTCTCTTCGGTGAGAGAATTTTGGACCAGGTTATAAATGTCTCAACGGCACCCTTGTTGCTCCAAGCGATGCCTTAAGTTTATGATTTTTCATCATCAAGTGTGAACGCATGGTTTCTATATATCTGTTCTTAGCTATCCACGATAATACTTTCTCTTTGGTGCATAACTTTTATCCCAAGTTAATTACATTTTGGAATTAGTTAGTAGTGAACATAAAGCATTGAAGATGGCAGTGAGGCATCCTTGATAGATTGGATAAGAAAATTGGTCAATTGTAGATTTATTCTGAATGAAACCACCCAAGTTTTCCAAATTTAGCAATGAACTAGGGCGAGAAACAGTTGTGGAATTTGTTCTTTTATCTGATTGAAATCTTGGTTTGGGTCCTTGAACACGTATATTAGATATTACCCTCTAAAATTGTGGACAGAGTTTAGGTGTTTCATCCCTCTCCACCGATTCCTGGAACGATCACGTTTTTCTTCTATAATGCCAAAAGAGAAGGGAACAGATCACAGCGTGCCACCAAGCCTGTGTTTAGCTTGTTTCAACAACTTTCATCCATCCAATTTCTCTATGCCTCTATTTCTCCTTGTTCCCACAACATCCATCCACAATAATCTGTCTTCATTGTAAGACATTGTTTGCAGCTAAGACATTATTTAATTTTATTGTCTATTTTAGATCTAGTTTTTTTTTTAAATTAAAAAAAATAGAAAAAGTGTTATTAACTATTAAAATAATTATTATTTATAAGATGATGCAAAACTTCCTAAGTTTATTAATGGAGATTTATAAGGATACTTCTGGTGATCTTGAGATACTGATTACTATACGTCAAAGAGACAAATTGAATCCACTTATATAATTTTCACTTTTTTTTAAAAAAAAATTAGTCATCATTTTATTTTATTTGCAATGCTACTTTTATTGTCTTAAAGTTACTTAGTAGGATCAATTCTAAAATAATGTTTCGTAATTGCAAATGCTTGTAATTTAAATTTTAAGTCAATATGTGTAATAGGTGTGAAAAAGAATTATAGCACATTTGAACTCATCAATTCTAAGAAAAAAATAAATCAGAATACAAAAAATTGAATGACTTGATGTTTGTTCAACACAATTTAAAACTTCAAAAAAAAGTATGTTATTGTTAATTATTAAGTTGAATATTTTTTTACAATAATTTTTAATAATTTAATTTTATTTGTTTACTATAATTTTTAATAAAATAAGTAGTTATGTAGATCCAATTTGCTTTGACCATATTAAATTTTTTGGAGAATTGAATTTAAGAGAATCGAGTTTGATAGATGAGAGTGAATTAAAAAATAACTTGAATGAGAAAGTATTAATATATCATTAGTGCATTGAATTTGAATAATGATGATAATGAGATTTCTCGATGAAGATTTTGTATCAAATAAGAATTGAGATCAATGCAATTTAAGCAGATGTTTGATTGAATGAAGTTTTAAATTTTTATTTCTTCCTTTTTATTTTCACTTATATTTAACGCGTATGTTAAATTTTATGTTTACAACGCATGAACTCTTATTGTAATACTTAAAAAATCACGAATCTTTATAATTATTTTTATTTGATGTTTTGATGTAATTTTTATTTATTATATAATGAAATGTAACATTTTAAACACTTTATATTATTCTTATTTTTATATTTATACGATGATAAATAATTCTTTTATATTAATTATTCTAATTATTTATATGTGAAATTAGTGAAAAGTAATATTAATAGGAATAAATAGATTGTTTTTACTTCAAATTTCAATTTGTTATAAATTTTGGAAACATAACTACCGTAAAATTATAGATTATATAATATATTCTATTTTATAAATTTAAATTTTTTAAAATTTATTTTATAAATTTAAAAAATACCTAAAGATAATTAAAAATTTATAAATTATTTTATAATTTTAAAAAATTACCGAAAGACAATCCTGTACCAAAACTAACTTCAATAGTGGTGTATTACTATTACCGCCACGTACAAATATTCGTAACATTCCCTAAACCCCTAACCTAAGCTGGAAGAAAAGTATTATCATTTTTCAAACTTCCTGGCAAAAACAAGCTTTTGTGATCTTTTTGGCAGATGTTTGCTTTTTAAAATCAGTAAATCACAAGTTATAGTCCCACGAGAAGAGTCAAAACGCTCTTGCCAATTTCGTCAGTTGGAGTCAGGCAAATAAGATACTGGTCTAATCTCTGGTAATGCAAACAAGTGTTGCATTCCATTGCAGAAAAAAAATAAAATCAAAATTTAAACGAAGTTGTGTAGGTTCCCGGTTCCCACCCAATTCAACCGAATCTGGTTGTCTTTAGACAGAGTCTGAAGGTTTATTCGGATTCTTGTAACTTTACACGCCGACGACCGTTTCCACACCCCAAGCTATAAACTTTACCATCTTCTCCAACGAATTTCATCGAGCACTTTGCCAACAATCCAAAGACGCGTCATTTAAAGATTTGTCCTTTAATGGCGTCTTCTGCTTCTGGTCATCAAAGCCCACCTAATTCTGTCCCCCCCATTCCAATTGACCTCTTTGTCTCGAAGAAACATCCGGGCCTTTCTGGTGGTGAACTGGGTTTTGCTGATTCTTCAGGCGACATACTTTTCAGGGCACGCAGCGTTGCTTCTTCTCCTGAAACCAGATCAAGTCGTCGGAATAAGAAAAGAATAGTTCTTGACGCCTCCGGAAATCCAATCTTCTCCATCTACCCCCAACAAGTTAGTTTTTTATCATCCCCTCTCTTCATTTATCAACTGCTCTTCCTTAGATGGCATAGAAACTACGAAACATTGAAGAGATCGTAGTCTTATATGAGTAGTGTTTGCTGAAGAAATTAATTCAACGGTATTCTGCAATCTACTTCATTTTGAAAAGAAAATGTTAACTGCTTGTTGAGCAATTGTTAGGAATGCAATTTTAAAATTCTATGATCGTTCACGTATTGGGTTCAGTTGCTTACATTTGCATGTGCTTGTAACGTATATGAATTTGAATTGAACGAACATTAGACCATTAAAATGTTGTGCAGCTGCTAACTCAAGATGGTAATTGGGCAATGGCATTTGAAAGTTTTGAGTGTATTTTAGAGAATGCTGTAGGTACTATGAGAGAAATTTTACCATCTTCATCCCGTAGTTATTGGAACTAGCAGTAATTGCCAATTTATGAACATTCGTAGCATAGCAGCTATATTGAAGCAAGCTCTACAGTTTCCAAATTTGTTACCTTAAGTAGCCCACTTTTATAACTGCCTTTCTAGATAAGGTGTTTGAGCAGATTTTGCATAGCAAGAAGAAGCTTTCAGTTTTTGACATCACTTGAAAAGTAACTTCCTATCCCTATGCTTTAGAATGGATCTTGGCAAGCTTTTAAATGGGCTGATGGAGGGGACAAGGACTTGGTGTTTAGAGTGCAAAGGACATTGAATAACTTCACTAGAACTGAGCTAGAGGTCTTTCTTGTGGGAGAAACTGCTGAGGAGCCAGTGGCCGACTTTAAAGTGATAGGTTTTCCATTCCAAAGATCTTGTACCATATATAGAGGCAATTCTATTCTTGCCCAGGTACTCCCAATGATCGCTTGTATCTCAAGTATGGTATAATAACTAATTGTCTCTGTTAAAAAGTGAAGTGTTTGCCTTATATTTGTTCCTTACAACCATCAGGTATCCTTTTCAATAGCTACTATGCTTTCATTGCATGAAAAGCTTTTGCAGTATTCTTCGAGTATAATAATTGTTCTTTTGCTTCAAGTTATTCTTACAATGACTTGGTAGATTGCAATAGCTTGAACTAGATTTCAGATTTTCATAGCTAAATGAAATTGTTGACTGTTATCTACGTTGAGTTGATTAAAGTCTTCTTTTCTCGTATACACTCATTTATAGCACCTGTTAAAGTTTTGTATTCTAGCCTTTTTCTTCATCTCCTTGCTATTTTCAATATAATTCAAGAAAGATTGCATAATTGTGCACAAAAATGGTTACTTCATTGTCTTCAGTACTCATTTCTTTATTGGAGGCTGACGTGAAAATCTGCTTAGGAAGTCTCACCTAAAGTTTTGAACTTGTTTATTCCTTCTTAAGGAAAAAAAAAGCCCTTATCAAATGTACAGTCAGGAACTTACTTACTAGTTTGTGATGTATTAAATTGTATCTGGTTCACAATTTAAGCTTTGGAGATGTTCCAAGAGTCCATACCAGTTTACTGTGAGACCTCATCTGACGCTGAAACTCTTATCTATGTTTGTTTCATCATAATTTGCTCTTTTAATATCTGACAACAAACGGCCAACTTACTTCACAGTTGGTGCATATGTTTTGGCGGCTAGCTTTACAGCTCTTGCAAAATCATGCGATTATATTACTTCTGAAATTGTGTCAAACATGTTTTCCTTGCCAAATCAGTTTCCAGAATGTTATTTTTCATGTGCACTTTAGTTTAATTGGCTTGTAAAGATTGAAGAGACTTTATTTGTTACATTTGATGCAGACCAGCCTCATGTACAAGCTTCACCAGATTTTTGTTGGGAGGAGTAAATTCCGATTAACCATATTTCCTGCTGTTGTGGATACTAGATTGATTGTGGCTTTGACAGTAATATTCTTGAATTCATGAATATGGTTCAACTAATATTCCATTAATGCTCAAACTTTATTGAAGTTGTGTCTACAACTAATTTCTATGTTGTTTTCCCTTTTTCTGTTTGTGATATTGAAAGCATATGTGCTTTCTTCTTGTTATTAATTTTATTAATTTTATGCTTTCCCTTGTTATTAATTTTATGCTTTCCCTTGTTTGCATGAGTTCAAGCTTGTTTGAAGTAGTCTCTATGAACTTGCAACTATCAACTATTGTTTTGCTCTAAGCTTTTCATATTGACAGGAATTAAGAATTTTCAATGATGTGAATTTTTAATGGTTTTTGTTGAATTGAAACACTTTATAATTTAATGCAAAAATTGAATCAACTTTCATTGGTTTATAACAAAATATGTGAATCTTCTGGTATTATATCCATAATAAAAGCTTATTATATGCTAACTTTTGGCACTAATCTTAATCTTTGTTTTCTAGATCAAAACTAGACAGCCACTCCATATTGAAAATTCGAATAAATCTTACTGTTAGAGTGCAGGTAAATTTATTTTAGAGCCTCCAAAAAGAAATTGCTTAGTTAATTAAAAGTTTCTATAGAAACATTAAAAATTGCAAAGGATAGTAATGGGTTGAACCATCTAAAAATTAGGCATACGATGCGAGCCTGAGCTTGATCAGACTTGGACATTTAAAATTCAGTTAAATCGGGCAAAAAATTAGACACACGACTTAAGTCTAGTTCAAGTTCGATTAGGTTTGAGCAACCTGAAACTTGATCGGGCTCAAACTTAACTCAGTTATTTTTTATATAATATTTAAAAATAATATTGTTTGTGCTTCGAATAACATTATTTTTTTTATTAAATTTGCATGTTTTAGTTTAAGTTAAGTGGGATAATCAAAACTAAGCCCGAACTTTGGTTGAAATAAGTTGGGTTTTAATTGCCAACCCTATCTATTTACAATAAAAATATATGTTTATCATATAAAATTGCATGAGTTATTTGGCGTAATTAATCTTCTTAGGCTGAGGTAGCCAAGTTCCAGAGAGTATAATGTTTAGATAATGTAAAAATTATAATATATTTTATACATTATATTAGTGAACCTTGTTAATGATAAATAATAGTAAAATTGTAATTAAAAATTTTATAAATTGTAAATTGTAAAATTTAAATTTTATTGCTACAAGTTTCTCAAATAATTATTAAATAAAAATATTAAAAATATAAAAAATTTAGCATCACATTAAATTAATCAAATGTTACTAACATAGCAATTCAACTTAATTCTTAAACTAAATCACATTAACTAAATTAAATTTATATTAATAATTTAAAATAATTATAATAAATTATTAATTTGAGTTTGATTTAATTAATTTAGATAAATAATGTCTAATTAGTCTATATATATTATATTTATATTTTTATTTTTTATCTAAAAATGATTTTTTTTGAAAAAGAATTTTTAAAAATTCTTACAACGTGGTTACTACTTCAATGTCCGAAATTTATTTACGGAACGCAAATAGTTCAGGCATGAATGTGGCCGACCCATATCCTTCATGGAAATGACGCATCGGGCCTTAACACGAAATTACGTGGCGGTCTCTAACTCGCGACTCCACTTGACTATACTGGTCTCTCCTGTACCCAAAACCTAACCTTCTCCTCCGTCAAGCTCTGATCACTGCGGAGAAGAGGATACGAAATTAGGGTTTGTTTTGTGCAGTTAGAGTTTAGGTTCTTTGAAGAAGAGCCAACAGGAAAACGTCGTGTCATTGCGGTAACGAGCGCTAACAAGAATGGGGAGACCGAAGGGAGAAGGTGGCAGGAGCAAGTCACGACCTTCAAGCAGCAGGTAGCGTCTATGTCCTTAAATTCTCCCTGCTTTTTGTTTTTGTTTAATGTTTCAATTTCAACGATTGAAAATGGAAATTGATCTCGGCGTTAACTTGTGAGATGTTTTGTGTTGTATAGCCTCGCCGCTTCTTTGTTGCCATCGGGTTCTGTGGCCACCGCTGGGTTCGGTGGCTACGTGGGTGGCTCCCGGATTGAGACATCTCTCGCTCGCGAAGAATCCGCTCCCTTCTTGGTGAGCCTTTATGACATTTTCTCCTGATTTTCTGATTTTTAATTGATAATTCAGTTATTATTGTAACTAGTGTTACTACTAAATTGGAGTATTATAAGTGGCACGAGACTGCACGATGGATTATGGAGCTTTCTTACTCACTTGTGCTGTCTTTTGGTTTTTGGAAAATTTAGGACATAGACAGTGAAGTGGCGCAGCATTTGAAGAGGTTGGCCAGGAAGGATCCTGTTACCAAGGTTTATTCTTTCTTTTTTTTTTTTTTTCCTGATCTGTAGTTAGTTACCAGTACTTAAATAGGTTGTGGTTGTTTGTTTCTAATTCTCTTTAAGGCCTTTTAACAGCTTAAAGCTCTCCAATCTTTATCTCTTCTGTTCAAGGAAAAGCCTGCAAAGGACATAGTGCCAATTATTCCTCAATGGGTATGCTCCATATGTTTTATCTTGTGCTTTCAAGTCTTTCTACAAACGTTGGGCGATGTATACTTGTTGTATTAAGCAGAGAAAAGAAGATTGACAATGTGAGGGCTTTTAGTATTACCTAATATTGTAGACATAGCTCATCTCTGATCTTTCCTATCATATAATTGCTATGATACTTCAACAGGGGCTTATTAATTGGGTTAATGATACTGCTTGAATCAGGAAGAAACATAAAACTAGGATGATGAACCCAGAAACAAAATCAGGGACTTGATGTGCCAAAAACCGTGTCATTATTTATACTCTATTTTTGTTTATCTCAAGAGATTCCTAAATTGTCATTGGCAAGGTTTATGGGTTGCCTGTTTTCCTATCTTTAGTTTAAACTTCTTTAAGGTCATGTATCTTTAAGTATAGAATTCATTGAGATTCGTTTTGTATTAGATACAGAATCTAACTTCCAGAAGTATTTAGAGGCAAAGAACATTCAAGCTGAACTTAGCCTCCATTAGTCATTGTTTCTGGTAGAAAATGACCTCACATCAACGTAACAATTGGAGCTTCTGTGTTGGTTCATTTTTTGAAATTATGCTTCAGACTTGTTTAGGACTTGACTATCATTGTTATGGCATGTTATGTACAATCTCATTAAATAATTAACCTGATGCTTTTTCTATGTAAATTATACAAATTTTCTTCTTTAATTCATTTATCAGTTTTTGATTCCCTTTTCAGGCCTTTGAGTACAGAAGGCTATTATTGGACTATAACAGAGATGTTCGCCGAGCCACTCATGAAACGATGACCAATCTTGTAATGTCTGTTGGGTATGATAATTCCTTCTCTATCAAAATAAACATTTTTAATTCAACATCGTCAAAACATAATGCCCTGGAAATACAACCAACTGATGTTGACAAGAAAACTATTGCTAAAGCCTTTAGTCTATTAGCTGTTTTGCAGTTGTCAGTTTGTTTTGGCTTTTATTTTCTCCAATTCTTGTTCTTATTATTATTGAATTCATAAACTTTATTGTTGCTACATTCATAGTGGAAAATATGTTATGCAGAAGAGATTTAGCTCCACATCTGAAATCTGTGGTGGGACCTTGGTGGTTTTCTCAGTTCGATCCAGTTTCTGAAGTTGCTCTAGCTGCAAAGCAATCATTGCAGGTGCCATTACTCTTTAGCATTGGCGATTTCGCTTTTTATCATCTAACACAATAGATTGAGTTCTGAGGGACTGAATATAGTTGCTGTTTGTTTGTTGTGTGGGTGGAATGAAAATAAGGCATTGAAGCTTAATTGAATTTTAGTTTCATCTTAACGTTATCTACGCTAACTTGAATAACCTGTAATTTTTCCTTAATATGCAAATGTCTGGAAACTAAATTGCTTATGGGAGTAACTTCATGAAAATTAAACAATTGAGTTGATCGAGAGTTATATAATCTAGAGCCAATCTTCTTGATTGCTTCCTATGGAATTCCCTTTGTTGCTTAAAACTCCCCTACTACCTTCATCTCTGACACACATAAAAAATAATGAAGAGAAACTATGAAAAATAATTTAGAAGTGTCTAGTTCTGTATGTCTTGTTACACAATTTAACATTTTAATGCTTCTATTCAATGAATTTTGTGCGTAATTGTCTACTTGTGAATATAGTAACGGTCATGTATATTTTGTGTTCAACAGGTAGCATTTCCATCACAGGAGAAAAGATTAGATGCTCTCATTTTATGTGCATCTGAGATCTTTGTGTATTTGGAAGAAAATCTGAAGCTTACACCAGAAGGTATGTCAGACAAGACAGCTCCTTCAGATGAGCTGGAAGAGATGCACCGGCAGGTCTGTTGTGGTTAGAGTAATCATGGCCAATTTGCAAAAGTGTACTTCATAGTTAATAATTTCTAGTTCCATTGACGGAAAACACACCTAACTTAACTGTTTTATCACATTGAGTTAATATCCAATGTCTTAAAAAATGTGTCCAATCTTCTATACATTAAAGGATGATGGTTTCAAACTACCAATTACTCTTTTAATGACTTAGAGGAGAGAATAATTTTTTTTTTTTTTGGGAAAAGGTTGGATAATGTGTAGAATCATGGAAATGAAGAGGTTAAACTTTGCTATTGTTTTGTCACTAGAGATAACAGAAAGAGTGGTTGGGCATCGTAGTTGGCAGCAGTCCCTATTCTTCTTCTTAAGAATTTCTGTGGTTTAAGAGAAAGATTGTTTTTTTTTAACCTTTTGCTTCATGTAGATGCTTGCCCTCGTTGTATCTTTCATTTTAATTTTTTTTTTGGAAAAGGTTGGATTATAACGTGTAGAATCATGGAAATGAAGAGAGGTTAAACTTTGCAATTGTTTTGTCACTAGAGATAACAGATGAGTAGTTGGGTATCGTAGTTGGCAACAGTCCCTATTCTTCTTCTTAAGAATTTCTGTGGTTTAAGAGTAAGATTTTTTTTTAAACCTTTTGCTTCATGTAGATGCTTGCACTCGTTTTCTATTTCATTTTAATTTTCATAATTTTTTTAGCTATAGTTACATGTATGACAAAGTTCTCATGGAACCATTACCCATATTTAATTTGGAATTCACCCTGTAGCTTTTAGCATTTTTATCATTTCCCAGTTGTGTGCCACTGAAATATGTTGGATGGATTAGAGACATTTTAAGGATGACTTTCCTCCCCCCTTTCTTTCTAACAAATTGATACTCTTTTTCAAATTTGTTTGAAGAATCCATGGTTTTATTGATTACGGATGGATTGTACAATTCTTTTGGCAGTTTTGGCTGTCATTGCTGAGTCTGGGTTAGGCTTTAGTTATATATGGCCCTATTGGAACAGTTATGGCTAATTGCTCTTTGACAAGGAGATAGATTGCCCCCAAGTTTCTTTTTCTTTTGACAAGATTTAGCTGTTTTGAATCTGCGGAAAAATCTACTAATTACTCTTTTAAAACATGCCCTACGAGAAGACATACGATAGATCCTTTTCATGTATTTTGTACTTCAAATTTCAGTTATTAGCATTGAGTATATCTTAACTTCTGGAAATATTCATATTATAACTGATAGAATCCCTTAATTTTGATCCTACTATGCCACAAAAGTATCACACTAAATAATACAGTCCAGTCATTGTTTTTTCATGACCTTTTTGGAGCCACTCGCAATATTTTGTATAGTAAGCTTTTTGTTTATCTGATGAAGTCCCCAGTTCTGATTGTTTCTTTGTTTTTAGGTGATATCCTCATCATTACTGGCATTGTCAACTCTTCTTGATGTTTTGATACAACCTCAGAGGCCTGGTTTTGAGAAGATAGCTGCAGAACCAAAGAACGCTTCTAAAGCTCGGACAACTGCTGTTTCTTTTGCTGAAAAATTATTCTCGTCACCTAAATATTTTATTGATTTTCTAAAGTCCCAAAGCCCTGCAATCCGGTCAGCTACGTATTCTGTGTTAAAGAGCTTTATTAAAAGCATTCCTCATGCTTTCGATGAAGCTACTATCAAAATAGTTGCTACTGCCGTCCTTGGTGCTTTTCAGGAAAAAGATCCTGCTTGCCATTCATCCATGTGGGAGGCAGTATTATTATTTTCAAAACAATTTCCTGAGAGTTGGAATTTACTGAATGTTCAGAAAGTTGTACTTGGTCGGTTATGGAATTTTCTTAAGAATGGGTGCTTTGGGTCTCAGCAGATCTCATATCCAGCTTTAATTTTATTTCTAAACATCATTCCCCCAAAAACAGTTGCAGTGGAGAAGTTTTTTCATGATTTTTTCCATAATCTATGGGAAGGAAGGAACCTCGCATATTCATCAAGTGCTGATTATCTGGCTCTCTTTCAGGCCTTTAAGGAATGCTTTCTTTGGGGACTACAGAATGCATCTAGGTGCTTGGTTGTTCTCTTCAACAATCTCTTATTTTGTATTCGTTTGCTTTCATATTTCTTTTTAGCTGTCTGGTTTCCTAATTAGCTTTCTTGGTGTCAGATATTTTGATGATCTGGATTCAATACATCAATTTCAATTTACTCTTGTTCAAAGTATCCTCATGAAGCTTTTGTGGAAAGAATACCTATTTTCCATCTACGTGAGGAATTTTGAAAAAGAGCCCTTCGAAACCTCTGGTGATTACTCAAATTACAGATTACAACAAAAGACAGTAACGTCTATGAATGTGAAGTACTCTATGGGTTTTGTACAAGAGCTGGGAAAGTGTATCATTGGAATGCTTTCTGGAATGAATTCAATTGACATTAATCTGCTCTCTAATGTATGTGTGGCATTCAAGGATGACATCGTAGGTTTCTTTCAGCAAAGTGAGAACTCAGAAAGAAGTACTGAGATAGAACAACTAATTAGACTTTTGCCATTATTAGAACAACATGCAGCACAAACAGGTGAAATGTGGCCTGTGGATTATCTCATTGGACCAGTCTTGGCTGAGTCTTTCCCATTAATAAGATCTACTGTAAGTTACTTAACTATTTGTACTATGAACACCATTATTTTTTATTTAAAATCAGCCTCATAATAGGCTACTACTGAATTTGTTAGTTATTTTTGGTGAAAGAAGATAATCGAGTTTTTTGGTTGGTTGGCAGTAGTTGCATTGGGAAATGTAAACATTGAGAAATGTTCTCTTGTTAATGTGTCCTTAGCCTCAGCTTTAGGGTAAATTGGAGTTGGAAAAATGTTTAAGGATTCTATGCACTTAGATTAATTGTACTGGAGTTAAGATTTTGGGTAATTGTGGCGTTTATTTCAGGAGTTAACTTGTATCTATTTGATTTCAGGATAACCCAGATGGTGTGAGACTTCTGTCAGCTGCTGTTACATTATTTGGAGCACGCAAGATTGTCCACAATCTTTCAATCTGCAATGAAGAACATCCCTTTTCTCCTCCCAAGGACAGAGATAAAGAATTGAATGCCGAGAATTTCGTTCAAGTATTTAAACAGACATTTGTTCCGTGGTGTTTGATTGGATATAATTGCTCTACCAGCTATCTACTTGACCTGTTGCTTGCATTGCTTGATGATGATGAATGTTTCGCTGAGCAGTGGTGTACAGTTATATCCTTTGCTACTGCTCAAGAACGTTCTAGAGCTCAGAATGAGTCCCCAGAATTTGACCACTTAATTCCTTTGGCAATGCTTCTAGAGAAAGTAAGAGTTGAAATTACTAGGAGGAAAGTAACAAAAGATTCTAATGGTGAACACTGGTCTAACCCAGAACACTGGCATTGCCAGCCTCTTGAAACAGTTTCTATTGCCTGTTTACATTTCCCATCCAGAACTGCTGCTCAGCTTCTATGGTATGTGGTTGGAGTGTTTTTAGTGATTAAATTCTAGGGGAAAGTAATTAGAACAATTGTATTATGTAAGCATTTACATTAGATGCAGTTTATCCATGTAAGAACATATAACCAACATTTTGATGCTCATATTGGAAGTTTTGATTTAAGTGAATTTTGTGGTTTTAAGTTTCCATGGTGTAGGAAGTATACTGTGTTTTATTAGAGAACTTAATTTGCAAGTATATATCCTTGGTAATTCTTCGGTTGTTCTTTTTGCCACCATAGGCCTGCTATGGGCGGTCTTAAGGTTGGGTCTCTCTTGTTGCTTGTTTCACTTTTTCTGCTCCTTCATCAAGTGTTTCCAGAAAATTTTTTGAAGTGTTTGTGCTTGGCAATATGTTCTATTCGCATGCAAAAGATGTCTTGACACTCCTTGGGATCTAACATTATTACCGTTAGTCTGCCAAAACTTCACTTATCTTTCAGTAATGATTACATAGCTGGTTGGTTGTCTGATCTTTTTACTGCATGAATTACTATGTTTTTGTATCTGAACTGAATGGGAATTACTTATGCATATATAACATCCTAGTTCCTATAACAGAAAGGGCTAAGTTGGCTTTAGCCTTTTGTTCTGATTTCTAGGTTGTGATAACTTTTAATGTCCGAATATGCAGTGCCGTTTTAGGTGATTCAAAAGAAGGAGATCAATTTTCATTTGTGTCCAGAAAGACAACAGTTCTGATATTTAAAGAGGTTTTCAAAATGTTGCTTGGTTTTATTTATGAATCCTCCTTAAGTTCGGTCAGGGATTCAGGTTCTTTGTTATTTGATGGACCAAGCCCCTTCACTGCAAACAGCATCAGCTCTATCACTACAGCTGAGATGGCTCAGTTTGCTCTTGAAGTACTTGGCCGTAGCATATTTTCCTTAAACACACTCAGTGAGGATCCTGTGCTGGTTTCAGGTATCCTGGCTTCAGTATTTATTATAGACTGGGAGCATAGCATGACGACAATAGATAATATGCTTGATGAAGAATCAGAGGGACAAGTAAAGGGTAGGTTAAATTTTGGTGAATCTTTGCATGGTTTCCGTTGTACAATAACTGAAGAATTCTGGAAGGGTCTCGACATTGAAAATCGAAAGAGGTTCGGGAGTATCTTAGTTAATTTCATTAGGTCCGTTATCTTCAAGGATCCTAAGCTTAATGCAAATAAGATCACAGTTTTCTGCTGTTCATGGATGCTTGATATTCTAGCATGTATGTGTCATGATCAAAATGAGGAGCAGAATTTATTGGACCAGCTACTAAGCAAGGATGATGTGTGGCCATCATGGATCGTTCCTGATTTCAACACCTCAAACAGTTCTGCCACTATATTTTCTGAAGATGATTCTGTTGCTGGATGTGTGAGTGACTATCTGGTTATTATTTCCTTTTATCATTTGTTAATTTGGATTCTGGTGCTGCATCTTGTTTCAGATTCCTCTTGTTTTCTGTGCTCCATTTGTCTCCTTGCTTTTCGTTTCTGGCCTTAATTCCGCCTACAACTAGAAAGTCAATTTGGGCTGCACCCTGAGGATGGACATTTTAGGCTAACTTGTTCGTGTAATAGTTATGGATGAGTTCGGGAGCTAACAGTACAAAGTTACTTTCATCCAACCCAATTTTATAACAAACTGTGTGCCATTTATGGAAGTTTCTTTATGAAATTATAACAGAGAAGGGATCATCCATGTTTTCATTTGTGCTTTAACATAGGAAAGAAGGTTTGTGAAGTTAGGGGGTTAAAACGTTATGACCTGTTGTCTTGATAGTAGGAACAACTGTTAGATCAGTCAATTTTATGTCAAATGAGAAATGTAAAATGTTCAATAGCAAGGTGTCACCTCCAAACCTTTCCATAATAAATATGCCCATGTAGCACATACATCAACATCCCTTGTCAAGAGGACTGTTTTGGGTATTCATTGTGTGGCATTCATATGTGCTTGCATCGAATTCATTCTGCCTGTTGAAAATGGTACGTTTGATACTTTTGTGATGCTAAATTTAGGGACTACTTTCAATATTATCATCAAGTATTAACTTGAAGTAATGACTCACAAATTGCAATTAAATTCCAAGTGCAGGCATCTGGAAACCTCAAGCTTGTTTCAGTGATTGACAAGCTAATCTCAAAGATTGGGATTCAGAGAATTATTGCTGGTATTGTTGAACAAGGTGCTTCTCTGCCAAATGACCTGACAAATGAAAAATTCACTTCTCGACCCTGGCTTGCAGCTGAAATATTATGTTCATGGAAATGGCCTGGTGGAAGTGCTATTGGTTCTTTCTTGCCCCAACTGGGTGCCTTTGCTAAGCAAGAGATTTATCCTTTCAAAGAAAGCTTCCTAGATTCTGTCTTCAACATCTTACTTAATGGTGCACTTGTTCATGGAGAATGTAATACGAGAAGTCCATTTGTTCTATGTCCTGCTTTGGGCGAGGGATTGGAAAGCATTGAAGACCCATTCTTGAGAGCTCTTCTATCTCTTCTTATAACTTTGTTGAAAGACAATATATGGGATGCAGTAAAAGCTGAGGAGATCTTTAAAATGCTCACTGATAAGCTTTACATAGGTGAAGCAATAAGTCGGAACTGTTTGAGAATTCTTCCTCCGATTATCTATATTCTTGTGCAAACAATATGCCAGAAAAGCTCCACATCCGGTGAATCTACTGTAGATAGGGAACTTGATTATTTGGGAGAAAATCTTATACAAGATACTGTTGAGCGGTGGCTGCAAAGAATTCTGTCATTCCCACCTTTAGCTATATGGCAAGCAGGACAAGGTACGGACATGCTTTGTGTGCAACAATCATTCTGCATTTATAGTGTTATCCAAGAAATTTAGACAATCATATATCAGAATTGAAATTGAATCAACTGCAGGCCTGGTCGTTTTAGGCTTTTTTTTTTCCTTTCTTTCCCCTTTGGGCATGCCACTCTGCATTACTGTTGAACAGACTTGATTGATTTTTTCATTTCCCTTCTCATTTTGACTTATGTACATATGCTTTGGTTGGAGGGGGGACAGGCTGCAGAGTTTTATTTGGGTTCAGATAGCATTGAGCATCCTTTGCTTTGTCACCCCCTCTAGCTTATAGGGATCTTTTGTTATTCTTCATATTTAATGGTACGTTTGTTCCTCCGCTTATGATCGTGTGCTTCTGTCTTGATTTTTTGTTTCTTTGTCGTTGCAGAGATGGAAGAGTGGTTCTGGCTGGTTGCTGCGTGTTATCCCTTGAGTGCATCAAGTGGAACAAGATCAGTGAAGCTTGAAAGAAGTATAAGCCATGAAGAGAAAGTACTTATTCTTGAGTTATTCCGAAAGCAAAGACAAATTGCTTGTGCATCAGTGACAACTAATCAGTTGATGCTGTCAAAGTTGATGGTAATTTCCATTGGTTATTGCTGGAAAGAATTTGGTGAGGAAGATTGGGAGTTTTTTTTCGGGCAATCGAGGTCTTGGATTCAGTCAACTGTTGTAGTGATGGAGGAATTCACAGAGAATGTGAATGATATTATTAGCAGCAGCTCTGCTTCTGGAAGTTTTGAAATTCATAAGATCCTAGAGCAGAATGTTTTGACCTCAGACCTTTCTGTCCTTGTTGCTATCAATGCCTTAGAATCATTTTCTGTGCTTAGTGGAGTTATGGGATTCGAAGAATCAGCTGTTATTGATGTGGAGCCTCAAGGAAGAGGGAGATGGGATTCAATGAGAGATCGAATACTAGAAGGTATTCTTCGCTTGTTCTTTTGCACAGGCATTGCTGAAGCCATAGCAAGCTCCTATGGTCATGAAGCAGCATCTCTTGTGGCCACATCTCGCCTTGATAATCAGTATTTCTGGGAGTTGGTTGCTTCACATGTTATTCAGTCACCACCACGTTGTAGAGATAGAGCCGTTAAATCAGTTGAATTTTGGGGTTTAAGTAAAGGGGCCACCAGCTCTTTGTATGCAGTTCTGTTTTCGTCAGTTTCAATTCCATCATTACAGTTTGCTGCTTATGTTATTCTCTCATCTGAACCATTTTCCCAGCGGGCTATCTTTGAAGAAGAAGCTACAGGTTCTTTGAATAATAATAGTCGTGGTGACCAAGAGACTTGTGGTCTTGAATTGCCATCAGAAAAAAATGTCCATTTGAAGGAGGAATTGTTGGGAATGATTGAAAAGTTACCTCATGAGATTCTTGAAATTGATTTTGTGGCAAGAGAGCAGGTGAATATGCCTGATTAGTACTGGTACATTGTTATGCTTTATATGTTGCAGCCTTCTTTTTCTAATGTCAATGTCGTCAAATTCTCAGGTGAACATCTTTCTAGCTTGGTCGTTGTTGCTATCACACTTACGGTCATTGCCATCATTATCACCTGAACGGGAGCGATTGGTCCAGTATTTGCAAGATTCTGCTTGCCCACTAATATTAGATTGCATCTTACAACATATTCCTTTAGAATTATGCATGGTACATGTTTCGAAAAAGAAAGATATGGCGCTTCTAGATGGTGTGCCAGAAGCTGCAAGTGCAGCAACACGTGCCATCAAAACAGGCTCATTGTTGTTTGCTGTGGAATCTCTTTGGCCTATTGAATTGCAAAAGATGTCTTCTCTTGCTGGAGCCTTATTTGGTTTGATGCTTCAAGTTCTTCCTGCTTATGTTCGAGAGTGGTTCACCGAAATACGTGACCGTTCCAAATCATCTCAAATTGAGTCATTTACAAGGATGTGGTGCAGCCCTCCTCTAATCGTGAATGAACTCTCTCAGGTTTGTTTAAACTGGAAATATTTATTGAATTGGTGTTTTCGCTTGTATATATTGTACTTCTTAATGGCAATTGCCATTTTCCAGTATCCCTGATCCCCAGATCCTGATTTTCACTTGGACATGAAATTAAATGCTTCTCATTATATTGCAATCGAGTTGCTATTGGAAGTTTGTGTGAACCATCTTTCTGGCACCCATATTTGTTTCAGTCAATTATATACATCATATCTCTTGGTAGTTTTACCCTTTCAGTCACTGATTATAAGAGTGCTAAAGCAACACCAGCTTTGCGTTCTTTGTAGTGATTGTATTGAAGCAGTGACATTTTGTTCTTGATGCAGATAAAAAATGCCAATTTTGCTGATGAGAACTTTTCAGTGAGTGTAAGCAAGTCAGCAAA
>JANZLX010000008.1:6129577-6152658 GCA_025531955.1 Erythroxylum orinocense
CACTTGCAATGACAACAATAAAGATCCAAGCAAGATGTCATGTTATTAATGATAAAGTAAACAATGCAAATGCCTAACTACACTAAAATGTAGGATAAAAGTATAGGGAGCAGTAACAACCATCATCAATCCAAGAAGTCGAATATATATGTGAAATAACCCCCATAATGATATTATCCTATCCAACAGTAGTTTCTATCCATTTTACCCTCTAAACCATAATTCAATATCCCCATCCAACGCCCGATACCCAATACTAAAAGAGAACAGGCATAACAAGTTAACAACAATAAGAACAAAAGAAGAGGCAACCTAAAACATTCAGCTTCATTTCAGCATTTTCATGATTCAGTTTTGAGCATTCACATTCCATCAGCTATCACTATTATCACTAGAAGTTATAAAGACATCTCAAATGGCTCCTCCTCTTTATGTGCATAATGAGAATAATACATAGAATCTTATCTACGCACAGGAACTTTAGAATCATAAAAACAAAATTAAAGAAAGGAAAATTTAGAAACTAAAGTCCAGAAACCAGACCTTTACTGTCAGAAGACAATAGAGAAGAATCAACTATGCGCTTGAAATTGTCACGAAGATCCAAGAAACTCTTTCGAACAAGCAGAGCACTCCGCATTGATTCCTCAAACTCCACCACCATTCCCTTAGGCAGACCCTCAGGCAATACAGCTTTCAAATCTTTTTCACTTCAACCCAAAATCAAAATTTTAATGACAAAAAGGTGAAAGTGCGAATCAGCAATCAGCATATGGATACAATTAGGAAAAATATTCATTCTAACTTAAAAAGATCAAGCCTTATACGTGAATTTGAAGTAAGAACAAGTGTCCTTTTTAGTAAGCAGTGACAGCGAAGGAGTAGAAGTGAACAGAGGAAGTCCATTAGGCCCCACATCAAGAGATGGGCGTTTCTCGTCTTCGACAAGGTGGCGCCGCCGCGAAACTCTATCATCGAAGAACAGTGGGTTATCGAGTTCATCGGCCGTCGTTACGGAGGAAGGTTCACCGGTGGAAGCGGCACCATTGTTGGATTTCTTGTCAGGCTTCTTCTTTGCTTTGAGGTCCGATGATTTCGCAGACTTTGTAGAATAGCAGAACAGCTGATGATGCTGTTCAAATAACGAGGAAGAGCTTAAAGGGTTTGTTCTGAGGATCCACTGAGGATTTGTTTGATGGGTTCTCTGCATTGCCCCTCTGAAAATGAACTTTAACATCTCTCTGCGTAGTGTTGAGGTTTTGGGTTCTGTTTTTTAAGGTTTCTCTGTGGTGTTTGAGGATTTGGGTTCTGTATTGTTCTGTTTTGAGCAAAAACAAAAGTTCTTCCTGCATTTTGTTATTACGACCCTCCATTCCTTCAAAATTACAAAAGAACCACATTTCAATATCTGCTTTAAGCTGTGCCGTTTTAGACACTACGAGTCGTTTGTTGTCCAGAAAACTCCCTACTTTGTCACTCTTCTTCTCTGCCGATTGTCTGCCTTCTCCGAACAATCGTCGCCTGAGCCTTGGCCAGAGTCTTTTGCTGTTTCTTCAGTTTCTTCAGCCGTTGGTCGCTATCAAAAGTGATGCTGAAGCAGTCGTTAAAGAATCCAAATTTTGGGGTTTTTCGCTTTCTTTCTCGTCCCCATTTCCATAATCCACAGGTACCTTAAGTACTATTCCATTGTAACAATAGCCCACATCAGTATTACAGTTTCAGTTCATGACCCATTAAATATTCACGTGGATTCTTGTTTTGAGTGTTTAATAGTTCGTTTTAATTTTTGACTTTGGCAGAGAGAAATGCATAGTAGAAACAGGAAGGCAATGGAGTACATAGCCAAAGGGTGGAATGCTTTGACGGAAGTGGACAGGGTCATTGATTACTGTGAACGCAACGACAAGCGCCTTATTCCTCTTCTTAGAGTTTGTTTCTTGTCCTCTACATCTTATATACATAATACATGTGTCTGTGCGTTTGGTGCTTGTTGGTTGACAGAAGGAAGAATTTAAAGTATTGCTCTTAGTTGGTAGTATGCTTGAAATTGAAAAATAAACAAAATCCATGGGCTGGATGTCCTCCGTTAGCAAACAGTGGTTTATTGCTTTTTGAAATTGGGCGTTGAATCCGTTCTTATTTTTCCTTTTTGTTTATGGGCTTCACATCAGACAGCAAAGGAGAACTTTGAGTTGGCGTTGGAGGCTGACAATTCAAATACCCATGCCAGATATTGGTTGTCCAGATTACATTTGAAATACCATGTTCCTGGAGCTTGCAAAGCTGTGTGAGTTAACCTGGAGCTGATCCTTTTTTTCTTTTTGGTTTTCTTGTTCCATTTTAACATTATATATGTGTTGTGGGTTATGCATACTTCTGAATCTTACTAGGTGGATCTCAACTCTGGTTGATCAATGAGATATTTTCTTCTCTGTATTCTCATTGAAATACTCTCTTACTTTTAGAACTAAATATAGATCAGTTTGGTTCTATAGAGGCATTTTTAGGTTATTGGTTCTATCAGCTGATATATACAGCTCTTAGATCCAGAGAGCAATTGTGAATTCCGGATGCTGGATTATCTTCTGTACCTTTTGAAATGGCACAAAGGCAATATATAGATCGTATACTTGTTTTCATGGATGCTGTTTATTTTCTTTGTTTTATCTTGCAGTCACAACATGCGTAACTATTTTTCTACTATCGATAATACTGGATACAGCTAGCATTGATGCTCTCTTCATTTCCTCTTTTCATTGGACAGAGGAGCTGCGTTGTTGGTGGAAGCTGCAGATATGGGTGACCCTGATGCACAGTATGAATTAGGTTGTCGACTGAGAGTTGATGTGAGAATTGCTAACACTTTGACCTCTGCAAGTTGTTGAGCTGCTTTTGCATGGAACTACTCTTAACATGCCCTGTTCTTCATCTTCTTTTTTGCAAGTCATAAGCTTGCATCAAAACAGATGAAGTCATGAAGCTTGAAAATTTACCGTGAACTCTGAGCTTGACATTATATATCAGGGCCAATCTAAACAGCTTAAGTTTTATGCATCTGGAAGCTGCAATGACCTAGACTACATTTAGCCTAGCTTTCCCACATTTTCACTAACAACATTATTAGCTTGAAATTTCCAATTATTTTATGCTTCTGCTGTTTTTTATGTTCTTGCAGTTTAATTTTGTTTATCCTGTCTTTGAATAGAATGACTATGTTCAGTCAGATCAACAAGCTTTTTATTATTTGGAGAAGGCTGTCGATCAGGTGTGTATCTCTAGATAAAAAGTGTAATACTGATGGATTAGAAGGAAGGCCCTTCATTCTCACCTGGACATGCTACATTTTAGTTGCATGCAGGTGCCCTTTACCTTCTCGGTGCTGTATATTTGACTGGGGATTGCGTGAAGAAGGATATTGCATCAGCTTTATGGTGTTTCCACAGAGCATCAGAGAAGGTAGTTGAAATTTGAAAGTTTCCCTTTGCTAAAACCTGTTGAACATGGGAATTAATGACCACGCCTGTGTCAACATTGGAAAAGAGTGTAAGGGGATACTAGCAGAAAATTATTGTAGATATCTAATCAATGGGTTCAAAGAATAGGCACAAGCAGATAGGCTTTTTGTCGAAAGCTGGACTCATGCTTGATATTTAGTGTTACTACCAGACTGTTTCAGTGAAGCTTGTAGGTTTGCTCTTTCCAGGGTAGTTTACACGACTTACTTTCCAGTTCATCTTCCTATGGTGAAAACAAAGTTCAGTAAACTGACTAAGTTATAGTAATATATTCTACAATCATGGTGCTTTTCTTTAATGGTGTCTAGGAATATGCGATCTCAGTGCTGTTGTAGTGTTACTCAGTACTTTATACAGAACAAACTAGAATGTGTGGTTAAAATTATAGGCTGATCTGTGTGAAAATTACACTAACTCTTTGACAGAAAATTGATCCTTTCACTTTCTGATAAATGAAAAATCCATGAAGTTATGGCATTTATATCATAATGTTAGTTTGATGCTATTTATGAATTGTGTCCTTACTCTTAGGATTAGTGCAGGGACATGCAGGTGCAGCTGTAGCATATGGGGCTCTCCTTCTTAGAGGTTAAATGCCCCACCCTTTTCTTTTCTTTTTTTTGCTGTTACATTGAAATTTGGAGAATTTAAGTTCTTGTTCTCTTCAATTTTTGATTCATGCTACGGACTTATGTCTGCATAACATGCAACCAAATCAAAAATTAGAATGATGTGTGTCTGCTTGACGCTCACGTTCCAGTTTGCCGCATGCTGTGTGTCTCAGGTGCTCAAGTTCCAGAGGAAATAACAAGGTACAATTTGAAGAAGGGTTCATCTTCTAAAAAGGCAAAGAGTGTAGAAAGTGGGATGATGAATCCAGTGGAGATGGCAAAAAAGCAGTTCGAAGTTGCGGCAAAAGCTGGGTGCGATCTTGGATTTAAATGGTTGGAAAGGCTTGATGAAGAGGAGAAACGGCTGCTTGAGGGGAATAGCTAGCTCTAGAAATATTTACTGAAAGAGTGAACGACTTATATGTCTGAGTTCAAATTCAACTTATAGATTTGAACTTTTTCAGACAAAAATATAAAACTAACAATACTTGTTGCTGAAACGATTGTCACTGATGGTGTTAAGTAGTTGTGAATTATTATGAAACAATAAACGAATAGGCTTAGAAGGTAGTGGATTTGCTAGTGATGTTATACTGGATGTAAATGTAATAACCACTACTTCTATTTTCTAAGTATCAGTAGATTTCTCGCTAGACCTTGTACATTTTTTGACCTCTCCAGACTTTGCGTTCAACACAATTTTTATTAGAATGTTGTAAATTTCTTGCTAGAGTGAATGTCATTGCCATTCATTTAGATGAGCCTTGGATGATGAGAAGGTCTTCCCTTTCTTTTCCTTGGGGACAAAAAAAATGCCAAATGTTTTGGTTGTGGGAGAAGTTCTTGATAAATGAGGAAATGCCCCACCGGAAGATTTGAATAGGTTGCAGGGGAAAGGAAATCCATGTCGTATCGTTAAGAAACCAGTGTTGATGTTCAAATCAAACTGGACATGCTATTTTCCTGAATAGTGAAGAATGCTGGATTATCTATATAATTATTACTTTGATCGACCCTTTCAAAACTATGCTAATCAATTATGTAAGAAGGCATTCTTTGCACAGAATTCTGTGCATGTTTCCTGTAGTAAACTTAAACTAATCTCAGTTTGAAACATCAGATTGCTTCACTCTTTAGCTCAGAATTCATTTTCCTCCTTACCAAGAAGTTTAGAGGCCGTGTCTCTGGAAGCATGCACTCGTCAATGATTAAAGAAAAGTTCCAGCCGTGGAAGAAAATTTGGAAAGTCTCTGTGAAAATCGTACGGACAGACAACAGACCATTTGCCCCATTTTGCAAGTTCGGGAAACAGAGCCATCTTCCAGAAACATATTTGATAAAATCATTTTGACTTTAGATTCCTGACACCCGATTGCTTTGGAAGTAAGCCAAGTTAACATTACCTCCAATACAGGCTTCATTAGAAATACCCATATAATGTATGTTGCTTAAAGTCGGCAATACTTGAGTGTAGGCTCAAAGAATGCAATTATTTACAATCCTCCCTATTTATCTCAATTCTAGTTAACTCTTTAATAATGTTTTAAAAATATTACCTGAAGTGAAACTAATAAAATAAAATATTTAAGATTTAAAAAATTTACACGATATTAGACTATCATAATATTAGTTAAAGATTAAGTAAGGTTAAAGAGTTTAAAATATGATTGAAAAAAATGGACGTCTATAAAAAATTTTGAAATTTAATTTTAAAATTATTAAATAAAAATTAATTACTTTATTTATTTTAATTCATAAGAATTTATTAATTTACAAAAATTTACGTATAAATTTAAGTAAATTAAAAATGTAGTTAACTTTGTTTATTTGAAATCAAGCATTTGAATTGATTTTTCCAGTAATTATTTGTCAATTTGAGAATGAAATGTAATTTTTAAAATTTAATTTAAGCAATATTTATTATTATAGAGTAGAACTTGTGCATCAGATATTCCGTCATACGTATCTAAATGGAGGGGAGTAACACAAATGTCACGACCCAAAGGGAGCAAGTTCTGGATAAATGTACACACGTACAATGTACGTAAGTATCTTGTGTCAGCCACCCGTCAGTCAAATCCGACGATTTTGACCTGGTCTTAAAAATGAAAAATAAAACCAAATACAAATATTGTTTATTACTAAATAAATACTAAAATATTGTTTAAAAATAACTATTTAATAAAAGAAAATATACATTTATGAAATTAGTATTACATTAAATAATAACGAAAAGATATTAGCTTAATAACAAAAAAAATAAACCTTTAATAACTACAGTTTAAATGTCAGGAATATATAATGATAATATTATACATAAAATAGAAAATATCTTGTTAAAAATTCAACGGTCAAACTTCTCCATGTCTCCTTCCTGGAACGTCCCCTGCAATATCAAAACCTTGCCCAATATGTGACCTTCCCCTCTACTTCCCTCACTACCATCAACTACAATAACAAGACCCTCATCTTCTGTTCAAAAGCTTAACACTTTCTTCTTTACTCTCTCTATCTATCTCCATGGCCTCACCTTCTGGGAGCTTAGATACCTCTGCTAACTCACACCCACCACCTAAAAGTTTCAGTTTTTCCACAAACCCTGCTTTCATGGCCTCAGGTACGACCTCTTTCTCCGACCTCCTTGCCTTTGGTGATGTCGAACTCAAAAACAGCATGGTGTCTGGTAATAATCAGAGACTTGGACTGTCCGAACGAATTGCGGAGAGAAGTGGAAGTGGTGTTCCTAAGTTCAAGTCTATTCCTCCACCTTCTCTTCCCATCTCTCCTCCTGCTGTTTCTCCTTCTGCTTACTTTGCTATCCCACCTGGGTTAAGCCCTGCTGAGCTATTAGACTCTCCTGTCCTGTTGAATCCTTCTTATAACGTAAGTGGTTTTTATTTGTTGTGGATATGTACCTTTCAGGAAGGCATTTGAGAGAAAGCTGATTAGTTGTCTCATCTTTTTTGCTTTGGTTTGTATATTTTGGGAAACAAAAAGATTCTATTTTTAGGTGTTTGATGTTTGGATCGAAACCTTTGATTGATGGAGTTTCATTTGCTTCTGTTTTTTTATAACAGATTTTACGATCTCCAACAACTGGGACATATGCTGCTCAAACTTTCAATTGGATGAGGGATTCTGATCAGAACCGACAAAGTCTCAAGCAAGATAAAAAAATTACCTCTGATTTCTCTTTCCAGCAACCCACTACCTCATCAGCAATGTTGCGATCTTCAAATATAGCACTTCAATCCGTAAGTGTACAAATTCTGGTGTAAATAGCCACTAAAGTTGTGTCCCACATGACTTTCTGTATTCTCTATTGTTCTGTTTCAACACCCTCTGAACTTTTTGTTCTATTTTTTCTTGGCACAGCAACAACCATGGAGTTTCCAAGAACCTAGCAAGCAAGGTGATTTTTCCTCGGGAAAAAGTGTAATTAAGCACGAAAGGTCCTCCTCGATGCAGAGCTTCTCCCCTGAGATTTCTACAGTCCAAACGCACACTCAAGCCAACGACGGTTTCCAATCTGATTATGGGAACCAGCAGCAGCAGCAATATATGTCTGTTAGGGAGCAGAAGAGATCAGATGACGGATACAATTGGAGAAAATATGGTCAGAAACAAGTAAAAGGAAGTGAAAACCCTAGAAGCTATTACAAATGCACATATCCCAATTGCCCAACAAAGAAGAAAGTTGAGAGATCTTTAGATGGACAGATTACTGAAATAGTTTACAAGGGTAGTCACAACCATCCAAAGCCAAAGTCCACTAGGAGATCATCCTCATCAGCTTCTGCTCGCTATGCAATTCAAGCTCCTACTTCTTCGATGAATGAGATTCAAGATCAGTCATTTGCCTCTCATGGTAGTGGACAAATGGACTCTGTTGCAACACCTGAGAACTCTTCTATGTCAGTAGGGGATGATGAGTTTGATTCACAAAAGAGCAAATCAGGAGGTGACGACTTTGATGAAGATGAACCTGAGCCTAAAAGATGGTAGGTTCATCAATCGTAGCACGTGATGCTTTTCTGGTTTAATCAGCGCTACGGGTCTTAAATTCTTGATTTGTTTGCATCAGGAAAACAGAGGGTGAGAATGAAGGGATGTCAGCACCAGGAAGCAGAACAGTGAGAGAGCCAAGAGTAGTGGTTCAAACCACCAGTGACATTGACATTCTTGATGATGGCTATAGATGGAGGAAATATGGGCAGAAAGTGGTGAAGGGAAATCCTAATCCAAGGTAAAAGCCAGTTGCCTTTTCATCCTGCATTTCTTTTTTTCTTTCATGTAAAGTTCTATGAATAACACCTTACTTTCTCAACAAAACCATATTAAGGGGCTTTGCCAATGTCCCTCTTTCATTGATAGTGTTGCATGTATCATGATGGAATCCCAGTTCTAGATCTTTTGTTTCTTTTGGTCTTGTAGTTACGTAAACATAGTTATACCTTATCCTCTAATGGTGGCAATAATTGATTACATTGTAGGAGTTACTACAAGTGTACATATGTGGGATGTCCTGTTAGAAAACATGTTGAAAGAGCATCCCACGATTTGAGGGCAGTGATCACAACCTACGAAGGAAAGCACAACCATGATGTTCCAGCCGCTCGTGGCAGTGGCAGCCACTCTGTCAATAGGCCATTGCCTGAAAACAATAACAGTAACAGCACCGGTAAGAGCAATAGCTCCACAGCGGCCATGGCAATAAGGCCAGCAGCTATCCATCGTCATTCTAACACTTCCATGGCTAACCCTCTTCAGAATATGAGGCCACCAACAACCTCTGAGGAGGATACAGCATTTACATTTGATATGCTGCTGAGCCCTGGGAGTTTTGGCTTCTCAGGATTTGGGAACCCGTTGGAATCGTATGGGAGTCAATCTAATACAGACAACGTTTCATACAGGGCCAAAGAAGAGCCAAGAGATGACATGTTGCTCCAACCATTACGATGCTGAATACGCACAATTGCACTTGGACAGGAGTAGAAGAATAAAAAGGTCAAGGATGATTAGATTAATTGAAATCAAATAGCATTGCCTTTGCTGTTTGTTTGTTTGATGTAAATTACCTTGCAAGGAAAATTTGGTCTTGTATATTCCAAAATTTCTATTGTAAATGGTATATATATATTGACTACTTTGTTAATCATTAAGGGTTGATTTTTTTCCAATTCAATTTTTGTATAAACTCTTGTAATGCAATTATTATATGTTGATTTATTTATTCGATTCTAAATGAAGGTGAATTTTTTTTTTGGTGCATAAAGGTTTAATTAAAATCAACATTATGTTTTTTTTTTCAGGCATTTAAAAACATGAATGACAGTTCATTTGGAAGTTTTGAATTTAGACTTTTCTTAATTTTATGGTGTCCAATATTATTTTGATTGACTATTAGCCACCAAAAAGACTTGGAGATTATAAAACTGGAAAATAATAGTTTGGGGTGGTGGGTGTAAAAGGCACGCAGAGACTAAATCAAGGAATGGCAAGGTTGAAAGAGTCAAAGAAGAGGTGCTGGATTGCTTAGTGAACAAGTTAGTCAAAGTCATCTTCTAGACATTTTTATTTAATATAAACTATTGTCTTTGTGGCCTTGGCCAACTGAAACTGACTGCTATATATTCGCACTCCGTCCACTTTTAACTTTTGTGTGGAAAATGTGAAAGGGCAAATGGACGAGACATAAAGGCCTAATCTTACATTCATATAATGGGAAAGCGAAAGTAATAGTATCGGAGAAGGACGTTTACTTGATGAACACGGCAGTCAGCCAATGGGTAATGGGTTTCCCACCAGCCCTAAACAACCCATTCCTATACCCATACAAAACTCTTTGTATTGTATAATGGGATTGGGCCCTTAAGTTTTAGGTTAATAAAAAAATGTTATAGTCTAATTATTTTTTATATAATCCATCTTTAAGAAATGTAATGTGGAGCTAGCAAGGAAGAAGAAGAGGTTTGAATGGCGTCATAGTGATAGATAGATAGATAGCTACATGCCGTCGTAGTGTGGTCTCTTTAGTCTTTACACGGGGTGAAATGAAACTTGGAAGTATTAAAAAAAGTGGGTTTGGTCAAGTAAAACAATTATTGAGTAAAGTAAAACACTTTGGAGACAGCCTGTCTTCCTTTTGTTTTTCTAAGTCAATAAGATTCATTAAGTCAACTCTATGACATGGTGACAACAAGATGTCACCGTAGATATATATGATTGTTGGTCTCCTTGCTTGGCCATTACGTTAAACACTTTAAACCTTGACGAGAGGCTCCACTATACCAATGCCAAAGGGCATTCAACGTCACGCATTGGGATTAGATCATCCGTACCGTAGATATGATAAACTAATTAAGGAAAAGTAACTTCTGTTTTGTATGTTGTGCACCAAAAGATAAGGACGAGTACGTACTTCTGACTTACTAAAATCTGCACGCAACTCATTCAGAATGGTGTCTGTCCAATTTAAACGTAGAAACTTAGTTTTATTTTATGTTTAAAACTTACAATTATAGCAAGAATCCCTCCTTGAATCGCCTTCAGATTGCAAACTAAGCTACCACTTTGATCATGCAACAAATGGTATGGAGGCATGCAACTGCTGTTTAAACCTCTAATCAAGGTATGGACCATGAACTACGTAAATTTCTTACTCTTTCTTCTCCATCTCCCCTTTCCTAAAAAAAGATCCCTGGGTTGTAATGTTTATTATTTGTTGTTTGAATTCCTCAAAGTTTCATATATCAGATGAAGATAAAATGACATCGTATGCCTTGGGTCATATGTACATCCAACGACGAATCCAGGATTTTAGTCTTGGGGGGGCTGACGCCTATATATATGTATATATTCTAAAAAAAAATTTAATCTGGAGGCTGGCGCCTATATATATATAAAAAAATTTTAGTCTCGGGGGTTATAGCTCCTGCCAGCCCCTCCCCCTGATCCGTCCCTGTGTACGTCAGCAATCATCTTCAATGCTGTCTTCTCATTTTCGTTATCTGCCATGTTGGTTCGAGCAAAGATAGTTATAATGAGAAAGACAAGGAAAGGAATCCAATCAAGTCCTCTATATGTTGGAACATTTGTCGAATCAAGTCCCTTACATCCAATCGTATATTCGCAATTCATCTTTCAGACTGCATGTCATAAAAGTAGGGGCACTTTTGATGGATGACAGTTTTTAACAGCAATGAGATTGCTTAAATTGCACGTAATTGATGTTGAAATTCATAATTTTGATGAAAATATAATACATTTTATTAATAATTTTATTTTCTGTGATAATAATAAATTCATACTCAAGTAAATTGAGTAAAAAATTAATTGAATCAATTACGCAATTAAAAATTAAACAAAAAGTAAAGTAAAGCACATTTGCAATTTAAGTGAAACTAAGAACAAATTTTTTAAAGGAAATAAAAGTTTTAAGCAAATAATTATGATTCTTCTTGTAACCTTAGTCATTTAAATGAATTAGGTTGCATGATCATTTATACTTAAGAAACATTATATATACTTTATAATTACTGACAAGAAATTTAGAAAGGTTTAAAAAGCATTTTTGATAAATCAAATACTAAATCAAAACTTTATAAAAATTTGTATTTTAATTTTTAAAAAAACTTTGAAAAGTTTTGAAAATTTTATTTTAAGAAGTTTGGTTGACTAATATAGAGATTTAGGCAATTAACACTAAGGTTTTAGATAAACTAGTCAATTAATATCTTTTAAAAATATGTATTGAGAGTTTGTGGAACGTTAGTCAATCAACGTATAAAATGGTTAACCAGTATGTCTAAATGGTTGACTAATTTGTTGTTACTAATTGTGGTAATGACTAGTTTTTGTTTTTAACGACTATTGTTTGGTTGTTTTGAGTATAAATAGATCAAATACAAGTTATAAAAATAATCTTAAATACACAAGAGAGTGGCTATAGAATGCATGTATTACATAATACACATTGACTTTTTATTCAATAGTGTTAGTAAGAGAAGTAGTTTTGACTTGTATAATTGTTGCAATTAGAAAATTTGCTTTACATACAAAAGGATTTATAAATAGTTCCTCTTCACTCATGGCAAAAAAGATATTGTATAAAAGTTTTCTCTTCACCCATTAAAAGAAAAGGACAGTGAACTCCTAAATAGAGTTAGGATAGTCGTTTGATCAAATCACTGTAAATTAGTTTTAATTATTTTGTGATTATTATATATCAATTTGTCATATTCACTCATAACAAGCAATTCAGCCCAAAGCCCAACTAGACCGAGATAGAGGGCCTGAGCGTGAGCTTGGCTAAGCCAAGACAACTCAATCTGAACCTGAGCTTGACTCGATTTTGTCTAAACTATTTTTTAATTAAAAATGCAAAAACGACACCATTTTTACAAAATGACGCCGTTTTGCTTATAAGTGTTGGACCTCGATCCTGGATAGCTAGAGCCTGAGTTCAAACCAGAGCTCGAGATCGGCCTAAGGCCTAGGTAACCCAAGCCTAAGCCCGACTCGAGGTCTGATCTTTTTACGTTGTTTTGCTTATAAGTGTTGGACCTCGATCCTGGATAGCTAGAGCCTGAGTTCGAACCAGAGCTCGAGATCGGCCTAAGGCCTAGGCAACCCAAGCCTAAGCCCGACTCGAGGTTTGATCATTTTCCAAAGCATGGGTTAGTGGCCTGACCTAAGCCCTTGTCAACCAGGGCTTGGCCCTTTGACTTCGAGCTGATCCAAGTTGAATTTGATTGAGATCTAGGATGAAATGGGGTCTGATCTTATATTTATGATTGATACTACTTACTCCCCATCTTATGTGTCATTTAAGGGCCAATAGTATCAATCATAAATATAAGCATAAAAATATGCATCATATTATGGGTGATTGGTTACATTTCTATTTTATATTGTTTTTCTTTTTGTTTCTTTTTCTAATTCTATTTTTTAAAATAAAAATAACCATATGATTGGTTATTAATACTAATTAGATATGGTAATATGTTGAGCCTGGTCTGACCCAAGCAAACACTTCCAACAAATGGTTTGAGCCTAATTAAAAATTCATTTAGGCTTGAGTCACTCAGACTACCCTAAAATAAACACTATAAGAAAATAAAGTTTAGCGACGAACATTACTGACGGAAAACCTACACACTCTGTCGATAATCTAAGTTAGTGATGAAATTTACCCAGCGGACCAAGACATCGGAGAAACGACTGTAGGTAATAATTTGTAACGAACATAGATTTTTCGTCACTAATTTACTGACTGATATTTTGTATTACCATCTGTGAATATATTGATGGTTATTTTGTGCTGTTGGTAAATTTAGCGACAGAAAGATTGTTTCGGTCAGTAAATTTATCGACTCACAAACCCTATCCATTAGTAAATTTACTAACAGAATTGGTTATTTCATTGGTAAGTTAACGACTAATATTACCGACAGAACTTAGTTGTCCGTTGGTAAATTGAATAAATTTTACCGAAAAACTTTATTTTTCCATCTGTAGATTTATTCAAACTGTTTTTTAAAATTTTCCCTGCATTTAATTTTATTTGATAATCTTATGGTTGATTCATAATTTGTACAGTTATCAGTTATCTGTTGATAATATTTTGATTTGTTTCACATTGAATTTGTTAAAACAGAAAGTTGATTGATGATATAAAGTAAAAATTATCTTAATTGATAATAAAAAATTATTTTGTACATTATAAGTATTTAATTCATACTAAATGACTACATATACACTATTCATTTGGTGAATGCGGATGCTTTGATTGCTACGATGAGATGCTGCCCTTCCCCTTCAACTCATTCACCTTATTACGGAGCTGAGCTATGTACTCCATCGACTATTGCAATTGGGTTGCCAATGTCTGTACTGTGCTCCGAAGCTCATGAACTTTTTTAGGTGCAACGACTATTAGATGTTGTTGTACTGGATGTGGACGATTACGAATAACATGTATTTGTAAATAAACCTAAGCTGAATATCCTTCCACGACGGTCCCTATCACTCACTGCATAAAGATAGGTTTGACTTTTATCAATATCTTCAGACTGCTGAGACTGTCGTTAAATGCTTTCTTGTATTTAGTTGTAACATGCCACTACTATAAAGCATATACCCGAATATCTAGAGGACATTCAAGAACATACCCTATGAGAATGATATGTTAGAGCAATCATATTCACTATTATGGCATCATACAAAACATAAGTTCAACATTTCTCATTTCATTTCACAAACATTATTTACATTGTCATTACATCTCATAACCCATATATATACATTACAAAAACATTTTAAAGTTTTCTATTCTTTGCAAAATGTCTAATATGAAATGAGATGCTAACAGAAACAATCTATCTAAACTCCTCAGACATTAGCTAATCAGGCCTTTGAGCTATTCCTGATTCCAAAATTAACAATACTAGTCTCCTACTAGATTGCCTTAGAAGCCAGGTCTCCTCAGTACCTGAATAATAACGTTGCAATTTTGATAAGTTTTGCGAACTCAGTGAGTGAACCATTATCGATGTGCTCACTCGAATAAAAACAAAACGTCACAATTATATCACATTAGCTTGAATCAATTCCTATACAATTTTGTATACCACATCACACAATACATCATATCTCAATAAGTACATTATAACACAAACATGTCATAGAATCTTTTCAAAACAATCCAATCTTTCACCTCAATCATTCATATCATCAATATGTATACAAGTATTGCAGATCATTATATCAACACAATTTAGTACTTTTTTTACAAAGTTTCACATGATACATGTAAATATATATATGCAATACACATGAGACTCCACTTTTATTCTTATTTTGTTGTGACCAAGAGCCTATTTAACTATCCCGTATCCCTTTGTAAATATCGAGCTCATTTCAGATATTGTCCCGTATCCTTTAGTGGATACCGGGCTCATTAATCACTGAGCATGTGACTCATTTGCACATTTCTGAGCTTTAAGTTCTTTTTAAACTGGTCACTTCAGTCATAATCCCTTTATCTAACCATGCATATTCATGTGATGAATGCATCATTTCACATAATATGATATCAATAACCTTCAATCAAAATGCACAGTCACTTATCATATTCATCGAATCTGAGTCTGACATTCAACATTCAGTTGAGAATACAATTTTCATATTCACATACAATTAGGAAGCACTTCCAATACAGTCCCGATTATCAAACTCCTCGGACCATTAATGTACGGAACTATCAATACCACAATCATATCAATAACATTTTAATATCCGACAGTTAATCAGAAACAATTCAAATATAGTGAGAAAATATCTAGGCTAACTCACAGTATGCTCAATATAGTTATTGCCTTGACGAGCCGACAATGTCTGGATGTGGACTCAATTTGTGCTTTTATATCATACAATACACACATACTTACACATCACTAACTTGTTTAATCAAATGGATACTAAATTATACACATGTATATGTGTTATGTTCAATGAATGCTTAATTGACTATCCCGGGTATGTAACCTTATTCACAAATCTTGCTCATTCATTCATCATAACTTGTATATAACTTGTTTGCAATTAGGTTATGCCTTAAGTAAGTTTAATTACCCTAAATTCATCAATCATACATTCATCAATTCTTTCCTATCATTATATATTCACACAATTTCTCAATTCTCATTCAGTCACACCTAATTCATTACTTATATCCTTTGAATCACATTTACATTTATAAGAACATCTTTATACCATTAACAACTCATAAATCCCAAATTTAGATACATTGATATCAAACCATCTATTCCTTAAGTTATAACATCATTTAACAACCTAAACTTATCAAACCCTTAACCACTTAATCTAACATCAAACCAGATTCATTTTTAAACCTCAATCAAGTTCAAATACGCCAATGTAGAGTGTCTTGTCCTCATGTGGTTCAACAATTACACAAAACAGAATTTACCATGTCAAAACCTTGCCCACGATCATGGGGTACCTTCCCATGATCGTGACAGAAGCTAATGCATCTGCCCAAGGTCATAGGATGAGTGCCACAATCGTGGACTACTTATTTTTCCTACGATTTTCCATATTCAAACACCTTCATTCTAATTTCAAAAAACCTTCATCATAGTCCCTAAATTATGCCTCAGGTATACCTTAATTATATGTCAATTCTACACCAATTTCATCTCCAATTCTAACTTAAATTCATTCATTTGGCAGCTCATAACTATTGTCTTTCATGCATCAAAATCAAAACAAAAACTATCATTCATTTGATAATACATGTAGTCCTAGTTCTTTCCCATTTCAAGATCATTATATTAACACCTTTCATTAACATAAATTCACCTTCATTATACTTAAAATCCCAATCCAATTCAAGTATCAATTTCCAGCACAATTCATCATCAACATCATATACAATCCATCCCAATTCATTCATTCTAGGATTTCTATTATAACATGCCATATGAGCAACACTTTACTTAATTATTTAACATCTTAGTCCAGCTTAATTCAACAAGTTCTCAATTTAACAAGTCTATATAGCTCACCATGCATGCAAGATCATCCAAGTACAAGATGAAAGTAGGATGTTTTCAGAAAAGGTAAAATGATGATAGTAGATTATAACTATCTTTGAGCAAATTTTCTTATATGGATCTTGTAGTGAGTATGTACGAAATTGAAGCAAGATACAAAAGTTTGGAGGGTTTCGGTAGTGACAAGCGAGAAAGAAGAGAAGAATGAACAAACTAAAATTACTCTTGCATAGCATGACTCATCAAATGCTAGGTGTCACCAAATTAAGTTGACATATGTCCCTAAGCATGTAGTCCCTTCCTTAAATTGCCCAAATGTGACCTAGTTATTAGTCCATTTGTCACTCCATAATCAATTTCATTTGTCAATTAAGTAGTTATGCCAAATATCACTCATTTATCTATGCCAAATGTCACTCAATTATAGGCTTAATCATCCTAATTTTCCATGTTTCACTAATTTCCAAATTTACTACTTGTAATCAAGCAAATCGTAATGCAAGGTATAAATAATTCATAATTCACATGATGATTACTTTAAACCTTTCATACCCTAGAATTAGTCAATTGAGTGAATATACATTCTTTGTAATATGTACTAATTCATAATTCATGTGTGTATGCTATTGATATGTACGTGAATGAAATGCAATTCATGAATTCTCAATGATTTGACTTATATGCAATGGTCTAGGGTTCTCTTAATTTAAAAAATCGACTATTACATTAGTCCTATCAGAAGGCAATGTTTATGTTAATAAGTGATAATTATTAAGCATTAATATTAAAGCATAAACTTCACATACATTTAGTTTTCTACATCGAGTATTGACAAAGGTCACACAGTCATATTTTTTAGTATGAGTGTGCAAACAGAGCTAATGGGGTGTAGGCTTCATGCCTATAGACTTTTCCTGCATCAAAATAAAATGTTATAAGTAAACTACAATTTACAAAAATTTTGACAAAATTTTCTCTATTTTTGTGGTATTTACCCCTTCTTAAACAAAAAAAGTAACTCAACAACACCACCATATATGACACCAAACATTTACAACATTATCATTCTCCATAATACACATATTTTTATTCCAAAATTCACACATCAAATTAAATTAAAATATACTAAAGTAAAAAAATTAGAATATAAGTATAAAATGTAGATACTTACAAGTCTTTCAGCATACTTGTGGTGGGTAATAGATCCTCCAGTATGTATAAGAAGACTCTCTCCCCCCGGTCCTTCACGTATGTTAGTAAAATTACACTTTTAAATGGATATTGCCTCGGCTGATATCCAATACTACTGTCAACGACTCCATATTTGTTCAGAAATATAAGGTGTGGTCTTACACTAGTCTTGTGTATCGCACCAACAAAGTCTCGATAGCGTGTACATGCTCGTCTCTCCGATACTTTATAAATGACCACGTCAAATTCAGAATCTCAAAAAAATTCTTTCTGAATCAAAAGGATAAACATATAATAACTACTTATAATATACAATATTTATCTAACTAATGTATAAAAATCAATTAAAAAATACAAAATATATATTTTTTGTACCTCAAACTCCTAATAATAAAAATCATTTATCACATGAGAGATATTCTTCCATATATAACCCTTAAGATTGATCTTCTCCTTGAATTTAGATGTCATGTTTCTTGAGCATGGTCTAGACGGAATCAACCTAATATTAAAAGAATTAATTTTATATCATTTTTAAATTTAAACCTATAACTTAATTATAAACATATGATGTTTCATGTATTTTCACTTACAAATTATTGACAATTGTGATGTAAGTTCTTCCATCAACTCCCTCAACTCTAGGCTAGAGGTCGCCTCCTTCATCCGCATCGTTTACCCCTAATGTCTCTGTCAGTATAGGGGTGGTGGATGATGTAGCAGTAAGTGCGGAAGGTAATGCCTCATCTGCAAGTATAGTAGCTGGAGGTACGACATTTGATTCGATTGCAGCTGCAAAATGTGATGCTTTACCTGGACGGTAACTGGCTTCAAATCGTAGTCTGAACCTTGGTTGCATCATATTTTTTTTTTCTTTGGTGGCATATTTCAACTTAAACCTCATATTTTATTGAATACTCCAAAAATATAACATCCCCTAAGTATTAATCAATCGCATCAATTATGATGTCAATACTATGGTACGTGGCATTGTTTACACCTGTGAATCAAGAAAGCAAGTTCTTGTTGTGACTCCTAGGCTCATGAAATTTTTCACCAATAAGTCTCACGGGAGCTGCATCACAGGTTTCCTTTCCTACCTATATACCGTCCTAGGGGTTTATTATGCAAAGAATTGTCATATTTATTAAACGTATGGATTTCTTGTGTTAATACTAAGTTTGCATTAATCACATTGAAGTTGAAGTATTTATGTCTAAATTAATCACCTACAATTGATTTCAATACTATGGTACGTAGCATTGTTTACATCTGTGAATCAAGAAAACAAGTTCTTGTTGTGACTCCTAAGCTCATGAAATTTTTCACTGATAAGCCTCACGAAAGCTGTATCACGAGTTTCTAACCTATATACTGTTCTATGAGTTTATTATGCTTTGTCTATTCAACGTATGGATTTCCTGTGTTAATACTAAGTTTGCATTAATCACATTGAAGTTGAAGTATTTATATTGGAATTAATTACCTACAATTGATTTCAATATTATGATACGTGACATTGTTTACATCTATGAATCAAGAAAGCAAGTTCTTGCTGTGATTCCTAGGCTCGTGGAATTTTTCATTGATAAGCCTCAAGGGAGTTGCATCACAGGTTTCCAGCCTATATACTATCCTAGGGGTTTATTAATGCCTCAAATCATCCATAAGATCTCAAACTCATTCTACGTACGGTAAATTACTTAGACTATTAAAGAAGAACATAAAAACTTGTCAATGATTATAAGAATATTCTAAACAATAACACAAAATCAATACCTCCTTTGCATTCACACAAAACACAAACATATCATAATTATTAAAGCAATACATATGGTAGACATTAGTTAGATGACTTACCTAGATGGATGGACAACTTCAAACTACAAAGAAGAAGGACGAGCGATGCTCTTCAACACAATATAGGGCCTGCGAAAAAGAATATTTCATATTTCATATAAGACACTTGTTCAATATTCTTATTTTTAATATATTAAAGCAAGCAAATCAGAAGATTTTTTTTTTGAAATAGAAATATGTTGACCTTTAGTAGGAGTAATGTTAAAAATTGATGCTGTGATAATTTTAATAAAAATTTGTTGCTAATTCCTAATTTTCTTGTAGTGTAGGAATCATGCTTAATAAACGTAAGGTAATTTCCAAAGCATATATCCATAATGATAAGGAAAGATAAGAATAACTCAATATGCTCTTAACCAATTCCATTAAAGTATGCTTATGCCTTTATGCAATATTGTTGTATTTTAATGTGACAAACATTATGTATTAAGTACATACATTATGCTTTTTTAAGAATTTAACAAATAGGTCAAGAGATTGTCCGATTTCATTTTACCTTCCACAAAATTTACCACCATTATAAGACCTAACAACTTTCACTTTTTGGTTTAAGTATATTTTAACTCTCATTAATAAACACCTGTATGGAATTTATTGATTATGATTTCTCATATAGAAATTAGACATATTCATCATGTAAAATCATCAATAAAAATGATATAACATTTTTTCCCACTAAAAGATGAAACATCAAAAGGCCCATATATATCAAAATAAATAAAAGTTCAAGGTGTTGTGTGCTTCTTGTGTTTGTTTTCTTAATTATGTGCCTTATATGTTTTCTCATAATAACATATTTACTAAAACAAGTAAAATCTAAATTAGAATGATTTCATTCTTTACAATCTTTTTATTCTTTCTTTAGATATGTTACTTAGATGTTTATGTCATAATTGAGCTAAACTTTATTCTACTAAACTATGTTTAATACCAACATTTAATGCCAGGCCAACAAAGTCTCAACAAAAATCCCCCAACCCTTACCTAATGGAGTTCACCCATATGACGAATTTAGTTTTCACCTATTGTAGTTCTATTACGTGTAAAGAATTCATGATATCCTATGCAACATAACATACAAATAATAAGTCCTTACGTATATTTATTTCAAACTTTCAAAAATAGGTTTAGCTAGTAAAAGATCCTTTCAAATTGAGAAAGATTTTATAATTAATCTTTTCAACTGCATCCATAAATCTAAATTCAAATAAATCCCTTCGTAAGATATTTGACCTCAATGTAGATGAATAAGAGTCCTTAGGAAGGTGTGCTAGAGTCCTAATTTAGGTATGTAATTTGACAAACAAACGTCAACTAATGTTGAAATTTACCTTGTATAATTATCTTATTGAGTTTGAATTTCAACGCTTCTAACATAACACGTAAGTAAACCAAAGCATTAGTTAAATTATTTCTATATTTTTCAAATATTGTTTTAATATTTGTTAAGAAAATAAAATAAATTGTATTAGTTAAAAACACTACAGCCACCCCAAATTCTAATTTAACTGACATGCCCCTAAGAGACAATTCAAAGGCAACCCGAATTATCTCTAACTAATAACAAAACAACTGCATTTTTCATTATTTACCAATAACAACACATTCAAACAACAAATAAACCAACAATTCGATGTAAAAATGCATAAACCAACAATCCAAACAAAACCCATCCACCCACCTGCCCACGGTCATATATTTTCATTTAACACCTTTAATTTTTGGAGACAAAATAAACCCAATAGTTTTGTTACCGAAAAATGATGTATAATGGACCAAAAAGGAAGCAAAAATCGACGGTAGAAGCTTTGGAGGAAGAGGACCGATGATGGTGATGGTGGGAAGATGAGAGAAAATAACAGAAGGGAGAGAGAAGGGGGCTTCGAGGCTGTTAAGTAAGTGAATAAAACGATGTCATTTGGTTTAAAACCAAACGACGTCTTTTTAATTTATGAACAACAGTTACCAATAGAAATGTGGTTCCGTCAGTATTCAAGATGCTTATTTTTCCCGCTAGCCACTGTCACCTGCTTTTACGACAAACTTTACTATTCCATCGCTATATTTTGTCGGGAAACTCACATGGGTATTTTCCCTCCCCGTTTATCGACAAATATTTTGGTTGTCACAAAAAATAAATTTTTTCGACAAATTTACCGATAGAGAATCAATTTTCATTGCTATTTTACTACGGAATGTTTTCCACTAGTAATTTTCTGTTGGTAATGTGTTATTTTCTTATAGTGAAAGTCATCTTAGTATAACAGACCAAAACAACATCATTTTAGTCCTAAGTTTCCTAAACCTACAAACCAAAATGATTTCAATTTGGGCAATTAAACTAAAATAACATTGTCTTCGATAAGAGAGTTTGGATCAAACTTTAAGCCTCTAGTCTTGAGCTGGACATTAATCTTAGTCAACTCAAACTTGATCGGTTGGCTTTGAGTTGGACCAGACTAGACCAAAAATGTCATCTCTAATATCAATACAATTATGCTTTTAGTGTTGATTGAAATTAATTAATTAATTTTATGTTAATATCGTGTATAATATTTATTAATAAATACAATAATAAACTTATTATATTTTATTAGAGAGAGTCAAAAGTTTGTGAAATTTTATTTTGAACTAATATTAAAATTAAATTAATAAAAAATGATACAAAACTATTTTTATTATATTTACAAGTTATGAATATAAGAAAAATTATAAATTATAAAGTGAGTTAAACAAAGTTTTTATTGAATGTTAAAATAAAAATAAAACTAGGTATCATAGTTTGGTGGGTGATAGAGATAGTCAGTTACAAGTTTAATATTCAAGAATAATAACAATAATAAGTAAAGTATTAAGGCTTGATGGGTGTCAAAACTAATCTAGTACAAGTTAGTATTTTTGAAGAAAGAAAATAATACAAAAATACCAAAGATTTAAGATAGAAAACTCACATTTATTATTTTCAAATATGATAAAGCATTAATTTGATTTGTAATAATAAGATGAAGAAGAGGGCTTTAGTGTAGCGTCCCACTCCCGTAAGACCCGAATCCGATATCGATAGTGATATCCGAGCTCGTGACTCGCGAGGATGGCACGCTAGAACACTCAATCAATCAAAGTTGGTACCCATTTTTTTTAAAGCACTAACAAATGCAGAAGTCCATTTTCAATTTGGGCCAAAACAATTCACAAGTCAATAAAACATTGTTTTCAACACATTACGATCAATACAGTGCCACTATATAATTTCAATAATCAATTTGGGCCCTTTGTCAGTTTTCACCCTTTTTCAATTACAAACGATCCGCTTTGGGCCATTG
>JANZLX010000008.1:6157239-6176507 GCA_025531955.1 Erythroxylum orinocense
CAAGAATAAGAAAGCAAGATAACAAAGAAACAAGGGAGAGATGATGGCTAGGTTTAGCATGAGAAGAACACACAATCAATGGAGGAAGAGGGTGATACACGAAGAAGAGAAGAGAGAACCAAAACCAAGCTCCAAATAAAATTGAAAGGAGGGTGTCGTGAGTGGGGTGAGGGAGAGCTTAAGTTAAAGCAAACTTAGGTTAAATTAAACAATTACATGGCTATAAATTGGCCATGTGTCAAGCTCAACCTCCACCCTTCTTAATTTATCAATTCCAAGCTCAATAGTCAAATTCAAGCCCAAATTCGAATAATAATACTTGTCAAAAATTCCTATAGCCATATGTCCAAAAGTCAATACCATATACAATAAATTCTACTACTATTGACCAGTTGGTTTGCCGGCATTTTTCTTAGTCCAAATTTTTCCCCGAAAAATTTCAGGAAAATTTCCTAAAATTCTCCAAAATTACCAAATTAATAATTTCACTGTCCAAAATAATTTTCAATGACCACTATGCGAAATTCTCAAAACAATCCCATGTATTACCAATTATACCCGGAAAATGTCAATTGAGTGCATGATCAATGATTTTCGTGTGTGCAATTATCCAATTCATCAATGAATACACCTATATGATGCCTTTTTATCTCATTTCACTTAAGCCCACATGAACCAAATTTAAAACAGTCAAAAATGTAATTTACCAAAATTGCCCTGAGGATGTCCGTTAAACGGACATCGACTGGCCCAACAATCGAATTTCATCCAAGAAGGTCCGTTAAACGGGCCTGTATGTCCGTTTGACGGACACGAGCCTTCCAAAGTGCCTCAATCCATCCGAACCAGTCCGTTAAACGGACTCACGTGTCCGTTTAGCGGAGACACCCGGCCCTTAGGTTATTCTGATACCCGAGACTGTCCGTTAAGCGGACTTCCGTATTCGTTTAATAGACACTTGCAACATTCTTCAAAGATTTTTTTCCAAGTTTCCAATCCTTATTTAATCATCAAACACTTCAAAGGAAACACAATCATAATCCATTTCCTCTAATTCCATTTAAACCAAGCCTCGTAGCTCACATGCACCAATTTTAGGGTTCTAACTCGAAGTAGGGGGACCGGGATATTACATTTAAGGCTTTACAATAAAGTTTTATATGATTTTTATATTAGGATTATTAATAAGACTTTGATGGTGAGATAGGAAAAGAAAGGAAACGGTTTTAGTATGGTAGTAGATGTAAGGGAGGATGAAGGAAATGAGAAGGAAGGGAGAGAAGAAGTAGATCCTTAGAGGAAGAAATGCTTGTTTCTCTTCTTACAAATGTTTGCTTTTATAGATATTTCTATTACCTTTTTTTGTAATTTTAGTATACAATAATAGTCTTTTGCAAGCTTTTTTCACATGAGTTCTCCTTTCGGTGGCTTATCTTTCCAAGCTTAATTTATATCAACTCAAAATTTTCTTATTTCTAGATAGGCTTTATATCATATTGATATCTCCATTAACATCATCAGGGCCTAATTCTATATTGGTTTAACATGTTTAAGTAGATTTGAATTTTTATAATTGCTTCATTATCTAGAAGTATTAATCTTTAGTCTTTGATCCAACCAATAATGTTTGGTATTTTAATTTTTGTTGTTAGGAATATTGTGGGCTCATTGTTAGCTGAAATAAAATACCATGTTAGAAAGTGCCTAACTCACCCCCAAAAGCTAGCTCAAGAGGGAGAGATTTACATATTATTATAAACGCTTGAATGCCTTTATAACTGTCCAATGTGGGATTCCTGACACCCCCCTCAGTCCAGAGCAGGACTAAACATCTGATGGACATATTGGGCAAAAAGACATAACCGGACACCGCCTCAAACCATCGAAACAAATTGGCTCTTATACCATGTGGAAAATGTTGGAATGTTTTTCCATTAAAATGAATCAATCATTTACATCAGTTATATACATGCTTTCAGCCACTAAAAATGAAAGAATAGATCCTAGAAAATAGGTAAATACAACTGTACAAATAACGAACTTGAAACTAATTCTATTAACTATATAATTAAGCTAAATGACCAATTTATTTCAGCTAACACTCATCCATCTTTTAATTCATGGGCTAAGAATGTTAAGTTGTCCATTCTTCTACAGTCTATTAGGAAGCTTTATAACTTTGTACAAATTTTTCCATCATTTAACTTTGAATTAAGCTATTGATCTTATTTGTAGTCGTATTTCCTAGTTGTTATCCATGTGATGAAGAATTTTGATACAAATAGCAATGATGGAGGAAAAACATCTTAATATAATGTTTAGGCTAGTATTTGTCCTTAAATGTGGGATGTCCTTGGTAGAATTTTTGGCAACAATATTTGTGACATTGATTCGTATTATTTCCACCAATTTATAAACTAAAATTAGAAATTAAACTTTGACCTAGTGTTAAGGAAAAATAGTTAGGGGTGGCAGTTTGCAATGTTAATTAACAAAAAGGCATTAAACTAGGCTTGTTAGTAATTATAGTAATTGTATATCGAGGATAATATATCCATTTTAGTAGTAGAACACTTACTTTGAGTAGGATTCTAATGTCCTGAAGTATATTGTATTATTTGTACTTTATTATCAATAATTTGCTTTAGTATTCCTCCGTACCTTTCTTCTTAAGCATCAATTTCTACTATTTCATAAGCAATTGGGTTGATTAGGTGTACTATAGGAATTTCTTTTATTTGGGTTTTATTTTTTTTATTTATGTCAATATTGTTGTTCTATTTATAGACTAGGATTCTTCTTTAGTTGATTGTATAGAGGTCTACGCAATTTGTTAAGGTTTGAGTAGAAATCCATTACATAATTTAAGTCTCTTAGAAATCTTTGAAAATTGTTTTTATCTAATTTTTTGCTAGAAAATTTATTACTAAATTCCAAGGTTCGTTCCATTGGTCTTGTTATGCCCTTTTGTATGTAGTGTCCTAGAAATATAATCATTGTCAATAAAAGGCTAAACTTTGTTTTATTATTAATATTTTAATATGCTTAAAATATTGCTCTAGTGTTGAGAAAAATACCAATAGTAGGTAAGTATATTTCATTTATTATTCTTTGAGATTTTGAAAGGATATTTTTAAGTTGAAATATCTTATGTTCTACTCAAATTGTCTTAAAGGAATTTCACACTTATCTTTATAATATATTTAAATTTTATATCAAAATTAAAAAATATAAGAATTGTGTAACTTTTGAAATAAATCTTTTTTATTTAGAATTAGATATCTAACCCAATTGAAAAAAAGATATGTATTTTATGATAATTTACAAACTCATAATAATTTCCTTATATAGAAAATAAGGAGGAGTGAGAGTGACTAACTATTTAATGGAGAGGTGCTATTCTTGAGGAAACTTTCTTTAATTATTTGCCTGGGAGGAGTGAGAGTGACTAACTATTTAATGGAGAGGTGCTATTCTTGAGGAAACTTTCTTTAATTATTTGCCTGGTATCCACAAGCTTCCTCTTCTCAAGTTTATCCTCACACTTTCTCTCCTCCTATCTCTCTTTTTCTCAAGTTTGAATCTCATAGCTCCAAAGGGTTATGGATTTCTTTTTCCCTTTTGGCTTCCTCTTCTTCACATTTTCAGTTCTGACACATGATTCTGCATCCTTCTATCTTCCCTTAATTTATAGCACTCAAATTCCTTTACAGTTGAGAGAATGGATAACCTTAAAGGTGCTTTAACAGTTTTCGGGAAAGTATCAGGACCATTCACCAGAGAGACCTTAATTTGCCATTACTTCCAACCAGCTAGGCCTACTCGCGGAATTTTTCATGGGGAAGATCCTTTTAATTACGCCTTCTGCGTTGTGGTTTTCCAGGTTGTCATAATATTCTTTACCTCTAGAACCATTTACGCTCTCATAAGACCTTTACGACAAAGCAGAATTGCAGCACAAGTTTTGGTAAGCTCAGTTAACTTTAATCTTCTTTCTATAAACATTTTGCTGATAACTTTTACTTCTTGTCATATTGATGTTTAGTTGCTTTATCTCCACATTCGGTAAACAACTTTATGCTCATTCAGAGATGTAAATGAAGAGAATACACAAGTAACCAAAGTTATAATTTTGGGCTGGGTAGCAAAAAGGATTTCTTCCTTCTTGCGCATCTCTTCGACCATGCATGTTCACCAAATAACACTTTTACTAGGGACATAAGCTTTATTAGGCACCAATATATGAAAGGAACACTTGAAATTGGAATGCTAAAAGACGACAGGACACTTGAACATGATCATACACGACATGTCTGCATTGAGCGGTAAAAAACACAAGTCTCTGAGAGTACCTACAATGTTAGCTCTATTTTAAACTCTGTTCAGTACTTCAAGGCTGCCCTTTTCTTTTCTTGGTAAAACAACTGAATTGTTAAGTTTAACTAGAAATGATAGAATTGACTAGTTTATCTATGAATGCCACATGACGTGTATCCACTTCTACTGATAGAGGATAGTGATTATTTATTTGAAGCAGGCGGGAATCTTTTTAGGTCCTTCCTTTCTAATGCACTATTGGCCATTTACGTGGAAGGTATTTCCACCAGAAGGGAGAGTACTTCTTCACATATTTGCGTATATTAGTGCGATGTTTCATTTCTTCTCGCTTACACTAAGGATGGATACTGGTGTCATAAGGAAGGCAGGGAATAGCGCAGCAACAATAGGCATAATTGGAGCGTTATTGCCATTTGCATTTGGGATGTTGACAGTTAAAGTCATGCACGTAGCTACTTGGGACTCATCACTAGCAAGTGCCATTGCTTATGTAGTTGCAATCAATTCTATGACTTCATCACCTGTTGTTACCAGCCTACTTACTGATTTGAAGCTTCTGAATTCGGAGCTTGGTCGTTTGGCTACCAAGATATCTGTGACTGCGGATGTAATCCTCTTTTTCGTGTTCCAAGCGGTCACTACAGTAGATGTCGTGAAGCATCAGTACTACTGGATAGGAGTTCAGTATTGCTTATGTACTGCTACTTTTCTGCTTACTGTGACGTATATCTTTCGACCATTTATTTTATGGCTCACCAGGTACAGCAGACTGGGTGAACCAATGCAAGACATGCATTTCCTCGTTCTACTTTTGATGGTTTTAATCAGCGGACTCTGCTCAGAGGTTCTAGGCCAACATTATATTTTTGGCCCTATAGTCTTAGGATTGGTTCTACCAGATGGACCACCACTTGGGACAGAGTTTGAGCAGAGGCTTGATACCTTAAACACAGGGTTGCTACTTCCTACATTCTGCGCCCTTGGTGGCTTGAACGCTAACATGTTTAAGGTGGACGATGAAAAATCTCGAGTTATGATTGAACTCGTCATTATCGTTACCTACGTGGGGAAATTCACAGGAATTATCATGCCAGCCATTTATTTTGGAGTGCCTTTCTCGGATGCTCTTTGTCTCGCTCTCATCATGTGTTGCAAAGGCATTACTGAGATTTCTATCTGCATTGGTTGGAAGGATGCTAAGGTATTTCAATCAAGCTCCACTAAGCTTTTCACTTTTTCCCTAAAAAAATTTATTTTACTTAAAAAATCTAGATGATTCATCTGATATACTTAATCTTATTCTTGGATACAGATATTGGATATACAATCCTTCAACCTCTTGTTAATTTCAATGTTAATAGTAACTGGAGCATGCAGACCTCTAGTTTATTACCTGTATGATCCATCCATGAGGTATATAACAGAAAGTAGAAGGACAATTAGGGACTCCAAACACAACGTCCAGCTCCGCTTGCTGGTGTGTATCCACAATTCAGAATATGTGCCTACATTCATTAACCTCTTGAAATCCTGCAAACTCAACACATATAGTCCTATAACTATCTACGTCTTGCATCTCATGAAGCTCACTGGGCGTGCCTCAGCATTACTATTGCCTTATCACAAGTTTGAGAAATTCAAGTCAGAAGGATATCATGCAGCTCATAGCGTGAATGCCTTCAACCGCTTTGAGCAGCACCATGAAGGGAGTGTTATAGTGCAGCATTTCATTGCCATAGCACCGTATAAAAGTATGCACGGTGACATATGCACCGTTGCAGTGGATAATAGGACGACGATTGTGCTTCTACCCTTTCACAAGCAGTGGACCATTGATGGAAGAGTAGGGTCCGTCACTCCAGCTATCAGGAATATCAACCATTATGTCATGCAAATGGCTCCTTGCTCTGTTGGACTCCTCATCGACCGAGGAGTCTCACGGAGCAGATCATTTCATAGCATCGGGGTGCTCTTCTTTGGTAGTGATGATGATAGTGAGGCACTTGCCTTCAGCCGACGCATGGTTGAGCATCCCCATGTCAACCTCAAAATAATATTGTTCAAAGATTGTAGTTATGATCCTGAAGTAGAAAATAATGCCAAATGTATGTTCAGTGATTTGAGCCCTTCAAACACCAAAGGGAAACTTCAGTTTGAAGAAGTAAAAGTGACAGATGGAGAAGGTACAACACAAGTAATTCGATCCCTGAAAGATGATTTTGATTTAGTTATAGTGGGGAGGCACCATGATCCCAATTCTCCACTCACTTCAGGCTTGACAGAATGGAGTGAGTGTCCTGAGCTTGGTGTAATTGGGGACATGTTGTCCTCTTCTGATTTTCATTTTTCAGTTTTGGTAATGACTCAACGTCCACTAGAAGAAGAGGTTCTGAAACCGCTCAAAAGGAGTGGTTCTAGACTTTCAAGGGCGTTTTCTGGTATCTCTTATGCGAGTGAAGATTTTAAACCATTTGATATTTAGATCTGCTTGTACATTAAAGATTAGCCAAAGAAATTCTGCAGTTACTGGTTTTAGGATACAATTACAGAAACAAATCAATGAATATGGTCCAACAAGAAATCATCCATGCAGGGAATGTCAGATTAAATTTAGAATCATAAGAACAAAGCAATGAGTAGGTGCAGAGCTCGATGAAATTAAACATTAGGTTCCAGTTTGTACATGCCTCCTGGAATATGAGTCTATCTAAGGATTCCAGACAGCCAAAATATGTCTGTTTGGACTCGTACCTTACCATTCAGTAAAGGCAAACAAGTACTTAAACTTATTCTGCCACAAATTCGCAGCCTTTGATTCACAGGAAAAGAGACGAACTTTATCTTCAAGAAAGCTTTTTGTGGGGGGATGACGAGTTAGTCCAGCTTTGGTAGACTCGCTGAGTTTGACTGTACCAACTTATTTTGCAAAGCATCCGAACAATCGCAGATCTTTCTTCTCTTCTCAGATACTCCTCTTACAAACTTTTCAGTTTTATATATTTTAAAATATTTTTGTAATTTAAAATTATTTATAATAGTTAAAATATTCATGTAAAATTTATTATTAAAAATCATATTAAAAATAATTATAAGGACTCTAACGTATAGTTAATAAATAATCACTAATTTAATAAGAAATTATTTTTAATATCATAAAACTATTTTTAATAATATTAAATAATTAAACTAATACTTAAAATAAATAAAATATAAAAATAATAACTTTCACATTTTTTAATTTAACATTTTTAATTGGGCTGCCAAATGTAGACAAAATGGCACATTTTTTTATTTTTCCTTTTTTGGTTGTTTTTTCATTATATAATAATATTAAAAAGATATAAAATATTTCAAATTACTTAAAATTATTTTAATATTAAGTCCAGCGAAGCCCATCTCTTCTCATTTTATTTAGTTGAAAAAACATGAATCTAAGTCAATGAGTGGATGATTGTCATCCCTAGCATTAATATAAAGTAAACAAATTTTATGCTAATCATCAATTATAATTTCTATGTTATATATACAGTAAATGGCATAATCATAATAATGATAATAATAATAATAATTATTATTATTATTATTTCTAGCACTTAATTAATTTTGTTAATACTATTCTTAATGCTTTTGAAGTGATAAGAAATATATAACTAGAAATTTGCACATATTTAAGAAGGTGTGAATTATCTCTATATCGTTTCCTTTTATGATCAAAAGTAATAAAGAGAGGACGAGAATGTCTGTAATTTTCTACGGTAATGGAAGAACAGTAAAAAAGACAAGAGCTTGTGAAAAATTTGTAGACATCAAAACCCCGTATGATCCTCCTGTCCGTTTAGTTTCTCTATGCCTCAAGACCCTTCAAACACATCTAATGCATGGCTTTTCATTTGTTCAACAAATCCATTAACTATCTTGTCTGCCTCTCCATCTCTCTGTGATATATCTTATAGGATAATCACAGAACTTGTTGTTCCCTGGAAAGCAGACTGAAGACATCATGAATAATACAGCCACCACACAATTTCGTATACGGTGGGTGTGCCAATCGCCGAAACATGCAAGATCAAGAGGCTATTTCTATGGACATGCTCCTTTAACCTATCCAACTTCTACCCTTTTGGCTCAACTTGTCGTTGCTGCTTTGCTTAGTCTTTTGGTTCAATTCATTCTTACTCCACTCGGTCAAAGTGCTTTCACTTCCATGATGCTTGTAAGCTCTTTCTCTCATATATTTATTTTCCTTTTTGGTTTTAGTTTTCTTTTCTCTTTCAAAATATGCATTAATTTCTTTTTGGTTAAGTTCAAATTAGCGATGTTCCCTTTAAAAGCCATCATTTTATTGTTTTGTTAAACAAAAAATTTTGGTCCAGGTTCAAGTTGAATGATTTTCTGATCGTACCGTGAAAAAGAAAGTCGAACCTTGTTTCATAATTGACATATTGCTTTGCTCACAGGTAGGTTTTGCCCTTGGACCATCTGTCTGGGGTAAGAATAATGAAATTATGGCCAAATTATATACACAGAAAAGCTACTATGTCAATCAAACAGTTTCCTTGTTCGGGTGTGCTCTGTTTATGTTTGTAGTTGGGTCCAAAATGGACATGGGAATGATAAAAAGGTCAGGAAGAAAAGCAGTGGTTATAGGTATCCTATCATTCACCGTCCCATTGACATTAAACCTACTTGTAGCTAGATTTTTGAGGGCTACCGTGGAAATGGAAACAACTTTTCGCAACTCCTTATACTACATTGCTGTGTGTCAATCTGTGAGTTCCTTCCATGTAATTGCATGTCTCTTAGCAGATTTGAAGCTCCTCAACTCAGAGCTTGGCAGGTTAGCTCTATCTTCGTCCATGATAAGCGGTACTTCCAGTTGGGCTTTAACTGTTGTAGTCCTAACTATAAGACAAGGATCGCTTGGACCCAAAACTACCATTATATGGGAGCTTGGTTCAGCATTATTCCTAGTTATGTTCATAGTCTTTGCATTGAGGCCGGCGATGATATGGATGGTGAGAACAACAACAGAAGGGAAGTCAGTAAGAGAGAACTACATATTCTTCGTATTTGTAATGGTGTTATGTTGCTCACTTGGCAGTGAATTCATTGGACAGCATTTCATTTTTGGGCCGGCGGCTTTAGGTATGGCGGTTCCCGAAGGGCCCCCATTAGGGTCCGCTCTCGTGAACAGGCTTGAATCTGTTGTTGTCTCCGTTCTCTTGCCTAGTTACTTCGTTTTCAGTGTGATTAAAGTTGATGTATTTTCTATGCGGTCCGATACTGTTGCTGTTCTCAGTGTCATGTGCATGACCAGTTTTCTTGGGAAGCTATTTGCTGCAATGTTGCCTGCACTCTTGTACAAAATGCCTCTTATTGATGCCCTTTCCTTTGGCCTCATCATGAGCTCCCAAGGGATTACTGACGTCATGATACTACAGCACATACGAATTCTATTTGTAATTTCCTAAAACTCAGACGCTTAAAGACTGCTATGAGATTGTCTGTAAAGAAAGAAAACTTGCTAATGTCTAACAATGTTTGTCCTGCAGATTATCGATGAACAAATATACAGTGTCTTGGTTGTAGCAATTATGTTGTTATCAGGTATCTTCACACCAATTATCAAGATGTTGTACCAGCCATCCAAGCAGTTTTTATTATACAAGAAGATGACAATCGAACAAGCTAGCACAAATATGGAGCTCCGCGTACTAGCCTGCATATACCACCAAGATGCTACTCCTTCCATTGTTAGCCTCCTCGAGATCTCCAATCCAACAGCTAAGAACCCTATCTGCTGTTATGTCGTCCACCTGATTGAACTCGCCGGAAGGCTATCTCCACTCCTCATGTTTCACAGGCCAGGCAAAATGGATAACACTCATGGAAACCATTCCACTCGCATTCTTAAAGCCTTCAGGTCATTTGAGCGAGAAAATATTGGGAGTGTTGTAGCAAACGTTTTCACAGCAATATCACCTTTTGCCACCGCATATGAGGAAGTATGCAGACTTGCCTTAGATAAGAGAACTTCCCTGATAATTGCACCATTCCATAGACAATGGACGCTCAATGGCATAGAGGATTTTCCCAAGCTCAGGGGTGTGAATCGTCAAATCCTCTTAAACGCTCCTTGTTCAGTCGGAATCTTCATTGATCGGGGGACCTTATGTGGGGCTACGTTAAGAAGCAGTTCCATGTACAACATTGGGATCATTTTCGTTCATGGCAAAGATGATAGAGAAGCATTAGCATATGGTATGAGAATGGCTGAACACCCTAGTGTTAGCGTCTCACTGATCCGCATAAACGATCGAGGTCAGACAGCACTAGGAAGTAAGGCTTCAATTGATCTAGACTTAGACAAGGAAATTATCTCCGAGTTCAAGATCGCAGCAGTGGGCAAAAAGCATCATGTTTACAAAGAGCAGACAGCAAAGGACAGTGTTGAACTGGTTAATCTCGTAAGATCCTTGGAAAATTCGTATGATTTGATTCTGGTTGGAAGGCAACATAGAGCTACTTCTCCAATGTTCGCGGGACTTGATGAATGGAACGAGTTCCCAGAACTTGGGGTACTAGGAGACATGTTGGCGTCATCAGATTCTGGTTGCGAAGTTTCGGTGCTAGTGATGCAGCAACAAGGGTTTGGAGTTGAAGATGGCACTCCAAGTTTGATGCCCCTTAAAGAGGATCTTGCAGCCATAGCTGTAGATATACCTCGCAAGTTTAACAAAGTATTCCCTATTTAGTTTCGATTGATCCTTTAGTGTATGAGCCCCTTTTTTTTTAATCAATGTAAATCAGAATTTTGTAAACTCCGTATAAGTTTGTTATCATTGATATTAAAATAAAAAGGAAAGAAATATAAAAATTAAAGGAAAACAACTCAAACAATGTTAATAGAATAAATTAAAAAAAAAAGGATGAGCTGATGGGATGGATTTCTTTTGTTAGCTATTTATTAACAGCCTTTATTTGGAAACTAAAACTATTTAGTTTTCATTTTAAAATATATATCACAACTCTTAATCATTGTTTTTGTAAGTTTGTTGAATTTTATAACTTATAAATATTTTATCAAGGTTTGAATTAAAGAAGAAAAAATTATGAATGATGTTAAGTTGAGTTAAACTCGAGTCCTACTTAATTTAAAAAATAAATGAATTCAAATAAATTTAATTATTTTTAAAATTATAATTTAATATTATATTTAACACATTTAGATTTCAAATTGTAGAATCTAAATTTGAATTTAAAAATAAACTTTTTTAATTAACCCAAAATTTAATCAATTTAAGTTAAATCCGTTAATTTCAAGTTAGGATTAACATGCTTGTCGGCAGTGGTAGTGTAGGAATTTATCCAATGTGGTGACTTTTTGTGCGCATCGAACACTGGGTCGCCTTCATGAGGGACTGGATAGGATCAAACTGTGATTCAATCCTCCAACGATGATCGGGTTTGCGACTAGGAACCCTTAAAATTGAGGATCAACCTTTTTAGTCCAAGGATTAACATGCTTGACACAAGCTGCTGATTTTGTGGTCAAATCCGGATGTGACAGTAAAAAGAGGCATTCTCCAATCTAGACAGATTCACCCAATTGTGCACACCAGAACTTAATTACCCACTAATCACCCCCTAAACTCTGGATCGTCCAACGCTGCACAAGGCTCAAAGCTAAGTTCATGGGATCTCCAAACTCCTATTTATTTAGTTTGATCATAATTAAAGATTTTGATAATCATTCAAAGCTACACACGCATTGATTCGAGATAAACATGTTTCATTCCCTATGCAAAGGATTGGAGACTGCTTGTGGTATATATTTCTGACTCTCTGTTTTTTTACTTTATAAGTGTTAGGAAGTACAAGTCATGCGGAAAGTTTAAATCATTATCTAGGATGGATTTATAATTTAAATTTAATTTATTAAAAACACGTAATCTAAGAATTGCGTGGTGACAAAAAATTTTTAGGGGAGGGAGAAGAGAGTAGGGAATCGTGGGTTATCCCATGTAGGCTTTTTGCCAGCTAGAGTTTGTCGTTTTGGGTGTAGCGTGGAGCTGTCACGCTATTGCAAGTTTGCAACAACCCTTGATATATATATGTCACATTGGACATATGTGAATTCATAATTCTACAGCTGTATGCGGAAACGAACAAAAAAATAAAAGAATTCATATATGGTTAGGACTTATTTTTTCTGATATACAAAAATGAAAAAAACATTAACATATGTTTTGTACGAGATGACCAAATTAAACAGACAATCATTAACAGTAAGAAAAAATTTACGAATATTTGACAAAGTTAATGTGGTATTCTTAGTTCTTAACCTCAGATGCGGCGGTGCTTAAGTTTTGTGTGCCCAATCTCTTTGAAATCAGATTTTTTATCCAGTTTTATTTTGTCTTATTCTGTCTTATGAAATTTCAGTCATTTATTTTGTAGGCCTTACGTAAGTTCCACGTAAATAAATAACTAAAATTTATTGAACAACACCGTTATATTAGACTGAGATCTAAACTCCCGGCCCCACCCTAAGAGGCATAACACGTTGTCCAATTACAATAACCTAATACCTCCATTATTGTGAAGCCCACGATCTGCCACTGCCACTTATAAAAACCCCTGCAATGTATATATTTATTTTATGGAAATTAAGGTTTAGTCCTATTATGCATAGATTAAGATGTTTATGTGTGTAGGAGACGATAATGATTAACTGAAAGTCGTCGTACAAAGCAGATTCGTTTAGAATTAAGACCAATCATGGAACTGGTTCTTTCATTCCAAGAAATGGAAGTGAAATAAAAGCACGGTTCTTTCGATTGGAAAACCATATGGCATAGCACAAAAGCACAACAGAATTATGAGATAGTGAATCACTGTACTTTCCTTCAACAACCACCGACTTTATTCATCTTCACGGCCCAGTATAAACATGGAGAACAGATACAATGTGTTTAAGGTCTGTGTAATTAAGTACAGCTTCCATTAGTACAGAGGCAATGCTTCCTTTCTCTTGTGAAAAATTTGTAATTTCTCGGTGATAGCAAACAGTTTTTGATCTGATTAATATCAAGTTTCTATCTGCCAATATTAGATGCAGACTGAACCGAGAAAAAGAAAACGAAAAATCTTATCGACAAAGCCAACAACCCCACGTACACTTAGAAAACAAATATACCAACTTTGGTTATTTCAGTTAACCGGGAAAAGAGCCGGTTAGTCTTCAGAGATGCTCTGAAGATGAGGCTGCCATACTCCGCTGCGACCGGTTCGACGTTCACGACTTGAAGAATGCTTACCGGAATGTTGGCTGGAGCTTACAGCGTCTTTTAGGTAACGATCACAATCCGATGCAACGTCGGCGTAGCTTTTCTTAGAGGGCCTCTTAGTGGACATGTGAGTGTTCTTACTAGACTTTTTCTTGTCTGAAGGCAACGTAGATGCCGGGATCAAGAAGTAAATGCTTCCCCTTTTGAGCTCCGAATCCGGCGACAGAATCAGAATTCTCCGAACAACGCCTTGCGAACATGGCTTGCTAAGAACGTGATTTGGGTTGTCTTTGAGAATCTCGCCGGCAGTGACAGGGCCTGTAATCTCTTCTACGTGGCCGTTTAAGTGAACTATACGGATTAAGTCCAAAGCTCCGCAAGGAAGAATACAAGCCAAACAACATCTTAAACTATTGCCCATGTTTCTTGGATATTTAGTGGTTAACTTCTCCGAGGTTGTGTGGGTGTTTGTGTTTGTGTTGGTGATGAGTGAAGCTGAGTCGATGGTATCTTCTTCTTTTCGTTGTTCTCTGAGGTTGGGGGAATGTAAATGAAGCTACGGACAAAGTTATATAGGAACAGGACAACCGTATTGAAAAAAACAGTGAGCAAAATGAAAGATATTTTATGTTGGATTCCAAAAGACTAAATTGTCCTCTACTACAAGTTATTGCATACATTATTTATGTAATATAAATCAAAATAATAAATTTTATATAAAAATGCAAATAAGTATTAAATAATATTCCCTCCGATTCATAATAAATATCATTTTAGAAAAATGCACACTTATTAAGAAAGCTAATAAAATTATAAATATACTCTTATTAATACTCCCATAAAGTTATCTCGTGAAGAGATAAATTATTTTATCACTTGAATTTTGCATGTTAAATTATCTTGAAATTGTGATCTATGTAATTAAGATGAGAGAAAAATTAAAAGTTAATTTTGGAAGTAAAATTACAAACATGCATACAAAGTCAAGAATGACACTTATTTTAAATAATTAAAATATATCTAAAACGACACTTATTATAAATCGGACTCCGAGTAAATGATATAAGAAAGCACATTGCAAACTCCAAAACAATATGCTATCAATGATATAAGAAAGCACATTGCAAACTCCAAAACAATATGCTATCATACTTATTCTCTTTGTTTTTGGCTAAACAACAATATACTATAGTACAAAATATAGTATTGACCTTAGATAAAATGATAGAGAATTGTTACATTGACATTTTTTTTCATTATACATCTCCGTCACCAAAATTAAGTTTGTTCTCTTATAAGAATAAAATAAGCATCTTAATGTCAACTCGACATTTATTTATATTTTGTGTCTCTTCGTATTTGATCGCTGTTGGCGAACTCAACACCTCATTGTTCAAACCGCAAACTAAATTCCAAAATCCATGCAGTGGTCAAGAATTGTAAGGTCAAAACACATAGAATAAACAAGCATTGTGACCTAATGAAAATGACTCTACGCCTTGCGGTGGTTCATTGACGAATAAAAAGCCTCCGGAACACTGTGTATTTGTGTACATAACTGTAGTGATTGGAGAGAAAACATGTTAGCTAGAAAAGTCAAATGAATGAACTACAGTATTATTATTATACACCATCTAAATAGTTGAGTTTTGGATAGTTGACAAATGGGTTAAACTATATGAACACTTTCATAAGCTTATGTAATTGAGTCTTCAATTAGCATTAATGAAATGTTTTCCAAGCTCGCGTAACTGGGAATGTCAACGGTGTTTAAAAGAAAAACTTCAATCTGTGTTTTGAAACTTGGATTGGTCATCGAATCGAATATTTCACTGATTATCGGTTTAACCGATTTGACCGGTTCAACTACCAGTCGAACCGGTGTAACGTCATAATTATGCAATAATTATATTTAATTATATATAATATTAATATTATTAAAAATATAAAAATATACCAAAAATAAAAATAAAAAATTAATTGTCGGACCGGTCGAACCGGACCGGTTTGACCAGTCAATTGATCGGTTATGATTGGTTCAAACTGGGTCAATTAAAAATTAATTTTTTAAGTTGAACCGAAGTGGATAGCTGACCGGTCAGATCGACCGATCCGATCCGACTTTCAAAACAGAGACTTCAATAATAATGATTGTGATTTTAATCTTGGGATAAATTGAATGAAAATGTAACTTAATTTGGAATTTAAATTAATACGAAGGCGAAAGGGACAAAATTGTCACCATATCCGAAATAATGTCATGGTAAGTGGAGTCGAGTGAATAGATTGAGGTACGGAAGGAGGAAAGAGAAGAGCATACGCGGTATTCGGAGATTGGAGCTCTAATTGCGTCACCCCAGTGAACCAAGTGCTGCACATAGCCAGGGCCACGGTACACCATGATTGGTCCAGTCTGGCCGAGAACCTTGTGGCCCCTCACTTTGCTTCCTCCACCGGCAAGATGATGTGATTTGAGTTTGACTAGTGACCAAATTTTTTACAATTTGGACCAAAATTTTAATAAATATCATAAAAAGATTTAAATTTTAATCCATATTAAATTATTGCAATATTATTTAAAAATTAGATAAAATTAAAAAAATAAATATTATTTAAAAAGAGTTCTTACTAAGTAAAATTTTAAATGCTTAATTAAAAATAAGTTATTAAATATAAATTAATTAATAGTAATTTATTAATTTAAAAATCGACTAATTTTAATTTTTAATAATAATAATAACTTAATTAAAAATTAAAAAACCCGATAAATTTGATTAATTTTTTTAATAATTTCTGGTGACTATTACTTTTCTTATCCAAATTACACCGAATAATGCCACTTGTCCAAGTCTCTTCTTACTTAAAAGTTTGTTCTCTTATTAGTTAATCATGTTACATACTTATAATTCTATTTTAAGACTACATAGCGGAATACTTTCCCAGAATATTTACTATTTAATTAAATAAAATTTTATCCAAAATTAAAGATATGTATGTTTGCGGCATTGCTATGCTTATTTTTTATTGTGCACAAATGATAGAAGGCTAATGGTTTAAGTGTAATGTAAGACTTAGGGGAGGAGGTTGATGGTAGGATAGTAGGTTTACTTTTCATTATGTATTTTGAGTGTTAAGAGATTACCTATCTGTTGTGTTGTACATAACTCTTATTTCTTTATAAAGTTGCTGATTTACACACAAAAAAAAGGATATGTATATTTGGATTGATATTTTAATTTTTCATATTAGGTTAAAAATTAAAATATCAATCCAAATATTTAAAATTAATAATTGATATTTTAATTTTTTATACGAAGTTTAAAACATTCAATTGGTATTTGATAGTCATAAAATTAGTTAAAGATTAAATAAAATTAAAGAATTTGAAATATGATTTAAATTAATTGTCTTTACTTATCAAAGAATTTGAAGTTTAATTGAAAAAATATTATTAAATAAAAATGAATTTATTTATTTTAGTTTATAAGAGTTTAGTAATTTAAAAAAATAACGATTGATTAATAAAATAATCAATTTTTAACAACAAAAGTTATTAAAATAAATTAAATCAAAAAATTAAAATTGAATTAAAAAGTTGAATGATTCAAAATTTTTACCGTTAAATCGGTCGAATCAGTTAAATTTTTTAATAAATTACTAAAAATAAAATTTTGGAGATTTTATGAAATCATTATGCTCTATCATTTCTTTTACAAATATTTTACTGTATTTTCCTTCCTTGTTCATGCATAAACCTTATTATTATAATATACTCCTGAAAATCAAAATTATAATTCCACCCAACTTCTTCCTTCACCTCACAACATGATCCATTAAATAAGCATAGGATTCCTAAGGCTATTATTGATATATCGTGCTCGTAATAGACCAGAGAATGCAAAACATTTTTCTCATTTATTACACAAAAGAAAAATTATACATACTTTTAAAAATTTTGTAGCTTTTCAATTTTCATGTTAAGAAATAAGGCTAAAGGTACAGAAGAATACATAGCTTAAGTATTGGTAGATAGTTCCCACGTAAACATAAAAGGCATCATCAACTCCAGACAAGGACTGTACGTCAAAAACACCTACCTTCTAAACCAATATGCACAAATGAATGTTAAAATATAATTTTTCTTATTTAAAACAAGTGTCGTTTGTGACTTTTTATATATATTTATAATTTTATTTTCAAAATTACCATTTAATTTCTCTCACATGTTAATTACACAGATTATATTTTCAAGGCACTTTAATATGTAATTAATAAGGGTATATCAAACATTTCATTAACTTTTTTAATAAATGTGCATTCTTTTAAATCGATACTTATTTTAAATAGAAAGGATTATATTCAAATGTGTTGAATTCGTAATATCTTATAATTAAATCGATACGTATTTTAAATAGGAAAGAGTATATTCAAATGTGTTGAATTCGTAACATCTTATAATTAATTTCGTTCCCCTTTCTTATTGTTGGGTGTTCGAGCTCAAAATCATTGAATGAATTGAAGCGATGTCTATAAGCACGTTAAAAAGTTGAAGTTGCTTTTGTCTGATCGCGTGGGAGTTAGCATCCTTTTGAAGTACCAAACGGTACGTACGAAGTTTCGTCCCATCGAAGTTTCAGGCACCGACCATAGCATTCCATTCCACTAATAGATATACAAATTATGAAGTGCCTCTCTGTTACAAGACTCTTAATTAGCATTTAACATCGAATCTAAACGAAAACAGAACAGAGTTGGGATAGAGAAGCCAGCATCTCATCTCATCTACCCGTAGTTGGAGAACGTGAGTCAAGTCTGTCTTTACGCTAAATCCGAGGTGTAACCCTATTTAATTATTCATAATCATCATTGATATTAGAGTATGTTTAAGCATTTTTAGACTATGATATTGTTTCGTGGTTACGTTGTTTATCCCTAGGTACACTACTGTGAATAATATTATTCGACCTTGTTCTTGGAAATTTAAGTTAGATTTGTCGTTATATACATATCTAGCTGGCGACTCATTTTGTAGGGTTAATTGTTACTGTGGGCTAAATTCGATCACGAGACGTGGGGCTACAATTAAAATTAGGTTCAGTGCATGTGCATCGATCCAAGTTTGATCTTTGATGATTAATTACAAAATGTACCTGGAATCTAGCTAATACGACAGTAAAATGTTCGATTAGATACTAGCGAGAGATTTGTGTGGAAATTCTAAACTAGAAGACCAGAACTTAATTACTGCAGATTGGACTTGATGAGGATTATACGGATAGCTCACTAGGCGACAAAGCTGAAGATATACGTATACTATACATTATCCATCTGGATAGGAGCGGATCCAAAAATTTTTTTGAATGGAGGCAAAATTTTAATAGAGATAATTTTTTTTAAACGGGGACAAATTTTATTTTATTAAATAAAAATTTAAAATTGAGGGCAGTGGGGGCAAGTGCCCCCACTTGTCCCCAATGTGCATCTGCCCTGGTAGTAATCATAAGATAACTAAATCGAAATTAATAGATACTATATCTAAATTTAATAAGACATCATTTTAGCTTCTTTATTTTAAATTTGAGCCATAATCAATTGCGAATTTTGATTGGTCTCGGTACTTGGTCTATGACATTTTATGAG
>JANZLX010000008.1:6190569-6208279 GCA_025531955.1 Erythroxylum orinocense
TTTCAAAATCAATCCTAAACCCTCTTAACCCTTTGCCAAATTACCATTCTACCCTTCCCATCGGGGGTGGGATGTTAAAACTCCCCCTTCTAAAAAAAAATTTTGCCCTCGAAATTCTTAGTCGATGGTTCAATATGGTAGAAAATGATCCTTTGTCATGTGTCCCTACATTTCCCATACACTTCCTCACTCAATTATTCATTTTTCAAAAGATCACAGTAGACAGACTCAATTATCATAACTATCTCACTGGACTATTTCAGTGTAGACACCAACTTTATTTCGTATGCTATGGAGCAGATCATTATTTCCTAATCTATTCACTTATCACGTGTTATAAATCCAATTCCTCTTTCACCAGTAACATACAGACCAATTCATATAACTTCATTGATGCCTTTTTTTTCCAATTTTGAGTACACCTTCATCTCGTCTTCGACACTTCACGTTACTTTGGTGCTAACACATTAACACTTATGTCTATTTCACTATAACAGATGCTAAATCACCTAACTCATTTATCCTTCATATCTCATTGACTCTTATTTCAGATTCATCTCTCCTTTGACAATTCACTATTCTTTAGTGTTCACGCACTCAATTCGTATATTCATTTTACTATATTTCATTTGTCCGATCTGGTTCCACCTCATCTAACCCATTCAGCTTTCATAACATATCTGAGGTCTCCAAGGCTTCAAACAATTTTTATCATAGCACCGATACCACTTATCAAAATCAGCTCATATTATACTGTTCCAACATATTGTCTCATACTTTCTGATGTGAAACTTCATCATACACTGCCCAATCTCTAAAGGGTGTGCTTATCATCAGTGTCAGATTCCTCAATTATTCATATATCTATTTTTACTTTTCAACACTTTCAAAAAAAATTCCATCTATGGTCATAGTCACCAATTGATACAATTTGCTTACCTCGCATCAATCTCCATTGGGGTATTATTGACTTCAACAGACATCACTCAAAGGCACTCGGTCACAACAAGTATCAATTGGACAAGTGAGTCTCATGAGCATTGCATATGCATAATATAAATAATTTAGTGTATTGAATGTGAGATGATATAAATGATTCAGTGTACTCAATGAGACATTGTGACTGTTTATTGTGACATGTGGATAGCTACTGTTAAATTGGGCATACATAAATGCATGAACAAATAATGACAATTGTGACCGGAGCAGTCACAAGCTCACCGTATGGGGCTTCGAGCCCACACTGATTCAGAGCCACAGGCTCACCGATTAATGTGCCCTTATAGGGACAGTTCAGGCACTCGGTCACAACACCGTAATAAAATGGGAAAATGTCACAAATGCATTGCATACATATTTGATTGACTATTTGGAATGGGAAAAAGGCAAGAATGCTTTATACATTTGTGATTTACTTAAGTAAAAGTATGTGGTACTTCTGACTATGTTATTGTGACATAATATGTGTTTTGTTTGAGTGTTACATGATTTGGGCGAACCATCGATGATGGTTCCTCACTGAGTTCGCAAAACTCACCCAAAATTTGCAATTATTTTTCCAGACTTTGAAGAGCACCCCGTTCGATAAACGGAAGTATGCCTACTGCCTACAAGTCCGAGATGGAGGTCGGGATCAGTTCGCGTCTGCATTAGTGTCTAGTAAAATTGGATTTGTTTTTGAAATTTTGTACAACTACTTAAGTCAATTTGTAAAGTCAAAGGTCAGAATATAGTTGATTGTAGTAAGTTGTATTTATAAAAAGGGCCCCCGTGGTCATTGTATTTATCGGTAATTCTGTTTATTAATGATTTTCAGCGCATATAATTGTTTTCAAAAAAGTTATACTGAGTTTTGACTAAGTGATGTAGCATGCCACCCTCGCAGAGCTCGGGCTCGGATATCACCATCGATGTCGGGTTCGGGTCATGCGAGAGTGGGGTGTTACACAAAACGTAACAAAATTAATTGTACTTTTTAAGTAGCGAAGAATTCTCTTTTCACCTTTGAAGTGTGTTATTATTGAAGTTTTCATATAATTTCTGACTAATTAAATTGCACAAAGAATGTTAGGCCTCATACAAGTTAGTTAGAATAAATTTCCAACGAAATTTTGAAAAGAGTTAAATCTACACTTTCACTTTCTTCATACTTGGAAATTTTGACTCCGGACTTCCATGGGTGTATTTATTGACTTAGGATCTTCTATGTTGAATTTCTTGACAATTTCTTTTGTGTAACCATCTTATGAGATGAAAATTCTTTCTTCTTGTTGCTTACTTGACTTCAATTCTAAAGTAGTATGTTGTAGGCCATATATATGTCATCTTGAATTCTTTAGCCTTTTTTTAACTCATAAAATAAAATTGGATTGCTAATAATAAAAATCATATCATCCACATATAAGCATGAAGTCAAAACATCTTATTTAATCTTGATATTGAGAACCATCCTCTTCCCTTACTTTGACTACTTTGATTTTTATGTTTTTCCTTAAATTATATCTTAAGGAGATATTCATCTATCCTTTACTTCTTTTTTTATTTCTCTTCATAAGCTTGTAGTGACCTGAGAGGTTCCTTAGTCTTCATTTCTTCCAAATTATTAGCTTCTTTTGTTGTCAAAACATGTTCAAGTTTTGAATATAACGAGTGGAGTATCTTTTCCTGTAATCCTTACATCTTCTATCTTCTCACCATTTCTTCTTAGTTGATTTATAATAAGAAGAACTCTACAGAAACAATTAAAAAAACTATGATGTTTTCATATTTTGAGATTCAAATTCACCTCTTATGTTTGAATATGACCTTTTTTTATTTTCTCTTCTCCTTTATAGGATGTTTAAAACTTCTCCCATATGCTTCTTTAGCAAAAGTTGCATATGATACTCTCTTAAATCTATCATCATCGAATCGAATGACTAACAGATGAGATAAAGAGCTTTCTTATCTATCTTTCTTAAATCTTTCAGGCTGCTGTCCTTTTGAGTTATGGCTCATTCTTTGATTCATCATAACCTTCTTCTACAACTTCTCAGACATCATTTACACCTACTAATGCCTTTATTTTATACTATAATTATCATAATTGTCATTTTTTGGTATTGAAACTTGGAAGGATATTTCACCATTAGCCATATCTTCAAATTAAGAGAGATTTTAAAAATTATGATTGCACAAATGAAATTGAAACGTTAAAAAACCTTAAAAGTGACTTGGTCAACATTTTGGTCAAAGATCCAAAAGTCAATATCTTGATTAACAACTATGACAACTTGTTTAGGCGGCTTGGTTTAACTCAACTCTCATTTCTGACACAACTTAATTCAGTGAGTGAGCTCAAATTTAGGCAACAAATTTTCGGCGGTGATTGTTAGCACTTTCAAATTTTAATCAAACTGATTCTTGTATCATTGCATTGCTCTCTTCAAGCTCTTTGATTTTAGCATACTATATTGCTATATTAAATTCTAGTTCCAATATACTAACACTGAAAAAATTATAATAAAAATTTTACACATCAATTTAATTAATACAAACTTAAAAGATAAAAATAATTATATTTCAGTTCTTTAGTACAAGTCTCTCTTTTCTTTGAATAACTTTATTTGTTTTACTTGGAACTTATGCTCTACCTAACTGTACTCATAGATATTTATAGCAAAGTTAAATTACACGACTCAACTTAAACTTGGTGTAATCCTCATTTTTGGTTGTATGATTGCAAACTATCAACTGTAAATCTTATGTTTTTATCAAAATTATATTTAAAATCTGTAAAATTTATGTTATAAATAACCCATGTTTGGCATGTTACCAAAGATCAGGCTCTTCCAACAATAAGAGTTTTTCTGACAATATCAATGGCAGATATCATCACCACTATGATTTCGTTGCTCCTTCTCATTTCAACACTCTCTTATGCGACGTGCCGTGACACAACACCAAAGTTCTCAGCTATTCTTGTCTTCGGCGACTCTACGGTGGACTCCGGCAACAACAATTATATCAACACATGGCTAAAAGCTGATTTTCGCCCTTATGGTCAGGACTTTCCAGGTCATCTACCAACAGGAAGATTCTCAAACGGGAAACTCACATCTGACGTTGTTGCTACAAAGTTGGGGATTAAAGACACCGTTCCTGCTTTCTTGGATCCAAACCTAGACGACAAAGAACTCATCACAGGTGTTAACTTTGCGTCGGCTGGTTCAGGATACGATGATTCGACCACACTTACAACAAATGTTATTCCATTTTCAAGGCAAATGGAATCCTTTAAGAAGTATATAGCAAGAGTTAAACGAGTTGTTGGAGAAAAAGAGGCTGCGAATATCATTGCTGGTGCTTTAGTGTATGTAAGTGCTGGAACTAACGACTGGATTTTCAATTTCTATGATCTTCCCTTCAGAAGGCTTCAATTTGACGTAAATGGGTATCAAGATTTTTTACAGAACAAGATCAAATTCTTCATTAAGGCGAGTAGCCCGCATCTTCTACTTCTTTTCTCTTATTCTTATATATATAGTATATGATTCCATAGAAGATGGTTAGTATTTGAGTGCTTGTAACGTGCATGACACTATGGAAATATAGTATGAATTACACTACAGAAAAAAAAGCGACTGGTCTTCTACTACATGTAAATAGTCATGCCCCGTGTAAATCTGGGATCTTAACAGCGTAGGATTCATGAGTTTAGATCTTCTGTTTAGTATTATAGTGTCTTATTGCGTTTAATAAATTTTAATCAATTATTTAAGTGAGTTTTGCATAGAATTCACGTAAAACCCGCAAAATAAATGACTGACATTTTATGAAGAGTAAAATTAAACAAAAAATCTGGACTCAAAGATTCGCGGTAGTTTATCCAAGTCATCACTTGTTTGTTTGGTTTGTTGTATAAAGGGTATTAATACTTGTTTGTTTGGTTTGTTGTATAAAGGGTATTAATACTACACATGCGTGATGTGCGTGTACTTGCACTTTTTCACTGCTTGAATTATATGTATGTACTCGGAAAGCCAGCTTTCCAGCTTTAATGAAAACCTCCTTTCTTTGCTAAAAAAAAAAACAATGTTATCCATTTCATATTTTTAAATATTTAAACACTTCTGTTGTTATATTAATTAAAATTATCTTAATTAACAAATAATGCATTATTTTTTAGTTATTTTTCTTTTCAAATAAAATTTATTTGATATATTCGGTATATATATAATTAACTTATTTTGTGAGAGTAACAGGAATTATATGATCTCGGTTGCCGTACAATAATAGTAAATGGCCTTCCTCCAATTGGTTGCATCCCAGTCCAAATGGAAGTCAAACTGAAGAATCCAGAGCAGTTTGGAAAGTGTTTACAGGATCAGAACTCAGATGCTCAATCTTACAACGTGAAGCTTGAAAAGCTGTTGCTCCAATTACAGCCAAATCTTCCAGGGAGTAAACTTCTCTACGCTGACTTCTACAATTTACTTTTCGACATTATCAATAATCCCAACAAATACGGTAAGTTCATAATATGGTTGTCGGTTGCTATGCTTACGATGTTACAGAATTGCTAAGGTTGTCATATGATTCCAGGCTTTATGGACTCAAAGCAAGCGTGCTGTGGCGGTACTAAATCTGGAGCATCGATTTTGTGCGCCCGAGATGCAACCCCATGTCAAAATGCTTCTCAGTTTGTATTTTGGGATTTCATTCATCCAACACAAGCAGTATACGAGATGCAAGCCAATTTCTTAGAAAAAACAATTTTTCCCAAGTTGTAGTGATACTTGCTGAACCTTATTTCATCATCTGTTAGGGAAAATTTGTGATTGTTAGGGCATTTCCATTTGTCAGAAGGGAAATTACCAGTGAAGCTTTTTCAACTGTGCCATGTATTCGAAAGCTATCCCCGATCGTTATGTTGCTTGTGGCACTGAAAAGCTTCCAGGTCTCTTTTATTTCTTGTACTCAATGATCAGATGCAGTAGTTGTCTGTGGTTACAGTGTAATTAAGTTTGTTTCGCATAAATATCTCCTGCCTTATTTCCTCACCACTCGCTAGAATCTGAGCTAGATGAATACTTCATGTTTTGTAATCAACCAAAGACACTCTTTGAGTCTTGTCTCTTTTCTACTCAAGTGAGTACCTCGGTGGTACAGAGCAATCAATTGGTGAATTATTACAGAGCAATCAATTGGTGAATTATTAGTTAAGGAATTAATGACCTATCCAGATGGATTGGTAATGATATTGAGAGTAGTCCCCATCCTACGTTATTCACAAGACTGCAGCGTCTGTACGATGCCTAAATATGTATATATGTAAGTGCAAGGCAAAAGAAGCACGCCTTCAAATCTTGGAAACCAATTACCTTTATTTCTGGAAAGCAGGACATGATAAGATCCGGTCATCTTTCCAACTGAAAACTTGTCGGGAATTTAATTTGCATAAAAATATATGCCAGTTTGGCAATTAATAAATTGCTTTAGCTGGTTAATTCTACAGCTTTAGTTAAACGCTGATTTAATTAATGGATAATATTAGTTATTTATTAAATATATTTGATCAAATTAGCTAATTAGTATTACCTGTTTAAGTGTAAAATGACTTACGAAGAAATGACTTAAAAAAAATATAAAGCCATGATTAGATATTTAATTTTATAAAAATTAAGTTTTTAACTCTAATAAAAGACATAGAACAATCTTAAAAATTGTCACTGTAACATATTTTTTATTTTGTAACTAAAAAAATTATTTCATTAGTAAAAAAATTGTCACTAGCATAATACATACTCTCAAGTTTTGTAACTAAAACACTTCATTGTAAAAAAAATTTATCACTATAGAATACGTGCATGATTTTTAGTTTGAATTATCCATAATATCATTATAGTATAATTAACATAATTCAAAACTTATGAAAATAGGGTATAATTAGTTTTTTACCTATTAATTTTTGGTTGAATATAAAAAACGCCCATCTTATGGAGCTTTTTAAAAATCAACTTGTTAGGGTTAAATAAGCCAATCAATCAACCATTTACCAAGCACATTCATTAGCTTTTTAAGATGGTAAAATAACTAACTTGTATCAATAAGCTAAAAAATAGTTGATAAGTTGTTTGTCAAACAAAGTCCATAGTTTAGAAATGATGGTTAGAACAAAATAATAACATATTTTATAAAGTAATACCTAATGCTTATTGTTTTTTTAATGTTACAGAAATGAATAATATAACTGTTATCTAAGTAGATTTGTTCATAAATTTTTTAAAATTTTATTATGTAATATTTAATATATAATTTAAAACTTTAATTGATTATTCTTAAAATTTTGAATGCATAATTGGCATTTCTTAACAAAAATTATTTAGCTAAATAACAATTTAAATTAATTGATATATTTGATTTAAATAGTTGGCCAAATACTGTGAACAAAAAATAAAGTGAAATCTTTTGACAACAAATTTTAGGAGTTCCTCAAATTCATAATCTCAAATTTTAAAGATAAAAAAGTATTTAAATCTAATATGTTATATAATGATATATATGATACCTTTTTCAAATTTTAAATATTAAATAAATATTCTAAAATGATGCAACATTTTTTTATTAATAGAGAAACATTTTCTACTATCCATACTTACCTTCAACCACTTTTCTTCTTGTTCCAATGTGTCGGTGACTCGGTTCCTATCTTCTGCTTGAATTCGACATGAGCCATTCCTCGTCTGTAGTTATCGGCTAGTGACCTTGTTGGCCTCTCCCTTTCCACAACATATGATACTTTTTCATAATTGAGTAATTAGAAGCAAGCTTTTGGCTTCGTACTCGTAGAGGACTTTAAACATAGCCGATAGTGTTGAATGCATGATTGTTTAGCAGCTTTGTGTCTCATCTCAACGTCTCGTGATGTTTTTTTGATCCTTTATATGACTCTCATCGTCTCCCAAGTCAATCTGGTTAGTTGCATTCAGCGTTTCTAATTATGTTTCTACACCCCGTAACGTCTCTATTTTGAGGCCTAGCTAAACTATACGTGTCAAATTGCTATATATGATAAAGCACACTGTACCTTTAGGTACGACCTTTCCCGCTTTTATTCTGCGCTTCTTTTGTTCAATAAGATATGATATGAGTTGGTGTTGATGTTGAGCAGAGAATTGAACTTCCCGATTCAATTGTTCGGTCGACTTCGATGCTCTTTGTTGTTTTTTTGACTTTTCAATGTTGTTAGTCAAAGTGCATGATCAATTGAACCACTCGAAAGACAAACGATAGAAGAAAACTATTTATATGGCAAGTGTGCTTTAATTGCAACATGTCATTTGTATTAAGACTCTCAACATAAGTTTCAAAATAATATCAGTGGTAATATGCATTTATTTCACTTTTACCGAATATTTATACTTTTTTTTTGTCATATGACAAGTAAGTATGATATCAAATATGGTTAGATGCCCGATTTAAAGTTTCACTAGGCTTAAATTATGCACTCAAGATTCGATCAAAGTTTGAAGGTTCTGAACCGCCCCACCTTAACTTTATGCTTCCTTCGGCATTAATGAGCTCTTTATTCAAAATTGGGTTGTTCGCCCATGCCACATTCATAGAAAAGGCAACAAGGCAACCAATGTGCAAATTAGTTGGCCAATTTTGCGGCTCAATTTGAGCTTGGGAGTATTTCTCTAGAACATACACCCGTAGGTTGCATCTCAATTCGTTTAGAGGATATGTCGGGGATTAGTTTCTCATGACTAGTTTTGTAATTTTTCAATTTTTCTTCCATTTTATGTTAAAAAAAATTTATGCTTCGATCTATGATCCAAATTCCCTAAAGCTTCTTATTCGTTTTTCGACTTTGATCCTTCTCCAATCTCCTCTCTAGTCGCCGGAGACTATTACCCATCTCTAATGCCATCTCCAGTCTCTATTTTCATTGCTCACTAAAATCACCAGACACATAATTAAAATCAAAATAAAGTAACTACAAAGGATAAAAGAATCAAAAATAAAAACAAAAAACACTAGAATAAAGTATCAATCCTAGGAAGAAGCACATGAATATTAGTGAACTTTGCTATTACCTTACTAAAAAAAGGATAGAGAGTGATAGTTGATTGAGTTAAAAATATAATTAAAAAATACACCAAAGATAGATCAAACGACTCAAAATGAATTAGATCAATTAATAAAGAGACGAAAGTAAGTTGTAATACAAATTTAAATAAGAGTTCCTCTAGTATCATTTTGGTATTCATGATCCAACTTATTAAAAAAGTTTTATAATGTAAACTAGAGAAATGCCCTAAAATAATGAATTGATCTTAGTAATATTATAACCAATATCTCTATTGGATCAGGATTAAAGAGACACATTATAACTTGTGAAATTTACTGAAAATTTTAACACTAGAGATTTTTTGTAACTCTATATCCAATATCATATTTAACTCCTCATATTTAAGTCATGATCTACTCACATATAAATTGTTTCAAATTATTAACATGAAAATTAAGAGAGTACTTGGTGTTAGTTTATGCCCTTGCAGCCAATTAGTTGAATGCAAATTAATGTATGACATTATATTTTAAGTAATGAAAAGACTTTATTTATCTTTATGTATTAATTTAATTAATATTTTATGCTTTAATACTAAAGATAAAATCCTTGGAATAATTACTGTGTAATTAAAATTATGATGAAATAATAATTATGAGATTCAATTTACACTTAAGTGTTATCCCTAAATGTTCCTAGTTGTAGTTTCATCAAGTGTGGATATTGTCGAAACGATAAAACTAGTACACATTATGTTTCTTTCTTATAAGGAAAGTAATTGATCTCATAAATAAAAGTATAGAGATACTTAAGCTAATGTGTGAGTGATTATTAGAGAATAAGTCACTTAACTAACCCAATTATAAGATTTTCAAATGGAATTTACTTATGTGTCTGTGGATTATCTCATAATGATGGTTGTATAATTGATTATTAGACTTGAGATTATCAAGATATCTAGTATGGGAATTATTATGTTCTGATGCTACTTATGAATTATCCTAGGATAATTCAGTCGGCAGTAATTGGATACAGTATGAACCATATGTAGATAGTTGAGTAAGTCAATATAGGATTCGTCACTCTAAAGTAATTTGAGAAAATATTCCACTGTTCTTGATTAATAATGATATATGGAATTCTCTAGCCAGAGTGAATTGATATTTGAAAAGGAGTTTTCAAATTTCAATTATAAATAAATTACCAATTAGCAAGAACGAACATGATTGGATGATAAAAGTAGACATTGTATCCATAATATGTCCAATTAGAATATTGAATGACAAAAAAATTAAATTATACATTATAGTCATGCATGGACAGGTTAAGTCAATCACTTTGACACTACTAATTATTTAATTGGAGAATTAAAGATAAATTAAAAGGAGTTTTAATTTATCTAATTCTAATTGTGAATTAGAATTATAATTTATAATCATTGCCAACTTATTAGGAACCTAATGGGTCACACATCAAAGAGCAATTTGTGAAAGAAAAATCAATTTAATTAAGTTGGACTTAATTATAAAGTTTGAGAAACTTTGGGATCAAATATGAGATATTTGATTTTATTAAAATTAAATTAATTACAATTAAAATTTGGTTTTAATTGTAATTAAAGAGATTTAATTTTAATAAAAGATTGTTATGATTTTTCTATTTAAAGGGAAGAGATTTTTAGAAGCTAACACTTTTTGTCTTCTTCTTTTCAAAGCAGTTTGGGAATTGCTCTGTAGATACCATCAGAGGCTGAACAATTGGACAGCTCGTGATTGATCAATCACAAAAAGTTTCAAAGATTTTTCAACTGAAAGTGAACAAGGTACGATTTCTAAATCGATTTGTGTTTTATTCAAGTTTAATCAATTATTAAGATCCGCTCGGAATTCGTAAAAAAAATTTATTTTTCGTTGCACCTATGATTTGATCACAGTTGGATCCCAACAGTGGTATCTGAGACTCCTTTAATTGTTAATCTTGAATTTGTTGCTTGATTATTGTTGATTTGGTTTTTTTGCTTTGCAAAAAGACAAAATTGCTTCACTACTATTCTATGTCCATATGTGTTCTGTTTCTGCCTAAAGTTGAAAACCTAGTTTTGCATCTATTATGTGATTGAATCTGGAATTTTCTTCTCCGATGACTATACAATTGTTTTGTGAACCTTGTGTTTTTATGACTGTTTAGGATTTCTAAAATCCTTATACTGCCTTGCGTTTTGTTTGAAATCCCTGGTTTTTGTCGCCCCTCTTATTTTTCTTCTGATTGCATCTATTATGCGATGTTTCTGGAAATTGTTTCTAGAACATATGTGTTTTTCCTTCTGGGTTTGTGCATGTTCTATTTCTAAAACAAGATTGTTCTTGCCTTGTGTTTTAAGTATAGAAATTGATTGATGAAAGCCTTAAATTTTCTAGGTTATTATTTGTGATGTTTGGCTTTTGCGTTTTTCCACTTGTGATCTTCTGTTTTGGCGTCACCACTATGCAAAACCGATGGGTGAAAACTTACCCATGAGCACAAGGTGGCTCAGAGGACGACGATGAGTTCACTGGTGTGGACAGTTATGAGACTCGATGAATGATGGTTTCAAAACATGGAAGATAGGTTGCATCGTGACTAAAGAAACAAGGGAGCGTGGGTAAGAAACATGGAAGGAGCAATTTCGAAAGGGAAGGAGACGGTTATCGTGGAGAAGACAATGGGCCCGTGTCCCAGGCGTCTTCGACAGATGTGATTGGCGCGTGCACTGCACGCACCAATCAACCACCTTTGATCGCGAGGCACGTGTAGTGCACGCTTCCAGCATTTCCTCATCTAGCACGTGCACTGCACTCGCCAAACACCCTCAACTACTTTTATGTGTTTCAAAAATATTTTTAAAAACCCTAAATTGTCAATTTAATTAATTTAATAGAGATTAAATTAATTTCAACTCCTAATAAAATTGAAAAGTGTTTTACTAATTTTTGAAAATTGCTTTCAAAGGGAAATTTTATTAGGAAAAATTTTGAATTTAATTTAATTTTTCAAGAGTTGAATTATTAAATTAAAATTTTATCAAATCAATAATTAGAATCAAGCAAGTTTTAAATAATTTCTTTCATAATTGGATTATGTTTGAAATTATAAATATAATGAGATTATATTATTTTAATGAGACCAAAATTTTTTGAAAATTTAAATCCCTTGATAAAATATTAAGTACACGTTATGAACGTAAAAGTTGTCTTTCGTTATTTGAGAATAAAACCAGAATTCTTTTTATTATTTGGCTTGTTGAGTAAACTCAAGGTCACTTTAATCTGGATATGTTTTATCTTAAATTAATTGGTTCTACTTAACTAAAATTGTATAATTTGGATGAGTAAACTCATGATCATATAAATTTAAAAACAGGGTCAGGAATAATATATTTAATATATTTTTGGCAAAAGTTGTCACCTAACGATTCTAAGAATCATATGAGACGTGACGGAAAAGTTGTTTCTACCTAATTTATTTTTAGTTGGTTTGTTGAGCAAACTCAATATCAATTAATTTTTAAATAGGATTCTAGCCCACTAAGAAATTATTTGATAATTTTTCGATATAATAGTGAGGGCTATTATTTTGTAGAAAATAGTGGAAGTAATCAAATATGTTAAAGTCCTTATTTTATTGATTTTTTAGATATAAACTAATATATTCTCCTTTTATGTTTTTCGATTATTGAATTTGAAGATGAGTACTAACCTGACATTGAGGAGCATCATAAATGCTAACAAGCTGACTAGACCCCAACTTTTTGGACTGGCTACAAAACTTAAGAATAGTTCTTAGGCCAGAGAAGAAATTCTATGTTCTTGATATTCCTGCTTCATTAGAACTTTGTTCAGATGCTACTAATGAAGATTAGGAGAAATATCATCATTATATTGATGACGTTGAATAAGCTACATGTGTGATGTTAGCTTACATGTCTCCTGAACTTCAGAGGCAGCATGAGAACATGGATGCACCTACTATGATACTGCATCTTAAGGAGTTATTTGGTCCACAAAGTAGGGTGGAGAGATATCAAATCTCCAAGGCACTATTTCAATGCAAGATGGCAGAAGGATCTTCAGTTAATGCTCATGTGCTAAAGATGATTGGGTATATTGAAAAATTGGCCGGATTAGGTTTATTCGTGGACCATGAGTTAAGCGTTGATCTGGTGCTGCAATCGCTGAGTTCGAGCTTTTCACAGTTCGTCATGAACTTCAACATAAATCAGAAGGACATGACACTGCCTAAACTGTTGAACATGCTCAATACTGTAGAAGGGTGCCTTAAAAAGGAACCCAGTTCTGCACTTGTTGTTAGTTCTTCTAAAATCAAGAAAAAGGGCTTTAAGAAGAATAATAACAAGAAACAGAAAGCTTTTACTAATGTAGTAAAAGCCAAAGGAGGGGTCAAGAAGAAGAGCAATGACAAAGGCACATGTTTTCATTGCGGGGTCAACGGACATTGGAAGAGGAATTGTCCCTCTTATCTTGCTAGCCTGAAAGATAAAAAGCTTAAGGAAGCTGGTTCTTCAGGTATGTTTATGAATGAGATCAATCTTTCTATTTCTGTTCCACATTCTTAGGTATTAGATACTAGTTGTGGTTCTCACTTATGTAATAACATGTAGATGTTATCAAGGAGTAGATCATTGAAGAAAGGCGAAGTAGACCAGCGAGTTGGCAATGGAGCAAGAGTTGCTACATTAGTTGTAAGGACTTGTAGTTTAGCTTTGCCTTCTAGCCTTATATTAGAACTTGATAATTGTTATTATGTTTCTGTTATTACAAGAAACATCATTTCTATTTCTTATTTGGATTTGAATGGATTTGTTTTTATAATTAAGAATAACAGTTGTTCTTTTTATAAAGATGATGTTTATTATGGATCTGGATTGCTTACAAATGATTTGTATGAGTTAGATCTAGAAAGACCAATTCTTAACACAAATAGTAAGAAAAGTAAATTAAGTAACTAAAATCTGTCTTATTTATGGCATTATAAGTTAGGTTATATCAATGAAACTAGAATCACAAAATTGCATAAAGAAGGATATTTGGATCCTTTTGATAATGAATCATATGAAATTTGTAAATATTGTTTATTAGGAAAGATGACCAAAATACCCTTTAAAGGAAAGGGACAACATTCTAGTGAGTTACTAGAATTAGTATTGGGCACCGTTTCTGGAACCCAACTCTTGCTCCGGAACTAGATAACGTGAGCGTATTTCGATGAAATCTACTTAACCATCATTTATTCCTCTTCTTGCTCTGATACCACTAATGTTAGGCACCGTTTTTGGAACCTAACTTCGGATCATGAACGTGAGCTAATCCTATGAAATTTGCGTATATCATCCTACTTAACTTGAGCGTCATAAATAATACTTGAGCCTATTTCCATATAGGGTTCTTTCCAAGAACCTTTATTAGGCATCATTCCACAAGGGTGGCGTGCTCATGTCAAACAAACATCAAAACCAACTTGCTCTAAATCAATGTAAACATGCAACTCATAACTGAACTACTTAAATCTATTATTTCTTTTCTTACAGCAACAGAGTTTGAAATACTTTGTTTACAAATCAGAAGCCACATCATTGGCTTATTACAAAAATACAAAATAGCAACTGAAACAAAATCCCTTAGGCTCTTGATCACTTGATCTCTTAGTTATCACCTGAGGATGGAACAGGAAGGGGGTGAGCTTAACAGCTCGTGGGTAACAGTTTATAATAAAAAGATATGCAAAAACCTTGAAACATTTCACTTGTCTTAGAAAACTTTCTTATTGAATAGTAAAATACTTGTTTTTCAAAAGTCTTGTCGTGTAGTCAAAATTCACAATTTACAAAACATGAATGCATCAAACGTGATTAAACATATCATGAACATATAACCACATCAGAATGGTTTGGGTAAGTCCAAAATATGACACACTACACATTTCCAATAAATGGTCCTGTGTAGTCGTAAATTCTTGAGAGAGTCCTTGAGGGAGCTCCATGCCACTAGCGGGCAGGCGGGAGAAACCTATACTTAGGTCAACGTGCACGTGACAGTTCTTGAGGGACTACCACAAACCTACATAACACATATATTTCAAAATCTTGTAAACTTGTTGCCCAAAACGACACATTTTCTTAAAAACTTGCTTTTCATAACTTGACGTATATCTTGAAAACCATTATTGAAAACATAATTTCATAAACATGCATCTTTTCAAAGATATCACTTTCAAAATAACTTTTCATAAATCATCACACAAATCATATAACAAACATATAGTAGATTCCACAAATCATTCATGAACAATAAATGCAACATTTATGATGCAATTGAAATAAGAAAACTTCTTTGATTTAAAGAAAACAGTAGTGACTTATTGATTCTATTATAAACATGTACCCACCTTGATTTCCTTACTTATCAACTTGCTCAAAATGCTTCTTCTATTGTTTCTCTTGTCTCTCTTGATCCCTTTATACAATAACAAAAATCCCACTCAATAGAGTTTTAAATTGAAAAATCCCTCAAAGCACAAACACTAAAATTGGTTCTAAAATACTTAAACCCAAACATTTTCTAAACTCTATGAACTAAAATCCTTCCAAAAGTCCAAGAGATTTAAAATGATCTTACCTTAAAAAGAGCTCTTCTCTTCCTCTACCTTTTTCTCGTCTTGAACAACCTCATAATCTCTCTTGAGGGCTAACACAATTGAAACCCTAGCTTGCTTCTCTTCTTTCTCTTTTTTCTCTCTTTCATTCTTTTTCATGTTTCTCGCTCTTATCTCTTTTCTCATCCACGCATTTTTCTTCTTCTTTTTCCTTCCCATTCGTGCTTTTCTTCTTTATTTATAAGCAAGACAACACTTTTTCTTCTAATTATGCCCTTAATGATTGAGAATTGTCCAATTTGCCCTTCCATTTATGCCTTATGTCTTTTTGTGCTTATGTATATTGCCAAAAATATCCTTGAATATTCTTACAAAACACTTTCTTCTAGAAAAATGTTCTCTATTGACGTACGCTTTTAATGGCACCAAAATCATTCAATTTGGTTCAGAAATTTGAAAGTTGTAATCCAAACATTTCAGACTGTTGTTAGAATGAAACAATGCATTATACCCAATTTCCATCTAGAACTTGAAAGCCTTAGAGACTTACTTGCAATTCACTTTCTTTAGATAATTTGTAACTCTATGTCTCTAGGTTACCATAAATTAGAAATCACCTCATTTGGAGCTCTACAGATCAAGATATTATCAAAATACTGAAGTATGTTTAGTAGAATAACACCAATTCAGATTATTTAAGAATACGCACACTGTACCCATCCCACATTTTTCACTTAATCTTTCTTACTTCATTTCAGATGGCTACGATTTTTGGTAAGAATTAGAGAAATGTCTTATGAATCCAATGGTTTAAAAATCAAGTCATTTGGGTGTCTAGAGAAGAAGTTATGGCCAAAAGAATCCAATTTGTTTTTATCCTCAATCATACTAAACCTGCTTCGGGAAAATAGCCATAATTTTCTATAGAAATTTTTGATTAAGGTGTTCTTTGGATGTCTCAAAAGAGGACTTTAAGAGATACGACATTCATGAAGACCTAGAAGACAATTTCTATCTTCTGAAGGGTCAAAAATGGAAATAGAAAATATAAGGTGAATAGTGACCCAAAAGAAGTTTATGAACAGTAACACAGAAGATGTTTTACAATTTGCATAACTTTCTCTAGAGATATCATATTGGGGTTTTCTTTATATGTTTTAAAAAAGTACTTCAAGATCTACAACTTTCATCAAGACCTCAAAGACGAAATATATCTTCTGAGGGGTCAAAAATGGAACAGAATGTAGGCAAAAAAAATAGAAGATAGCAAAATGACATATGAATGGTGAAAATTGCTATAACTTTCCCTAAAGATATCTGATCAAGGTTTTCTTTATATGGTTAAAAAGAGAACTTCAAGATATACAACTTACATAAAGACCTCAAAGACCAATTCTATCTTCTGGGGGGTCAAAAATGGAACAGAAGATAGGGTAAAAAGACATAAGATAGCAAAAAGACAAATGAATAGGGAAAATTGCTATAACTTTCCCTAGAGATATCTGATCAAGGTGTTCTTTATATGGTTTGAAATAGTACTTTAAGATCTACAACTTTCATGAAGACCTTAACGACCAATTTTATCTTTTGATGGGTCAAAAATGAAATAGAAAGTAGGCCAAAAAGACAGAAGATAGCAAAAAAAACAGATGAATGGGGAAAATTGCTATAACTTTCTATAAAGATATCAAATTGGGGTGTTCTCTAACGTAACGTTTGGTTAGCGTCTTCAGCAGATAGGGACGGGACTGGACGGGATAGGACAGAACGAGACAGAACAAGAATTGAAGACAGTTAGATGTTTGGTTGCGGTGGACAGAACATAGATTTTTGTCTTCGTCCTGAGTACAAAATGTGTTTGGTTGCCTGGGACAGAACAGAAAATAGTGTTAATGATGAAAATGCCCCTGTAGTATAATAAGAATAATATACGTAATTCATTGATTATTTTATAATTGTTGCAATAATTTGTTTACAATTTTTAATTATATTATTATTATTATTATA
>JANZLX010000008.1:6233681-6244884 GCA_025531955.1 Erythroxylum orinocense
ACAAAACTTTGAGGTCCTGGGTTCGACTCCCGCATTCCCCACAGAGGGCTAGGGATCACCTTGCGCACCAGAGGGGACAAAACTGTGGGGCGGGCTCACCCAAACCATATTCCATATGCAATATTAACAAGCATTCATTTAGATTTTTATGGTTTAATAATGCCCTTCTCTTTTAATGAAACCTTATCCTTAAGGTTTTAATTTTATAAATATGTCCCCTAAATTGGTGAATATTTTCTCTTAGTGACATCTTCAACTAAACTTTATTTTGATGCTTAATCATTTTTGTTGTTATTTTTCCCGAACAAACAACCCTCAAAACAATATTCAGTAAAAATCTTATTGACATGTAAGGTCTAAAAAGATTTAGTAGTATGCAGTCTTACTTCTAACTAATAGAAAAATTGCTTCCAAATGACTCTCATATAGAAGTAGATATGATGTGACAAGGTGAGACCCAATTTTTTTTTAAAATATGGAAATGTTTCTAAAGATCTCAAAGTCGATGAAAGTGAATTGACATGGCACTGTAGAGCCTGCAAAGGAAATAAAAAACATTAAAGAAATACTAGGTCAGAAGACGTCATTTAGACGTTACTAATTCTGTTATTACGAGTTAAATTTTATTTTTTTCTAAATTTTAAAATTCGTAATATGCAAAATGTTATGGTTAAACTTATCGATAGGTGTAAAATTTATGGTCAAAATAAAAAACGGGGCTAAGCACCTGAACCCAAAAAACTAACCAGAACCGAAGCCCAGCCCACCGGAGCCTGGTCTACGATCTTATTCAGAGTCTTCCTTTGTTAGAGAATCCAAACATCCAGAATAGGTTTGTTTCCCCATTTCACTCAGAATAACCGTTACTATTTACCGCTTGCTACTCCCTCACTCCTCGTTTCATATAGACGAGATTCACCGATAACGGTATCGGAACCCTAAAATGGCATCAAAACTCGGATTGGCCGGTGGCATACCGGAACGGCGAGTTCGACCAATTTGGGACGCTATCGATTCTCGGCAGTTCAAGACCGCTCTCAAGCTGTCCGCTTCACTCCTTTCCAAATACCCCAATTCTCCTTACGCACTTGTGAGATTCACTTCCTTTTCTATTGCAACGATTTCTAAGTTTCTTGAGCTGTTATAGCTCTTGAGTTTTGTCATTAGCAAATTGAAATCTTTCTAGTTCAAGAACTGGAGCTTTGAAGAGTACACTTTCTTGATTAGGAATTCATGATAATAAATGGTCGTTTTAGCACAGTTGAACTTTAGAATCATAGCTGTTGATAATCATTTACATAAGAAGAGAAGTTTCTGTCTGTTTTCTTCGTTTGATGTCTTGTGTTTGAGTGCTTATGCAGGCGCTGAAAGCTCTTATTTTGGAAAGGATGAGTAAGGCTGACGAGGCGTTGTCCATTTGCTTAAACGCAAAAGAGCTTTTATATGAAAATGACTCTTTATTGATGGATGATCTCACTCTCAGCACACTGCAGATTGTTTTCCAACGGCTTGATCACTGTTAGTATATGATTTCTTACTGGAATAATCTGCCTGAATGCAGTATGCATATCATTGCTATTTTCTCATAGTATTTTCCTTGCTAATCCATTTCAGTGGATTTGGCTACTAGCTGCTATGAGTACGCGTGTGGTAAATTTCCGAACAATTTAGAACTCATGATGGGGCTCTTCAACTGTTTTGTTCGTGAATATTCATTTGTGAAGCAGCAACAGGTTTGTATTTTTCCTACATCTTTGATTTTCATGAATCTTCTGCGTTCTATTTTACGCGAACTGTGAGATGACTATTATATTTTTCTAATTCTGATTTTTATTGCAGACAGCCATCAAAATGTATAAATTTGTTGGAGAAGAAAGGTTTCTGCTGTGGGCAGTATGTAGCATCCAGTTACAGGTTCTGGCAACCTTCCCTATTCTTTTTTCTCTCCATTTTACTTGAGAGTGCATGATTTTATGACATTATTTGAGAATATATCAGGTGAAAGAAGACAGGAGATGGCTATGAAAAATTTTGCATATTTGGCAGAAATACTTTTTCCTTTTTTAAGTTTCTGATCATTGTGAAAGTTAAGGACCTTAAAACCGAAAGCAGAAACTTATCCATACAGGCAGACTCACAAAAACTGAAAAGGAAATCCAGTAACGAAATGTATAACTTATATCAAACACTTCCTATGATACTCATGTTATATTTGGATCTCATCGAACAATTGGAAGACTAATCATATTTTTTCCCGGTTCACGAATTTTATCCATGCTCTATGTGATCAAACAAAGTAGTGTTCATGTTATTAAGATAGCTATTCTTGTTGGGTACAATATTTGATTTGTACCTATTGAATGTTTGTTTGGTGTGAACTTCTCCTAGGTGCTTTGTGGCAGTGGAGGGGAGAAATTGTTACAGTTAGCAGAAGGGTTACTTAAGAAGCATGTTGGTTCTCACAGTTTGCATGAGCCTGAGGGTGATTTCTTTTGCCACTGTTGGTTTGCATTTATGTTGAGACGTTTCCTTTTCAGCTTTCTTATTAGCTTTTGAAACCTTTTGGCAGCTCTTATGGTGTATATATCCATATTGGAACAGCAAGCTAGGTATGCTGACGCACTGGAAATTCTCTCGGGAAAATTAGGATCACTTTTGGTGATTGAAGCTGATAAGCTACGCATACAGGTTCTTTCAGAATCTTTTTAGGCTTGTATAGTTATTGAAATGTGAAACACAAACAAACTTCCATAATCATGAATTTCTATCATGTTTTTAAATGCTTCAAACTTATTCTTATTTTATAAAAAATATCTTTTAAAGAAGAGAAAATAAACCAGTATATGACTTGAGAAATTTGAGAAGGAATTGAGTTAATTGCATCATATTGTAGGAAGAGAAAAAACTTAAATTTCATATTTGATGTTGCAACAATTGTACATAAGAATTTGCTAATGAATCAAAAAACCTTTAGAGAATTCATTTGTTACTCCAAGCATAGTGTCAATTGAAGGATTCTCTATTTCAAATAGCTATTGTTTTTGTAATAAATGAATAAAATATTCCTACTCAATCTGCTGGTTGATTTGTGTCCTTTCCTTTCTGAGTTTTGTTCCTTTAATTGTGTTGTTTCCAATAATTAATTACATAAATGTTCATTGATTACTTGCAATTCCTTTAATGTGACATTTTGTGTTTCCTTATCAACTTTTCCTCTTTAACTTTAAGTTGACAGGGGAGACTTTTAGCAAAGTTAGGTGATTATGTCAGCGGAGCCAATATTTATGAGAAGATTTTAGAAATCTGGTAATTCAATCCTGTGACATTTATCAGCATTTTTGGGGCTTAAAACCATGATTTAGCCTTCAGTCCCTTGCTTCTGTTGAATTCGGAAAGCCATCTGAAATATGTGACATACTATTGATTTAAACAAAAGCCGCTATATTTTCAATGAAGACACAATCACTTTTCTTTCTTCATATTTTAGTTAATCCTAGTTCATCTTCTGTTTGATAACTTTTTTAGCCATTGTTCTGATTCCATTTGAGATTATGTTTTTGTCATTTTTTGAGCATTAGATGTTGATCTTTTTTCTCCTTTATAATTTTCATTGTCATTGCAAAGGAGTTAAAAGTACTGTAGAGGGTTTAGGATGCTATATGGTGGGCCTTTAGTTAGGTACAGAGAATATCTGTGTATTGGGCACGTTGCTTATAAGCTGCATATAATCTTCAAATTTTCTTTTTTAACAATCGAAGAATTTATTTCTCACCACTTGCTTAGCCAGACGGACGAAAGTTTGATTGGTCCATACCGTCAGTTGATATCTTGAGCCTGATTCCTTATGCCTATTAAGTTGCATCTTTGTGTTCAGGAATTCAGTATGTGCTGTTTGTTGTCAATTTCCTTTTTCATGTATAATTTTTGGTTGTTAATGCTATTTTGTTCATTTGGCAGCCCTGATGACTGGGAATCTTTCCTACATTATTTAGGATGTTTGATGGAGGATGATAGCAGCTGGAGTAATGAAGCTGATAAAGACTCAATTCATCTCCCGAACTGCAAAGTCACACATTTGTCAGAAGAAATGGTAAAATATATATGGCTTCTGCAATTTATTTCTATCTTTCTGTTTTATGTTCTACATGTTTTTGGCAAATGTATTTGTTACTTATAAAACCTATCACAATCTTTTGACAGTTTAATTTGATATGCAGTTTGATTCTCGTATATCAATTGCATCAGCTTTTGTGCAAAAGTTAAAACTGGACACGGAAAGTCGATCTTTGAGGTGCCCTTACTTAGCTACTCTTGAAATTGAAAGGAGAAAGCAGTTATATGGGAAGGACAATCATGACGAGATGATCAGCGCTTTAATGCATTATTTTCTCAAGTATGATAAGACATTCCTTTCTTATACTTGGATTGTTGATGTTCTGTCTTTGTAAAACATCTCTAGCTGGTAAGAATTTTGTTATATCGAATCGTTTGGCTGGCTTAACCATGGAAAACCTTGAACTAGTCAACTTTTCAGTTTGTCTTTTAACTTTCCGGTTCAATTTTCTTTAATAACTTTTTTTTGCTAAAAACTAGTTAATTTATTAGTTAATCGATCAGTTATTATAAAATAAAATAAACTAATTAATTTTAATTTAACAAACCTCTTTTTTAATTATAATTTAAAATTTTCGATGGATAAGGACAATCTTATTTCAAAACTTTCAATTTTATTCAATTTTAATTGGTTTTATAATGGTCTAATACCGCTTGAACCTTTTAAACCTTAAATCTTTTATCTTATAGATTTGACTTCCGGTTCGATTTTTAAAATATTGATTCTCAATAATGATTTGCATCATATAGCGGAAGTGCTATTCTTTTCAAATGGTAGTAGCCATATAAAAGAACCAATTAAGTACAATATACTAAATCATTTGAATTCTTCTTCATTTATAATATAGGTTTGGTCACTTAGCCTGCTTCACTTCGGATATTGAGATGTTTCTTCAAGGCTTAAATCCAGATAAAAAAGTGAAGTTTCTAGACAAGTTAATAGAAAGTACGAGCTCTGTTACAACAACACCAACTAAAGTGCTTGGGCAATCAATTTCTGTATTCAAAATACAAGAGTTGATTGGCAATGTATACAAGGTTCCCATTCTTGGTGCGTATCTCCTTTAGAACATCTCTGCATAAAGCTGTAAAAAAAATACATGCATACGTTAGCATGCATAATGAAGCACACTTATGTCTGTCACTAGTTTCTTTGCGGTTTCACACTTGCAGTATATCTTATTTGGGTACAGACTTCAGATGTTGTAACATTTTGATCGGCATTCAATGGAAAGTTTTGCTCAATAGTGATCCTATTGCTCAGGAATCAGGATGACCATATAGATCTTAACCATATCTAGATTTCTGACTATTTTTGTGTCTTTTACATTGTTATAATTGTTTGTTTGTAGAAGAGTTTTTAATTTGGTTGTCGGTTTCCTATTGAAGTTCTTGTCTTATTTCCCAGAACTAGAACAATCGGCAGTGAAAATGACGGAGATATATTGTAGAAATCTTCCCCTTTCAAAGGACCTTGATCCTCAAGAGAATATGCATGGAGAAGAGTTGCTTTGTATGGTGTGCAATCTACTGGTTCAGGTATTCACTTTTGTGCTTCTACTATGTTTGTGGTTAAAATTTTATGAAATATTTCACAGGTTTGATGCAATCATTGTTGATAATAAGTGAACTATTTTGAGAATTGCATCAAGGAGCTACATTGAATTCTATATCAATGATGCATTTTGGTTATTTTTGCTAATTATTTAGGGTGTTTAATTCTGCAACTACACATCAAATGTATGCTCGTTGTTTTGTAGCCAGTCCCCGTGTCATATGATTCTTGTGTTAGAATCTTGTTTTTAGTTCACTTTCTATGTTGTCTAAGTAGAGGATGTGCTGTCCTTAAAACACTCCCTCATATTTTGTTGGTGCCCTTTTTTTCTGTAGTTATTTTATCGAACAAGAAAGCTTGGTTACTTCATGGAGGCAATAATGGTTTTGGAGTTTGGTTTGACTGTCCGTCGGTAGGCATGCTTTTTCCAGTGATACTTTACTATCTCAATGTCAGATTCAGGGACTTAATAATATTGGAACTAATTCTGGATATATGTTAAATAATTGGCAGATATGTGTGGCAGTATAAGATCTTATTGGTACACTTGTATTCCCACTTGAGTGCCCTTACATTAGCTCATGAATGGTAAGTCAATTAGTTGAGTGCAAATTCACATATTTAATTGATGAACTTATGTTGTTTATTTCATGCTAATTACATCCCCTGTATTTGCCCCTGGAACCTAGATGTTTATACTCTCAAACATATTTTTTTGTCTATGCATAAAGCAGCTCGTACAATCTATTTTGTTAGGTACAAGTCTTTGGACGTGAAGAATATTCTGATGGAAACATTGATGCATAACATTTTGCCACAGATGTTGTCATCCCCACTTTGGGTGGATTTAAGTAATCTGCTAAAAGATTATCTCAGGTTTATGGATGACCACTTCAGGGAATCTGCAGATCTTACATTTCTTGCATATCGCCATAGAAATTACTCAAAGGTGTGTGATGTATTTGTCTGTTATGCTGGTTTAGTTGGAAGTTGAACTAATTGCTAACTACTTATCTTGGTAAGTGCTAACTACTCATGCTGATGTTTCTTGAATGCAGTCTCAATTCATAGTCTGTGCCCATTCCTTCCATTTTTCATTTTGTGGCCTTCTGCACTTCTAATTTACTGCTTGTCCACCTTAATATCTTACGAGTTTTCTTGCTATAACTATGATGCTATAATTTCATGTGGGATACATCACTACGTCGCATTCAGAACAAATGTGCTTGGTTATTTGGAAAACATTTCATTATTTTGCACCACAGGTGATTGAGTTTGTTCAATTTAAGGAGCGATTACAGCGATCAAATCATTATTTGATTTCAAAGATCGAGAAATCCATTCTAGAGTTAAAGCAGAAAGCAGATAACATTGAAGAACAAGAGGTGTTTGTTTTTTGCTTCTATCATTTGATGCCTATATTTTGATGTTTTTGATGACAGATCTGATTCGATTGTCTTTTAGGCTGTTCTTGAAAACTTGAAATGTGGGATTCACTTTGTTGAGCTCTCTAATGAAATTGGGTCAAAAAGTTTAACTGTCAATGAGGATTTGCATTCCCGGCCTTGGTGGACCCCAACTCCTGAGAAAAATTATTTGTTAGGTTTGTATCAAATGCACCCTCCTGTCAATTTCAGGTCAAATGATTAATCTTTGATGAGAGAATTTTTAGATATGAAAGTTCTGGGATTGATGTAGGATGTTTTTTTGGGAATTTTTGTGCAGAAATATAATATATTTACTTTAATTAAGTGTTTTAAAGAGCTCAAATTATGTTCAGTGGTTTTGTTAATCTTCAGTGCTGGGGGATGACATTTTCTGTCCGTTTCCTTTGAACTTTCTCTTTACATTTTTTCTCATTTCCAGGGCCATTTGAGGGCATTTCATATTGTCCCAAAGAGAACTTGGTAAGATGCCTCTTCTTTATTAATATGTTCTCTGTCATATTGGTAATTATATAACCTGTGCCCGCTATATTTTCTATACTTCTCATTCCTTGTACGTGTGCTTTTCCCCAAAACATTAACAGAAAAAGAAATGGGAAGCAAATATTACAGGAGTTGTTGAAAGGAGATCCCTTCTTCCTAGATTGATATACCTATCGATTCAAAGTGCATCTGCATCTGTCAAGGAAAATGTTGAAGTCAATGGTTCTTTATCTGTGCCTAAAATCACCACGGAGCTGAAGTTCTTACTTGATCGCTATGCAAAGATTTTGGGATCTTCTTTTGGAGATGCGGTGGAAGTGGTTAAGGGGATATCTAGTGGGGGAAAATCTGCTGAGGTATACACTGATTTCAATTTGACTTTTTGTAGTTTCTGGATCGTATGTACTTGTTGCTTTTCTTCCCTTAGTATGTATTAACATGCGCCCATTAGGGTGGTAATGAGTTTTTAATGTTTCAAAATGAAGAATGTCCCTTGGAACTTTTGAGAGGTGGTGATTCTCAAAATGTTCTGTACTTTCACCTTTCTGACCTGCAATAAGATACTGTAATCCATTATCATACACTCATTCCCTGAGACTTGTCATATGAACCAAGACTTTCTGGACTAGGATGACTGTTTAATTACCGCTCTTACTCCACTGGAAATCTGACCTTTACACTCATGCCTCCATCTGGTACTTTTTGTAGCAGATAGCTAGGCTAACTTTTTGTTTTCTTTATTTCCTTTTCTCTCATAATGCATTTGCACTCCTTCATGATGTGCGCTCTCTTATTAAATGTTACTATATATTGACATTAGATTAACTCTAGTTAAACTAGTTTTCTTGACACTGATACAGGCTTTTGGTTCTGACATTATCGAGTGGATGAACTTTGCTGTATTTTTAAATGCTTGGAATTTGCGCTCATCTGCACCTTCAGAACCAGGTGGGAATCCATGTTGTACTTGGGAAACTGTGAATACCTTATTGGAGAAATGTATTCTAGAGAAGACCAGATCCATGGATTCTCTCATTTCCTTGCCGTGGGGTATGTTCCCATTAGTGGTACAATTGGTCACGGAGCCATTGTCATGGCACGTTCTTGTTATTCAATCATGCATCCGATCATCTCTTCCATCTGGAAAGAAGAAAAAGAAAGGTGGACCCTCAGAGCAGTCCACTTCACTGCTGCTGAATGCAATTCGTGACTCAGTACAGTGTATATATAGTGTACTCAAAGAGGTTACAAATTGGGTAAGAAAACAACTTAATAGGAAAGAAGATGAGCACTTGGATATTGTCCTTTCGCCTATCAGAAGAAAGGAAAGGGATGAAGGGCCTGGGAAGGTGATCCAGATTTTAGAAAATTTGATCACATCAATTGATGAGGCGGAAATTGGTGATCGCATCTCCCAAGCATTGAAATCTTGGGATGTAGTTGATGTTGGGAGAAAGATATTGACCAGCAATTCCACAGTGTTGCATGAGTTTCTTCGTATTTGTGAGTCAAAACTTAAAGCATTGCAGGCGTTGAGGCAGCAGATGACTCAAGTCTGAAGGTCCTTACGGGATCAAAGTTCCGTGTTTTTGATGTGATCAAGTTACTTGTTTCATTTTGGAGCTTGTTGTGGTCTACAGATGCAGCATCACACCCTGCAGTATGCCACTGTTGTCTATCATTTTCATTTTCCATAGTCATATTTAACCATGAGGTTTTTTTCCCCCCCACTTCGCTCCTGTGAAGCTGAGTGTGAGCAGTAGGTAGCCAGTGTCCTCTGCTGCTTTGAAAGCAGTTCTAGAAGTTTCGTGCTATATTAATATACTCAAATGTTACACACTAGAAAAAGCAGTCGTTGGATATTCTTTGTATTCTTTTTAAGCTTCGTACCATGGAATTTTGTAATGAATCAATTGAGAATCTTCGTGAGAATGGGTTTTACTTCCTGCTATTTTTGATACTGTAGGGGCTTGTGGCGCTTAAATTTCACGGAGTCATCTAAATATTCAATTGCATTATACACACAGTTTTGCTGATTCATCTAATAGTGCGAGACTTTACTATTTAAGTTCCATTATATATTCACTAACACAACATTCATTGCAAGATTCATAATAATTATGGGAGTTTTTGCTTATGGAATTGAGTTTTCATTAATGATAACGATCCAAAACAGATTGAGAATATTAATCATAAATGAGTCATCATATCTGATTTAGGTTGTTCGGAACTTTGTGTTCATAATGATCTTAAGCTTGTTTTTGGTATACCAAAGAAACAAATCTTGATTCTAACCTATACTTTGTCCAATATGCACAATATTCTTATTGATTAATCATGAACTAAATCAATCAAGATCACTTTCACCTTTGTGCAACAATCATCTGTTGCACAAAACTATATGTTAACTATGAATTTTTTTCTACATTCTATATAGGAAGGTAAACTGTAAATAGGGGCGTTAGACTTAAAACAAACCTAATCCAGCAAAGAATATCGTATTCTATTCACTGTTTTAATTATGAGTCGTTGTTTGATGTTTGATGTTGCTATTAAGGTAAACTGTTGTCTTAAACCCCACCTTATGGACTATGGAGTGGTCACTTTTTAAAAGACTCTTGCAATGGCTTGGCATTTTTATAAAAAATTAATAAATAGTCTTTTTTGTTAGTTAACAAAAATTCACTGAAAATCTTTGAGGCCTACCAATAGAGTTACAAGGGTTATGAATTTAAGAAAAGTACCAGCCTCCTAACATAACAAAGCTGGTATTGGTGCTAAAGCAAGCAAGATAAAAGTTACAATAGACCCCAATTACATTTCATGAAAAAGCTTAAACTACTGGTTGCTTGATTAGCAATCAGTATCTTCCTGATCTAAAAGCAATTCCTATTTGTCACTACATACTTGTCATTGTGTACATCTTTTAAGATCCTTTAGTTTCTTTCAAACTGTAGAAATTTTATAAGGACTGACCGTAATGGGGAAGTGGTTGATCGATTCTCTATTTTCTAATCCACGTTTCACGGTTGGTTACCAAAGTCACCGTTAATCCACGCCCCAAACTCTAAATCTTAATGGTGTATTTCACGTGAAGAAGAATGGGAGTTTTTCTCCACTCCCTTAATTCTCCTTTTATATGAGAATAAATATAACCGACGGAGGTTATGATATGTGGCGTTTCATGTTGTGTCCATTCATATTGTGTAACTGCGGTTATGATATGTGGCGTTTCATGTTGTGTCCGTTCATATTGTGTAATTGCCAATAACTCTCACTTGGCCACATAAGCCATGAGTTACATCCTCTCTCTAAAATTTCACGTGTCATACTAAGAATTGGGCATGCGACTATTAAAAAACCAGTAGTGTCACATTAAGTCACTATCTAACTAACATAACACTTTCACATAGTCATGATACCCCCAATCATCTAAAATATCACCAAACGCATATACCGTCCATTTATGCTCATAGATATATCATATGATTATACACCAAGTATAATTGCCTGGGCTAATATGATGATGAAGGAAAAAGTTCTCCCTTAGACACTCATAATAATCCATCTTAGCTTAACTGTTTTCCTAATGGGCTCCGTTGAACTG
>JANZLX010000008.1:6257146-6270096 GCA_025531955.1 Erythroxylum orinocense
AAAGGAATGCCATATGGAGCTTTGATAACTTACATCGCTAAGTTGCAAAAATGCAATTTGAGTTCTTATGATCATTAGCCATATCCGACGAGTTGGCAATTTACACCTTACAATATAAGAAGTATGAAGTTGGTTAAAACCGTTGAAAAAGGTTAGGTGTATGCATATCATGTCGAGAAGCTTGGGTTGACTTTGGACAGTAAACAACAAGTGCCTAAAAAGCAGCGTTCCAAGAGGGTCGGTCATCGTCCTGGCAGCTCAAGACCAAATAGTGTGCGACGGAGTGAAGTGTCTCAAGAAGAACTTCAGGGCATTAAAGATTAATTAGAAGAATTAAATGATCATTTTGATGATCAACAAAGTATGCTCATGCGCTTGGAGAAAAGTGTTGATGATTAACAAAGTATGCTCATACGCTTGGAGAAAAGTATTAAGAAAATTTTTGATAAGTTAAGTTGTAGACATGATGATGCTTCTCCATCTTGATGGTTGTTGAATTTGCTTTAGACCAACATTTGTTACTGTTTTACTGCTTTTTGGATTTTGCAAACTTGATACTTTCATTATTGGTTTTCTAATCTATGGGTATGTTTGATCCTTTGTTTGATGGATTGCTACTTCATTATCATGTGTGATTGTGATTTTCTTTTAACTTTATGTGTCTTGATTGCTTTGATTATGACAAAAAGGGGAAGTAAAGTTAAATTGTTTTTGAAATTACTGGATTGCTGGACTTGTTTCTGAAATTTCTGAACATTGTTTTTCAAATTGCCATACATATTTAAATTGCTGGATACATTGTTAATTTGTTACATGTTGACTACCTATTCGTAATTGTCGACAATCGTAACTTGTTTCCACAGTGGTAATTGTTAAAACTTTGTTGAAACATTGCTTAGTAAATTAAGATTTACTTAAGTTAAAAATTGTGGTGGGACGATTATTCATGCTGGAACATTGCTGAGTAAATTATACACGTTGTCATGGTAAATTAAAACTTTGGAAAATTGTTTGTTGGATTTACAATAATCATTAGATTCATTGGTTTATTGATTAAGGGGGAGACAATCTAACCAACTAGACAAGGCATCAAAAACCTTGATCAATTTTTCTTTGTTTTCAATTTCTTAAACAATTTCTAAATGTTTTGTCATTATCAAAAAGGGGGAAATTGTTGGACCAATGGTGGTTGACAAATAAAATCCCTTTATGTTTTGATAATAATAAAATGTATAGAAATAATTAAGAAATTATTTCAGGTGATGTGGATTGAAATTTAAAAAAAGGATTTGTACAAATCAAGATAGCATTAATCTTCAATGGGCAAGAGATAAAACATCGTGAAATCAAGATGGAAATTATCTTAAACGTGTAGGAGATAAGCAACAGGTAGATCAACATCTCAACAAACAAAGATGGAAGATTATCTTAAATTTGTTAGTTGGTGCCACACTAGTCGACCAACAGGTTACCAGTCAACTAATAATTATCATATCTATTATGTGGGGTTTAGACTAGTCGACCAGAATGTTGTAAGTCGATTATAAATATCAGACCTGTAAGTTGGATAATTGGATTAGTCAACCAGCAATTCATTAGTTGACTATTCGAAGAGCGGAGATGAAATTCTCATGAAAAACGTAAGTGTTAATCGCCTGATGCTTTGGAGACAAGTTGACTATAAGGTACTAGTCAACTATTACATCTCAACTAGTCGATTATCAGTGCAGCTGAACATAATCTGACAAAGTCAATTGATATCAAACGGTACAAAAATCATTTTACAATGTCTATGAGCAATCCACAATAGCTAGAAGAAGATCTACAATGACTATAATGATCTGGAAGCCTGCAAATAAATGGATAAACATCAAAGGATCGATTAGTGCAGTAAAAAGAAAAACATACCGATTATAGTTCATAATTTTCGTTGCTCTCAATTGATCTTATCACATTCAATTATATTCAGTTGTACTAAGATTTACTTCAATTTCTATCATTGTGATTATTATGAGTTGAGTGATTAGTGGAGAATCACTTGTAAGGTAGGATTTGTGCCGGAAGACAGATCAATTGTGAGGTGTAGCTTAAGTCGGAAGTCAAGTTGTACCGAAAAGTTCATACTAAACTAAAAAGTGTGTAGTAAAGTGTTTTGCTAAAATCCTAAGTGAAAGCTTAGGTAGAGGACGTAGGTCTTAGCACCGAACCTCTATAAAAACAGTGTTTTCCTTTCTTCCCTACTCTCTTTTTTTTAATTTATTTGATTGTTCGTGTGTATTAACTCTTTATTTTGTAGAACTTTGTGAAAACGTTTAAACAATCTATTCAACCCCCCTTCTAGATTGCTTTCAGATTTTGGTGTCAATAAAAACATAAGACATAGAGGAACGCTTTTCTAGAAGAGAGTATGATCAAATTACTTCATTTTCACTCTCTGATTGAATGTGAACAGTAGACCCGAAAGTGTACCTTGGAAAAATATGAAGTGATTCAACAAGAAAGGAAAAGAGATTTTAAATTTTTTAGTGAGGCATAAACCTAAGTATAAATTATTCTTAGATGAGTTTTTATATGAGAATGATTCTGTGATGAAATTGATGAAAAAATACCTGGGATTGTCATGAACATGCATTGTACATATTTCATTTCATACATGTGCATTTTTGAACACTTATAATTGTGCAAATTGTGATATATGTGTATGTTATTTGATTTAGAGGAGCAATTGGAACACCAACCTCCAAACGTTGATGGCACTTCTAGACTTTAGCTTAGGAAGCAACTTGTGAGTAACCTAGACGGTCTTACTTAATTACTTGTTTGCTTAAATTCTATTTGAAATGATTGAATGACTGTTTTTTATTATTGATTCCAGACAATGAAGGTTAGATGACTGTGATATTGGAATGGGATATCAAAGTGTTGCTTGAATGTAAACGTGACGAATTATGTGCTTCATAATATGATTGATTGTGATAAATGCATTCCATACATGAATGCACAATCAAATAATTGCAGTTGTCACTAGAGTAGCCATCGAAAAAGAGCTTAAAGCTCAAAGTGTGAAAAGAGTCTCGAGCTCAGAAAGTGATTAAGAGCCTAAGGCTTACTATGTAAAATGAGCCCTGTATCCTTATTGGATAAGGGACAATTAGCAATGAGCCTGATATCCAAAATGGATACGGGACAGTTTAGGCACTCGGTCACAACAATGTAACAATTGGAAAGAAGTCTCATGAGCATTTCATATGCATTTTTAACAAGTATGTTGATTGTTTGAAATGTCAAATTGATTGCTCTTAAATGTAAATGTGATATGTGATACCTATGCAAAAGTGCAAAGATGTGAATTGTTGTGTTGCACTGAGTTCGCAAAACTTACCCAAAATTTGTAAATATTTTTCAGGATTAAAAGAATACCCGTTAGACAACGGGAGTATACCTACTACATGCAAGTGAGAGATAAGGGTCGGGATTAGTTCGCATTTGCATCTATAATTTCCTATTTTTGTATAAATTTATATATTATGCGATTTATGTAGAATATGTATTTCAAAAGTTTTGTAAAATGTGTACATGATTTATGTTGTAATGTAAAGACATTATGACTAAAGTGTTATGTATTTGTGAAAGGGATGAAAATTCTGTTGATTGTATTGTTGTGATTGAAAAAGTTTACGAATAAAGCGGGCCTGATTTGAAATGTTGATTTTCGCAAAAAGGTGTGTTTGTTTGTTATCCAAAAAAAATTTATACCGATTTTTGACTGACTGAGTGCTCTAGCATGCCACCCTCGAGAGGCTCGGACTCGAACATCACTGATAATGTCATGTACGTGTCTTGCAAGAGTAGGGTGCACAAAATTGACTGAAGATAAGCTAGCTTCGAGTTCTTATCAATAGGTTGAAAGAATTTTGTAGTGGAAGGGAAGAATGGTGGTAGGTTTTAACACCAAACCCAGGACCAAAATTGTTCCCATTATGCATGAAAGCTCAGTAAGGTGTCATTTAGGGGCTTTAGGAAATAGCAAGAAGCTGCATTCTTTATTCCACTAGAGGGGACTTTAAAGAGATGTAAGAAATTTCATTTACCATTGCCAAATCTACCAGGCTAATAAGTATAAGACCACTGCCAAGGTTGGACTACTATAACCTTTACCCATTTTGAGGGGATGCTAGATTGATATTTACATGGACTTCATAGAAGGTCTATAACTTTCTAATCAATGCTCTGCAACATTAGTAGTGATTGATAGGTTTGGAAAAAATGCATATTTCCTTGCCCTTAAACACTGTTATACCACTAAAGTAGTAGCTAATACTTTCCTCTCTAGTGTGTTTAAATTCCAAGTTTCTTAGACCCTTCAAGATCATGGACAAGTTTGGCCTTGGGGTATACAAACTATAATTTCCCTTAAAAGCCCTTATACACAATATTTTTCATGTTACTCAATTAAAGAAACACCTTGTCGTTAATACTGAGGTATTGTTACATGCTTGTAATCGTGTGAGCCGCTGCTAGCCTTCAAAGCTCCCAACGATACTATCGCCAACTAATTGAGCAAGCTCCCTTGACTTATGCTTGCTTTTACCTATCTGGGTAGTAGGTGACTGTGTGGTAAAGATGTTGAAGGATAAACAGGAAATAGGAAGGCAGAGAGAGATATTAAAAGAGTGAGAGGGAAGGAAAAATACTTTAATTCAATACTTGACTCCCTTAAATTCACTGGGTCCATTATTTAGACTCAACTAACTCTCCTAATTAAAAGCAACTACAACTCTAATTAATAGGAAACCACAAGCCCACTACCAAAATTAGGGATTGAGCGAAGGATGAGGATAATTAATCACATGTCACAAGACATACTTGTGTGACTTATTTAAAGCAAGAAAAATTCTTGACCATAACATTCCATCCCCCTAAACAATACCCTTGTCCTCAAGGGTAAAGTCTAGAAAACGTTCCTTTAATTGGTTCATGTGTTCCCAAATTGCATCAGCAGGAGAGTTCCCTTACTAGTGAACTAGAACCTCCTCATAACGCTTCTGCATTCGTCGATCAAGCACTGCTTCTGCCCAAGCCGAGACGGCACCTTCCTTCTCATATAACTTTGGCAGCTCCTCTTCTACCTATACAATATATCCCACCTTCTTTTTCAAGCAAGAGATATGGAAAACTGAATGAATTCCTTATTCACTCAACGTTTTGAACTTATAAGCAATTGATCCAACTTTCTGTATTATCTCAAATGACCCATAATACCTTGGTGACAGCTTGAGACTTTTTGTAAGTGACACAAAAACTTGCTTGTATGCATGTAGGCTTAAGTACACAAAATCACCTGCTTCAAAGCTTTTGTCAATCTGATAAGCATTATAGAATTTTTCAATGCAATTCTGGGCTATTTGCAATTGTTCCTTTAAGTCTTTAAGGACTTGGTCACGATCATAAAGCTCTTTGTCAATTGATTCAACTTAAGTGGCACTAGGAACGTAGGACAATAAAGATGGTGGAGCACGACCATAAATGATCTCAAAAGGGCTCTTCTTTGTCGAGTTGTGAGTGCTTGTGTTATAGCAATATTCTGCCCAAGAAATCCATCGAACGCAATCTTTAGGCTTGTTAATAGTTAAACACCGAAAGTACATTTTAAGTGTCTGGTTCACCACTTCGGCTTGGCCATCAGATTAAAGGTGATAGGAGGATGGAAAAGTTGAAACTTATGCCTTGTAGAAGAAAAAGCTCCTTCCAAAATGTACTTGTAAAGACTAGATCTCTGTCATATATGACGGACTTTAGCATGCCATGCAATTTGAAGATATTATAAAAAAATGAGCCAATGATGTAACAATATAGGGATTTGATATGGGGAAAAAATAAGCAAATTTTGATAGCCAATCCACCACCATAAACATTGTCAATTTTCCCTTGGAAGCCAAGAACCCATCTACAAAATCCATGGATAAGTCAGTCCATACCTATAATGGAATGGGAAGTAACTAAAGAAGATCACTAGGTGAAGGATTCTCCCGTGTATTTCGTTGGCACGTATCACATTGTTTCACATGCTCCCTGATATCTCGCCGCATTCCCCTCCAAAAGAAAACACAATTTATCTTATTATAGCTCTTATGATATCCTTTATATATACTTTAGTGCATATCCTCCATAATAGTAGGAATTAAAGGAGAAGCAGCTAGTAAGAAAATTATATCTCTAAAAAATAAAATTCCTTCTTTATAACTCCTAAGTCCCACAACTTCTCTTTGTTGCACATTGTGAACAATTTCTTGCAAGGTTAAGTTGGTTGCAACTTCTGCTTGAATTGGAACTAGTCACTGGGGCATTGGGCTAGAGATAGCAAATATGTCTCCCTACTCTTTCCTTCTTGACAATGCATCTACTGTTAAATTTTCTTTCCCGGACTTGTATTCAATGACAAAGTTATAGCCCATTAATTTCACTATCCATTTTTGCTATGTTGGAGTTGCAATTTTTTGTTCCCACAAGTATTTCAAGCTCCTCTAGTTTGTTCGAACAATGAATCGCTATCTAAGTAGATAATGTCTCCATTTTTTTAATGCCAATACTAAACTCAACATCTCTTTTTCATAAGTAGACAAGAGTAATATTTTACCTTGTAAGGCTTGGCTGAAAAAAGTTATTGGCTACCTCTCTTGCATTAAAACTTCTCTCACTCAAGCACCAAATGCATCACATTCAACAATAAATCGTTTTGAAAAATCAGGCAAAGCCAAAACTTGGGCTCTCGTCATAGCTCTCTTAAGCTGTGCAAATGCTCCTTCAGATTGTTGACTCCATTGGAACCCATTTTCTTTAGCATCTTAGCTAATGACACCACAATTTTATCATAATTTCGTATGAATTTATGGTATTATCTCGTTAGTCCCAAGAATCCACGTTGTGCCTTCATAATGATAGGCTTCGGCCAATGGAGCATTGCGTCAATCTTTTTCGAGTCCATTGACACTTCTTCTTAACTAATAATATGCCTCAAATATCGTACCTATCTTTTTCTAAAGTCACAATTTTTTTTACATACAATTAATGAGATCGTAATAAAGAGAAAACAATTTCAAGGTGTTGTAAATGCTCTTTTAGGCTTTTATTATAAATTAAAATGTTATCAAAAAAATACCAAAATGAACTTACGTAGGAAATTTCTAAAGACAATATTCATCAATAACTAGAAGGTGGACGATGCGTTTGTTCGTCCAAACAGCATCTTAAGAAACTTGGAATGGCCATGGTGTGTACAGAAAGTTGTTTTTAATACATCTTTGGGGCTCATGCGAATTTGATGATATCCTAACCTCAAGTCAAGCTTATAAAAATTTGGGTGCCATGCAATTCATCGAGTAACTCATCAATTATGGGTATTGGGAAATTTTCTTTCACTATTTGTTGATTTAGTCCACGATAATCTACACACATTCGTTATGATCTGTCATACTTTTTAACCAATAACACTAGTGAGGAATAAGGACTGCTACTTGGTTGTATGAAACTTGACTTAAGTAAATCAACAACCATCCCTTCAATTTTTGTTTTCTAATAATGTGGGTAACGATAAAGTCGCCTTGATACAAGGTTGTTGGCCTTCTTAAGAACTATACAATGATCATGAGTGAGCTTCGGAGGAAGACCCTTGGGCTTTTGGAACAAATCTGCATAAGATTGCAATAGATGATCACATCCTTATTAATATCATCTTGAATTTTTTTTGTCACATTATTACCTGGCTCATTCGTCAAGGCACAAATATGCAATAGGTGCCCTTCTTTTTTCTTCTTCAATTCCTTGCTGAACTGGACTTCACTTAGTGACTTATTGTGTGGAGACTTATGGCCTTAAAGGACAACCTTCTTATCACCAATTTTGAACTCCATCTGCAACTTAGAAAAGTCTCATATAATTGGACCCAAAGTGATTAGCCATTGACCACCAAGAATAACATCACAACCTTCCAAGGGTAATAAATATAGGTCCACCATGGAAGCTACGCCTTGCATCTTCATACAAACTCCCTTGCATTGGCCTGGGGTTGATAGTTTTTCGCTACTGGCTATAGCCATTTCAAACTTGTCGTCACAATCATGCATCAAACCAATTTTATGGGCAATTTTTTTATTTTGAAAATTATGAGTACTACCTGAATCAATTAAAATGTCACCTGATGTCCTTTATGACCCATGCTACTAGCAACTCTCATGGTTTGAGGAGCTCTTACACTGCATATGGCATGAATTGAAATCTTGGACACCCTTTCAACATCGTCGACCACATCAGTTATTGGATGTTTTTTATAACCCGCTTCCACCTCCATTTCAATGGCCTCGATCAAGAATAATATCTTGTAGCAATGACTAAGGGCCCACCGATTGTTGCAATTGTAGCATAAGTTCTTTACTCGGTGATCTGCAATTTTAGCAGATGATAATCTCCTAACGGTTAAAGACACTGAGTTCAGACTTGATGGGTTGTTGATGGGCTTTTTGTAACATCCTGTTACCCATGTTAAGGTTAGAATAGTAAAGCATGAGGCAAATCTGAAAAATTTAGAAAAATGCACATCATGTATAAGTTAGGTGTGATATGCACATTTGTGCACATTTATATGACTGTACATACATTCATTGACATTTTTCGGGTATAATTGGATTGAGTTATGGTTATTGGAAATTTTTTAGAATTTGAATTTTATTTATACTGGAAATATTATTGATTAGTGGAATTGTGATTTTTTGAAATTTTGTGAATGTTGGTGATTTTCAGAAATTATGAATTTTTATGAAAACTAGGAAAAAGGAATAAAAGATATTTGGAGATAGTTAGATTGTAAAGATGGGAGTTAAAGAGATTAGTTCAAAAGAAACTAAGTTAGAGCTTAGACCTCAGGAAAGTGATAAATGTCACTAATTTAGAAAGTTGCTTTTATAACCTTGTAGAGGTAAGTTATAGTTATCTGAGAGTTAAAAAGGGTTGAGTAAAATGTTGTAAGTGTTATGTCCAGCCACCTTCTTCGAACTTCCTTTCAACACACAAAGTTTTTCATCAAAATCCTTATGAGGGATTTCTTTGCTTTTCCTTTTCCTAAACAAATCCTACCTTGTTATTTGTCTGTTATGCTTAAGAAAGAACCGAAGCTAGCCAGTTTTCACAGTGGAATACGTGATTTTGTTTAGAGTTTAGGGCTTGAAGATTTTGGAGTTTTCAATAAGTAAGTATTGAGAAAATCTTTTAGAGTTATGGATTTATGACATAAATTTTATTAATTCACTATCATTTGCATGAACATGGGGTTTACGTGTATATATTTATGAGCACTGTGTTATTGGGATGAAAATATGGATATAGTGTTATTTTAGTTTTGATGATTATTAATCATTAGGTGATGTGGAAATGATTTTTGGAGTTTGAAATAGCAATAAAATGGTGTATAAGATGAGTGTAGGAAATGAAAGTATAAAAAGGTGATATGCTCTGTTTCTTCACTGTGCATGTATGTTTATATGTATGTGCATACATGAGTTAATGAAAGCAGGGACGGAGTACATAAAAAATTATTAATATAAATTTTTAACTCATAAAAAAATCAAAATTTTGCCCACACTAAAATTTTTTTTTGGCCTCCAGTGAAATTTTACCCCCACTCAAAATTTTTTTTGGATCCATCCCTGAATGAAAGCTTTAGAAATGATCAAGAAAATGGTTTTTGAGTTGAAGAATAGTTGTAAAATGATGGTCTGAGATGGGAATGAGTGTTTAAATGGAAGTTGAGAGGAAACGTGGAGATTGAGAATGAAAGTTGGAAATGTAGAAAGTTGATAGAGCATGAATAGGTTGAATATGAATTTTTGACTTTTTATGTTTTTTTTATTTAAACTTGTATATTTTGGAGTAGTATGAATTTATAGTAAATGAGTTTAATGAAATGGAGCAGAAAAACTATAAATAAAAAAATTGAAGTGATGGATTTGAAAAGTGGAAGTCATCTGGAAAATTTTTGGGAAGGAATAGTAAGAGAGTTGAATTTTCAATATGAACTTCGTTGAATTTGCTGTATTGATCTAGCCAGATTTTGACAAAATGGTCTTCATACAAGTTGTAGATCTTTCTTTTATCTTTCCATTGATATAAAGTTTGTAAATTTTGGAGCTCTTGATCAAAAGTTATGGAGTTTAGAAATTGAGATGTCGGTGAAGAAGAAGAAGTAGAAAATTCACGACAGTGACTTTTGAGGATTAGCAAGAAAGCAGCATCGTGAATAAGCACGATGGTGACTTTGAAAATTGAAGATGGATTTGCACCCTCATGCTTTTGGGATTTCCCTTTTTTTTCCTGAACAACCTTCCTTCTTTTGGCCATAACTTCTTCTCTAGACCTCCACATGACTTGATTCTTGAACCATTGGATTTGTAAGACATTTTTCTATCTCTATACAAAAGTTTGTAACATTCTGAATTGATTTGAAAAGGATTGATTGAACGAAAGTGAGAGAATCAGTTGAAATGGTATGAACTGGTTTTGTTTTGCTGAACATACTTTGGTATTTTGATTATATATGGATCCGTAGGATTCCAAATGAGATGATTTTTAATTTGAAGTAAACTAGAGAAATAGGGCTACAAATTATATGAAAAAGTTGAATTCTCATTCAGTCTCTAAGATGTTCAATTTCTGGGTGAAAGTTGTACATAGTAAATTGTTTTTGAATAAGAATAGTCCGAAAATTTTTGAGGCATATCTTCCAAATTATTGAATAAAATTGAGTGATTTTAGTGTCAATAGAAACTTAGGACATTAGAGAATAACTCTTTAGAAGGAAGTGTTGCCTAAGTTTGCCATTTACCTTATCAGATTTATTATGCAAACTTGACTCGTATGTATATTTGAAGAAAAATCTGAAGTGGTAAATGAAGTTGTGTAATTAGTTTCACATTGCTTTTTATTGGTCCAAAGTATAAGTATACATGGTATTAATGAGGGCTTTGATATCTGAATGATTTGTTCATAAGGATCTCAATAAAGTACACCAGAATTGTCATTGAAAATGCATTGTGCATATTGTATAAGTATGTGTGCATTAAGGAATATTTGAACATTTATGCAAAAATGTGATATTTGTAAATGCGTTTTGTATGATTTAGAGGAACTCATTAGATGTCAGTCGGATATTGCAGGACCATCCAGGCAATAGCATTTTGGAGTGTACTGTGAGCCAACTTAGATGATTTCCTAGGGTTAATTTGATTTGATTTGTTTAAACTTCCAATATTACCGACCTGTTTGTGAATTGTTTCTAAATTCCGAACTTGAAGTCCGAGGAGTTTATTAGTTAGGCATGTATTGGAAGTGTTTTGATTTGATATGAATTCCTGAACGACTTTGATTTTCAACGAAAATTGAATGTCGGACTTAAGTTCGATGAATGTGAAAACTTTGTCTGAGCATTTGTATAAGATTGTGATATATGACATATTCAGTATTTGATGCATTTCATAAAATACATGCTCAGATAAAGACGTTGTGACTTGAGTAGCTAGTTTGAAACGCTTCTACGTAGAGCTTTGCTCTGTGATTTCTGATTCTACGTAGAGCTATACTTTGTGTTTCTGTTCTGACTGAGCCCTATGAGCCAATATTTGTATAAGTTTATGCTAGGCATTTGATCACAACAATAAGAACGAATGTGAGTCTCATGCATATAGCATTCATATAAGACTAAAATCCATGAATGATTTGCAAAGCTATATTGAGTGACCCAATGTTGTGCCATGTTGTGTGAGTTATAATGTTTAGAATGAATATCTGTGGTATATGTGATATGTGTTTGACATATGGTGAAATCATCAATGATGATTTACTCATTAAGTTCGCAAAACTCATCAAAAATTACAATATGATTTTTTAGGTATGAGATAGGAGACCTAGTGTTTTAGACAGGACTAAAGGACCCTTTGGATTTTGTTATGACTTGGAGGTTTGTCAGCTAGCCCCAGGAGTGTGGAATCTTGTATTTTGTAGTTTTGTTAGAACCTATAAGAGGTTTTGTGAATAATTGTATAATGGAAATAGTATAAGAATTATGAAGGAATGCAATCAATGAATTTTAAATTTTAATGATTTTTGAGTAAGTTAGATGATGTCATGTGTAAGTTGGATTTGTTTTTTCTCCAACATATCATTATCACAGGATATATATTTGAAGGTCCTTCGATTATTTACCTTATGGTAGTGGGATGTTATACTTTTGTTAGACTTAAGATTGGACTTTTACTAAATTGATTTCGGGACTCATACATTCGTGCCAACCCAATTGCTGCTGAAAGGGAGGTGGGCGTACAAGCCTACACATCCACTAATATTTTCTTTCAACCCACTAACAAAACAACCCACTTGTTGATTTAGTGAAAGATTTATCCGTCCTACTATTCTGACCAATCGATCCGTCCTACTGTTTTGACCGATCGATCCATCTTACTGTTCTGACCGATTGATTCATCCTACTGTTTTGACCGATCGATCCATCCTACTGTTCTAACCGATCGATCCATCCTACTGTTCTGACCGATCGATCCATCTTACTGTTCTGATCGATCGATTTGTCTTTTTGTTCTGACCGATTGACTTGATCTTCTGATCGATCGACTGTGATCCTTTGACCGATCGATCTATCTTACTGTTCTGACTGATCGATCTATCTTATTGTTCTGACCGATCGATCTATCTTACTGTTCTGACCGATCGATCTATCTTACTGTCCTGCTTTCTGTTCTGATTGATCCGTCTTATTGTTTTGACCGATCGATCTATCTTACTGTCCTGCTTTCTGTTCTGATCGATCCGTCTTATTGTTCTAACCGATCGATCTATCTTACTGTTCTGACCGATCGATCTATCTTACTGTTCTGACCGATCGATTTGAT
>JANZLX010000008.1:6270196-6293248 GCA_025531955.1 Erythroxylum orinocense
TTCAAAAAACAATATTTGTCGACCGACTTTGATTGATTTGTGCTTATGCCTGTGTCGATCGGGTTACAAACTTAACTGAAATTTGTACCGATCTTAATCGAGTGATTGCTTTAGCACGCCGTTTCTGCAGGCACGAGCTCGAATATCACCATCGATATCAAATTCAGGTTTTACGGGAGTGGGATGCTACAATTATTCACCAATTCGTGCTTAAAAGTAGTGAACACAGGTTGTATGCTCTCTAACATGGTGTGAAACTCCTGGTCTTGCGTAGCTACAAGCTTTCTCCATCTCGACTTCGAGCCGCTCCAAGCGTGAATCGACCATGTTTGGCTCTGACACCAAACAGTTACGGCCTGCAATCGTGTGAGCCACTATTGGCCTTCAATTCAAAGCTCCCAAAGATAGTACCGCCAATCAATTGGCCTTAAAAAGTCATGACCATAACAGGAATCTCCTACACTGCTGCAAGAACTGGGTACGAAAGAAAGAGTACCAATAGCCGTCTTAAGGAGAAGAATGGTTAAGAGGCACAAAAAGTTTGCTGCCCAACAGCAAATGGTCTGATTTAAAGGAGCATGTTATTTGAGAGTTTTTGTTCCATTTACAAGAACGCTATCTCTTCGCGCCCCTTTGGTAACAAAGACATGCATTTTTAACAAATAGCGATAAAGACACCGTATAACGGGTGTTTGAAACTTATAAAAAGTCATCAAATAATCATATAGTTATATTCCTAAAAGATAAGTATAGTTTTCAAACCTAAATTCAGTTAATTAGATAACTTAAGGTTTTTTAAGGATAAGAATAGTAATCACTTTTCAACATTAATAAATTTAAACAAAAATTTTAATTAAAATATAAAAATAAATACAAATATAATTTTAACAAAACGATGCGAGAACAAGTGAATTTGTCTAGAGACTGACAGGGGTGGCTCAAGCCCTAGCCCAAGCCCGCTTCAACTTTCCCCCGTCAATTTTTTTGATGAAAGTAATGTCATTTTGTTTTAAAAGATCGAGCCTCAGGCTGAACAGGCCTGATCTCAAATAATTAGATCCGGGATCCGGGCCTTGATCAATTTAGACAGAGCCCATTAAATTCGGGTCGGTGGGGGCTGTTGCCATCCTTAAATAATTGCCTAATTTTAATACATCATCAACAGATCTTCGAAAAAAGCTAATAGCGTCTGTATAAATAGTCCCGACAACATGACAAATTTGGAAGGTGACTCTATTTCTACAAGTTTCTACACTGCCTTATTCCCAAAGCAAACACCAAAAAACTCGAAAGCCAGATATGGCGGAACCGTCGTCCACGAAGACTGATGCCGACACCGAAGAATTGCTTGATCGTATGCTCACTCGATTGGCTCTGTGCGACGACTCCAATCTCCAACCCTTACTCTCCAAACTTCTTCCTCTCACCATCTCTTCACTCTCTTCTTCTTCTTCAACCTCCGTCCGTAACAAGGTTACTGTCACATTTTTATGGCTACCTCTCTTTTATTTACATTTTTTCTCATGTTCTTCTACTTTCTTATTCAATGGTCAGGTTCTTGAAATTTTGAGTCATGTGAACAAGAGAGTGAAGCACCAACCTGATATCGCTCTCCCGTTACTCGACTTGTGGGATTTGTATATGGAATCCAATGCTTCTTCTCCTTTGGTCAAGAACTTTTGTATCATCTATCTTGAGATGGCATTTGAGCGTGCGCAAGAAACTGTAAGCTTGAATTGTTGATTTTCCTTTTCTTTTATTTGGGATTTTATTTGAAGCGGATTATTTTTACTAATTGCTGATTATGGTCTAGGAAAAGAAAAATTTGATGCCTGTGCTTGTTGCTAACGTATCGAAAGTTCCAAATCAACACCAAGAGATTATATTGAGAATTGCTGCCAAGGTAATTATGTCTTTGCTTGCGTTCTATTCTTCAGTCTCAACTTTGAGTTGTTTCCATCGTAATGATATCTTTCTTTATGTTTAGGTATTGAAATTTACAGTTTGATCTTGTGTTTATTTCACAGGGGATTGGTGAATACTATGCTAAAGGCCTTGATGAGGAGACTGCTTTCAAATACCAATTTGTGGACAATTCTAAGGACAGAGAACTATTCATTGAATTCTGCCTGCATTTGGTGCTTTATCAGCCCCAGTCTCAAGGGTCTGGAGCTCAATGCATTATAAGAACATTATGATCTTTTATGTTCCTCTTGTTGTGAGTCCAAATTTTAATTAGGATCTCATAATGTTTCTGCAGTGGAGGATGTGTACCTGGCCTATCAATTGCTCAGAGTAACCGTGTTGCGGGAAAGCATACATTGGCAAATGATGCCCTTCTGACGAGAAAGGTGGAAATAAAAGTTGGGCTATTGTACTATCAACGTTACAACTAATTTCATGTATGTATGTATGATCTTTTTTTGGTGTCTTATGAGCAGTTAGGAATTTTGAATGTTATAGAATCTATGGAGCTGAGTCCTGAAATTGCTTATCCCATATATCTTGCTGCTAGTGCAGATAGGTACGTGTGAATTCTCTTTGGATGACATAAACAATTTTTTTTTAATTTCTAGGTGAGGCCTTGTGATGTGGCTATGGCTTAAATTCATTGATGATTGATTGGTACGTGTGAATTCTCTTTGGATGACATAAACAATTTTTTTAAAATTTCTAAGTGAGGCCTTGCGATGTGGCTATGGCTTAAAGTCATTGATGATTGATTGTCCAGTCAAAAGCAAGTAATTAAGCGAGGACAGGAGCTCCTGAAGAAGAAGGCATTTAGTGCTAATTTGGATGATTCAAACTTAATGAATAAGTTGTTCCTTTTATTTAATGGTATGACCTGTAAACTTTTTGTTTCTCTTTAATTATTCAAACCAGTGTTGGTGCTGAATGCTTTACCTCTGTACAGGTACCCCTGGGACTGTAGATGTTGCTCCAGAATCTAGAGTCAACCCTGGAAGTGTTGCTCTTAGAGTAAAGCTCATGTCTATCTTTTGTCGGTCTATTGCAGCAGCAAACAGTTTCCCGGCAACTTTGCAGTGTATTTTTGGTTGCATTAATGGTATGAATTATCGATGTTTGACGACATAGCATTTGAATGCAAAATGGATTTTGGGTTGGAAAACTATTCTAGAGTATAAAGTGATTAAAATTACAAAATGTAGTTTGTTGTGATAGTCAGCTGACCAAAGTATATATGGTCCAGTAATATTGAAGTATACGCTTGCGAATGCCTGCTGGAAAAGATTGTGGCCTCCGTTTCTCTGTCTATTTATTTTATTTTACTATGGAAACCAAACAAGCATAATGACTTTTATTACTGCTGCAAAATTTTGAATCATGAACTAATGTATCTAATCCTATCAGTACATTCTAACTGTTGTTCAATGGTTATATTCTTTTATAAGCTAGACTTTCATGTATTGCTGATTATTTAATGGCTATTTTATTCAGTGCTTGCTGATTCTCTGGTGTTTATTGCTGATCTGTTGTTCACAGGCTATGGCATCCTTTTTCTGTTTAAAACTCTCTCTCTCTCTCTTTTAAGTATTTTTTTTTGTGTGACGTGATATGAATCTGTAATTAGAATAATAACATGGAGCTTTCTCTACCTTGGGGGATGACCATGGCTTTTTATAACACGATTTCTGATTGCATTCCCCATATTTGACATTGAAGATTGAATTTATAATTTGTCTTGATTGGTTTTTACACTTTTGCATCCCTGCTGCTCTTTTGTTTTTGACATTCACATTCAACTTTGGAGTAATAACATTCATCTTTTGTCATTTTTTTAAAACTCTGAAATGCATCAGGGAGCGGTACCACCTCCAGGTTGAAGCAATTAGGGATGGAATTCTCAGTTTGGGTATTTAAACATGTAAGATCATTTCATTTCATCCTGAATTATACTTCAAACATCTCGAGTTGAACTGAAGAAACTTTGGCCTTCGGTTCTTGTTATAGACCTGAGAGAAGTTAAAAGGAAAAGAACTTGTCACAGGTTATCTTATATGCATGCATCTAAAATCATCATCTTTAAACAGAGTTGAAGGAAACCTGTTAACCCCTCTTTTAATTTCAAATCTTAAAACCCAAACATTGTAACCCTTAGCCAACTCGTGATCAATTGTGACAGATACTGAAGTTTGCTTTACTATAGAGAGTTGGCTTTCTGAAAGTTCTATTTTATGCTTCATCAATGAGCATTTCATTAGATGTCCTAGCTGCTTGCGAATTGATTGATAAATGATATGGAAAGTACTCCCTGTTGCTAAAACACTGTATTCTAGTCCTCTGTTTCAAATGCTAGCTTACTGTGGTATTGCTTCTTGTTTATGCTTTTCTTAGAATTATTAGACTGCAGATTATTTGGTTTAGCTGGTAAAAATAAAGCCATTTTGTTTGTCCAAGTCTCACTAACTAATGGTTATATGTGCTCTTCTTTCCTTTATTTGCTTTTGTTAAATGTTGGGGCCTTGATCCTTTAAATACTGAAAACTTGAATTTCTTTCTTTTAGCATGTAATAGTAATGTTCCTTATTACCATGCATGCAGGCAAAACTGGATCAATTGAAGCTTATGGGCCCAATCATACTAACTGCCATTCTTAAGTTACTTGATGGTTATTTGAATTCAGAATCAGGTGCTGCACAAACTTGGCTGTTTTTTGCTAATCTAATTTGCAGTGTAAAATGTATATTTTCAATTTAATTCAAGCTTAATTCTTCCCCTATAGATGCTATTGCCAAGGACATGAAAGCCTTTTCTTTTCAAGCAATTGGATTGCTTGCGCAGAGGCTTCCTCACCTGTTTAGGTGCTTTGCACAACCCTCTACATTAGTTCTAAATCTTGTTCTGTGATTGGATAACTGAAATTTTATTTTTTATCATCTCAGGGACAAGGTGGACATGGCTGTCCGTATTTTTGATGCCCTGAAAAGGGAGTCCGAGTCTCTTCGTCTAGTTATCCAGGAAGCAGCTAGTTCTCTTGCTGCTGCGTATAAGGTGCGCTGGATTGTTTTATTTAGTGGTTCTGATTATGACTAGATTTAGCATGTTACATGCTACTTTTGTCCTGATTTAGGACTAGATATTGATTTAGTTTTTGTTTTATGCTTTCTTTCATTGTTTGCATTGCGTTCGTGCTTCTTTTATATTTGGTTAGAAAACTTCGTCTAGCACATTTCTATTAGCATGTTTTTGTTGTTGTAATGCTTATAGAAATCTCTAGAGGAAACATACTAATATAATCCTAGCCATCTAGTAAACTGTTTATTCTATGTTAATTTTTATGTTTTTGGTAAGATGGACAAAGGTGCGTTACTTTGTTTTTCAGTGATGTCTGTCCCCTCCCCTCCCCTTCCTACTTTTTTCAAAATTGAACTTATCACTGATCCTTACTTTACTATTTATGTTTTGTCAATTAAAATTCTGTTCCTCCTAAATTATGCAGTACTGGGGTTATTTTATAAAAATAGATGGCATATCCTATTCATTTTCAGAAGTTTTTTGTGTCAACTTAAAGCAGAAGAAGAAACAGGAAAGTCTTGGGGACTGCTTTATGATATCTAGTGTTTGTCATGAAGCAGGCATTTTCTCTAAAAGAAGTTGCCTTTATATTATCCATCCTTTTTGAGATAACAAATCTAATGTTTTCATTTTCATTTTGAATCTCAGCCTCGTTAAGTTGTGTGATGAAAGAGTCCTTTGGTGCACATGAGTTCATTATAATTGCTTCTTGGTTACCTTTAGTAGCTCACTAGCTTGTATTGCTCAATTTGATAGGGTCCAGGTTCTCTGTTTAAAATTTTGGTGCATTGTGTAAAATGACACTTGCATCTTTGGAAATTTAAAATCCTACAATGGACCCTAATGTTTTTGGTCAATGATAACTTTTTCTATCATAACACTTCATGTTGAATCAATGCTTTATCCATTTCACTAATAAGGAATTTTATCTGTAAGCTTTAGGGGGCACCAGCAACTGTGTTGATGCACTTGGAGACTCTTCTGCTTGAAAGTTCTCAAGGGGTAATAAAGAATTTGTTATCTTCCCATTATAGTAAACATGTCCCAATGATTGGTGGTCGATTTAAATTGCTACCTAAAATCACCTGATTGGTGATGGACTTGACTTTTATTGACAAGTCAGCTGATTGCTGATGTTGCAACTTGGCTGACTGCTAACTGGCTCAAGTTCTGTTGTCAATCAGGAAGAAAATGAAGTTCGCTTTGGTGCTGTTAGATGGGCAACATGTTTATTTGATCTCGACCATTGTGCAAGTCGGTATATTTGTATGCTTGGAGCTGCAGATTCTAGGTTGGATATAAGGTATTTAAGCTTTTCAGTCATGTATTTATTTGCCAACAATTGTTTCATTTACATAAAAGTATCCATAGCGTGCAGTATTCAACCTGGTAGAGTATGTGAGCCTTGATATACACATTCGCTGTCAGTAGAAAAACAAAAAGATATAATTTTTTGGTATTAATTGCTTTTTGAATATAAGTACACAAACACTAACGTCTATATTTCTGTTCTATTCCCCACCTTCTATTTCATGAACCTGGTGGTTTTTGTTTGTACACTCAACTCCCCATCTTTTGTCAAGTTTTTGCATGTGCTCTATAATTCAGTAGGGCAAATTCTCTTGGGACTCATCAAATAGCTCTCAATATGGCTTGTGTTTTTACCTTCAATAGCTGGTTGGATACATTCTTGTCTGTTCTTTGCATTCTAGTAGGCTTTTGTTTCTTTTTCTATTGGTGTTTCTGTAATCCGAGATCTTCCAGTAGTGTTCTGTATCCCATATTAAAATGTTTGGTGCCATAACATTCTTGGTAGATTTTACTGTTATGTATTTTCAAATTCAGTATAAACAGAAATGAATGAAAAACAGTTGGAGAGTGATTATCCAATATAATTTTTCTTCCCAATTAAATATAAATGTGTCTAATCTTACATCAAGCTATCTTCTACATTGTCTTCATCATAAGGATTTTAATCTTATTACATGTCATGGCTGACTTTCTTCTCCTTTCTCTCTCTCTCACTTCCTATTCCTCTCTCAAAATAGGGAGATGGCACTTGAGAGTCTCTTTCCGATCAAAGACGAAGCAGGAAATACCAGTCTAAAGCAGCAGCTCAGATATCCTAAACTTGCAGGCATGCTAGATTACATTATTAAGCGGGAGCCAAAGTTGTTAGATTCAAGTGACATAAGGGAACAAAGGCTTCTTTTCCCTTCTAAAATGTATCTGGCTATGGTTAAGTTTTTGTTGAAGTGCTTTGAGTCGGAGTTGGAGGAGAACCACGGCTGTGTATGGAGATCATCTGAATTTCTGTGTACAGTGAAAAAGTTTTGTTCACTGCTAGAATATGCCATGGCATATGAAGGGTCTGTTGAGTTGCATTCCACTGCTTCAAAGGCCTTAATTAAGGTTGGATCTCATCTTCCAGAGGTAGGCTACCCCCTGATTTTTGTGCTTTTCAGTGACATCTTGTGACTCTTTTCTTTGTTGCTTACGGTTATGTGCTTAACCCTCTCTTTTTCTCTCTTTTTGTACATGTTTATAGATGACAGCATCACTTTATGCCTCTAAAATCTCATGGGTAAAGCAGCTACTGAGTGATATAGACCTGGATACCCGAGAATCTGCTGCCCGCCTACTTGGTATTGCTTGCTCTACTCTTCCTACTGCTGCATCATCTGACCTTATTAATGAGTTGCTCTTGTTAATTAACAGAACAAGCAATCTAAGGTAGGTTGTTTTAACTATAAGCTTTTGGAACTTTGTTTTTTCATATTATATTTTCATGAACATTGAAATTTCTTGTTCTAGTGATGAATGGCTAAATTTTTTACAGGTTTGAGGCACATCATGGAGCACTGTGCGCCATAGGATATGTCAGCGCAGATTTGTTATCTAGAACACCTGCTGTAAGTTGTATATTTTTTCTTCTGTAATCTCTTTACAAACCTAAAGTGCTGACTCTGAAGTCTGCCTACTGCATAGTTCTTGACCCATAGCTAAGGGACCTTATTGGTATCACCATATTTGATAAATCTGTTAATGAGATATGCATCTAGCTTTTGTGGTAATTTTTTCCACTAATACCATTTCGGCCATGATGAAAAAGAGTAGTAAGGAACATCCACATGTGGACGCATGCTACACTTGACTGGTATTATAGATGATATCTTATCCTATACCTAAGTGTCTAATTCACATTATCTGTCCTGCTCTACTATTAAAATAGATGGGCTAAAACCTAGGGAATGAAAAGTTAATATATCATAGAGACAACAATCTATTGTCCTTTCATATATGGTATTAGATACAACAAAAACCATAGAGAGAAAAAAAGAAGAAACCTTGGGGAGTACTCTTGTGTGGAGTGAAGGTGTAAGGGAAGAGATCGAGTTTACTCAAATAGGCTTGAAAACTGCTTGACGAAACTCTTTGAAAGAAGAAGATTGATGAGCTGGGTTTTTTTTTTTGGATTTTTTAATTTTGATCAGAAGTTGTTTGGGGAATTTTATTATGATACTGATTGGATAGACTTGCTATCAATTTGTCTAGGAATTCTATTCTTATTCTAATTGGGCAGACTCAGTCTGTTTGAAGAAATCTCATAGGTCGGGAACTTGGAAGAAGCTTGAAGATCAATTTACAATGTCTACCTTTATATGGGATTACGATTGAAACTATTTGAAATAAGTTGAAACATCAATGTTCTAACTTGAGGGTGAGTGTTAAAGATTAAATATTATTAGTCTATGTGTTGTGTATGGGAACATTGTATGCTGGAATAATTTTGGTATTCTATTTTGGAATATTAGTATTAGTCTGTATTGTCCTCATGTTATAAATAGATGGGCTAAAATCTAGTTAATGAGAAGTCATTCTACTTTCTATTTTCCTCTTCTACAACTGAAAAGCGGGTATAAAAGTTCGTAAAGACCAATGCTTTGCATGTGTATATCTGTTGAACATGCAAGATGAGTCCTTCAGCGTTGTTTTTGTTGCTATATTCCTTTTTTTGTGCACCCTGATTTACTATTTTAATTATTGTTTTCCCAATTTAAAAGCTCTAACTTTTGTGATGTAATTATGACTTCCCATATGACTCATAATTTCATTTGCAGATTCCCGAAACAGAAACTTTGTTGCAGGATATACTTAAGTGTCTAACTAAAGTTGTGAATTCTGAAACTGCAACATTGGCCTCTGTTGCCATGCAAGCTCTAGGGCATATTGGACTGCGCATAAGTTTACCTCCACTGATAACTGATTTTCGTTCAGGTGATGGTAATAGATTCAGGAATTGAACTTCAGAAGTTTGTAGTTCCAGTAAATGTTCAACTAATTAATGATATTTCATTTTAATACTGCAGTTCACGTATTGGAGCACTTACATGAGAAGTTGACGAAGTTACTCATGGGAGATGATACCAAAGCAATTCAGAGAATTGTCATCTCCCTTGGGCATATTTCTGTCAAGGAAAATTCATCTTCTTATCTGGATACAGTCCTTGACTTAGTTTTCAGTCTCTCAAGATCAAAGGTGTACAGAAAAAAGTACCGCTTTTTTATTCTGTAATCTAGTCTGCTAGTTTGGTTAAGTCTCATAAATCCTTTTTGGAGATTTGATTAGGTTACCAACTACATATATATTTTGACACATCTAATCCTTTTGGCTCTGGGTTTAATAGGTTGAGGACGTCCTATTTGCTGGTGGAGAGGCTCTAGCATTTCTGTGGGGTGGTGTTCCCGTGACTGCTGATGTGATTCTCAAAACTAACTATTCTTCTCTCACCATGATTTCAAACTTTCTTCTTGGAGATGTGAACTTATCGTTGTCAAACCACAGCATGGGTGGGGACTGTGAAGCTAATGAAGATTACCATGCTGCTGTTAGAGAGGCAATAACTAGAAAGCTTTTTGATACTCTTTTATATAGTAGCAGGAAAGAAGAGCGATGTGCTGGAACTGTTTGGCTGCTATCACTAACAATGTATTGTGGTCGTCACAGGACCATTCAGCAAAAGCTTCCTGAAATTCAGGTTTGTCATGATTAAAGAAGGCTTATACTGTTGTACTTCATCCTCATCAGAACTTTTTAATGCCCGTTAACTCTACCACAGGCGTACTTGAACTGAGTTGCATATCCTTGTGATAAGAGATGTTTACAGTGGGCTCCATTTTCTACTTGGTGTAGAATCACATATTTCATAATCAACTGAAGTTACTTTATACAAATGAAAATTAGGAAATATCCTTTACTCATTTGGGATTTAATTCCCAACCAGATAATGAAGCTGGAAGCAGCTTTTTTCATCCAAATGAAGCTGGATATTCCAATTTGAACACATCTCAGTGCTCTAAGCATACTCTTTTCTTTCGACATGGTCACAATCCTTTTGACATGTCAGTTGACAAGCTAATAAGTTATTATGTACTTATGGAACTCATGTTGTTTAAATCTCTTATCATTTTCTACAATGTTGTTTGCATTCATGTCACTCACCTCTTTGAAGTTTCCAAATGAATACAGGAAGCTTTCTCTCATTTACTTGGGGACCAGAATGAACTCACACAAGAGTTAGCATCGCAGGGAATGAGTATTGTCTATGAGCTTGGTGATGCATCAACAAAGACATATTTGGTGGAGGCTCTTGCAGCCACTTTGACCGGTTCGGGAAAAAAGAAAAGAGCTATCAAGGTAAAGGCATTTTATATTATGTCTTCTATCGTGATGCTTCTAATCTGTAGAAATTTTGAGAATCAAATGCTGAAGTTGTATTTTTGCAGCTGGTGGAAGACTCAGAAGTGTTCCAAGAGGGGGCTATCGGTGGAAGTCCTAGTGGAGGGAAACTGACAACTTATAAAGAACTATGCAGTTTAGCTAATGAGATGGGTCAACCAGATCTAATTTACAAGTTCATGGATCTGGCTAATCATCAGGCATCACTAAATAGTAGGAGAGGTGCTGCTTTTGGATTTTCAAAGATAGCCAAACAAGCTGGGGATGCCCTTCAACCGTATTTGACATTGTTGATTCCACGGTTGGTGAGGTACCAATATGATCCAGATAAGAATGTACAGGTAAACTCCTTGGTCGAACGGTGTATGCTCTTGTTTAGGTGCTTTTCTATGTATTGATGAATGCATGCTTTTGTAGCGGTAACTTTCTTGGATATTATGGCTATTTGTAAGCTTTTTGACTAATATGGCAGAAACCTGGCTTGTCCCTTTCTCATGACTCTTTTCTGCTTAATACTTACAGGATGCGATGGCACACATATGGAAGTCACTAGTGGCAGAACCTAAGATAATGGTTGATCAACACTTGGATCTAATTATTGATGACCTAATAATGCAATGTGGATCTAGGCTTTGGCGTTCGCGTGAGGCTTCATGTCTTGCACTTGCAGATATTATTCAGGGGCGAAGATTTAGTCAGGTGCTCTCCTTGGCTCTTATTGCAAACTTTCCATAGATGTTATAGGTTTACTATTATGAATTTCTCAACCACCAATTTGTAAAAGAGTTCTGGTACAAGACAATTGGATCATGGTATCTCAACAACGGTATACTCCTATTTATTCAGATAATGAAATTTTTTATGATCTAATCTTGATCGTGACAAAAAAATGCTTAAAAGTTTCAGGGTTTGGTTTCTTCATATGGTACTATTTACCTTTATCTGTAGCTCAATTCATCTGACCTTATTACTTTATAATTAAAAGCTTAAAATTTTCAGGGTTTGGTTTCTTCTTTCACCACCTTTTATATGCTCTCTTTCAGCATCACTGTATTTAGTATATGAAGAAAGATAATGAGAAGAAAGAAGTAATGAAAAGCAAGTTGCAGGAGCATTTTTAAATAGATCTGTTGGCATCTTTATCGGAGGCATGTTAATGGAATGTGCTGTTTTCCAATGATGAATAGTATTCCATTCTTGCTCTTCCTCTATTCTCAACAATTCTTCATTTTTTTATACGATGAGTTGGACAGTTATCATACCTCATGGACATAGCACCGATGATTTTATGAGTAACATGTCTGGAGGGTTCTTATTAAAATTGTTATTGGTCTTCCTTTTGAATTTTTAGCATATTCAAACCTCCACCTCCATAACCTCTTGAAAAGCTCGTCTTTTGTTTTACTCCCAACATTTTCTTTAAAATCTTCTTCTCCCATTATGTTTTTATTAAAATTTATTTGTTCTCTACAGGTTGGAAAACATTTAAAGAAAATCTGGACAGCAGTTTTCCGTGCCATGGATGACATAAAAGAAACTGTTCGAAATGCTGGAGAGAAGTTATGCCGTGTTGTGACTTCATTAACAATAAGGCTATGCGATATCTCACTTACTGAAGTATCTGACGCAAGCAAAGCAATGGAGATGGTTCTCCCGTTATTGCTTGCAGAAGGCATATTAAGTAAAGTTGACAGTGTACGCAAGGCTTCTATTGGAGTTGTCACGAAGCTTGCAAAGGTAGGGCGTACTTCTCTATGTTACTGTGATGAACACTTGTTAGGTCTCATGGTGAAGTATCCTTTGGGGGATATCTCCTATTATGCGCCCACCCATCCATGCTATTTATGTGGAAGCACATCATACAAGAGCCTCTAAAAAGAAAAGCTTGATCTTTCCTTTTCTATTTCTTTAAACCAATTGGATTACCTGGCATGGAAAATGCTTTGTCTGCTCTTTTCTTTTTTCTTTTTTTGAAATTTATCTGCTCACCTTTTTTACACATTTGTCTGTTGAGAAGATGCGAGTAACATGTATCCCAAAACAAAGACCTCTGCATGAACGCCAAAAGAAGTAATTTGTCTGCATTCATTAGTTAGAGATCGATGGAGACTATGAAAAATAAATAGAATAGAGTTTCTGAGGATTGATCTTGCTTTTATGTGTTGAGGACCAGGGCTGTCAAATGGTTGACAAGCCTGTTGGCAGCATTTTGAAATCCAGTTGTGTATCAGAGATAAATCTATCCAAACAACACCTGGTGAAATTTTTTAAAACTTTTATCAAAGAAAATAAAAGAAGAAAGAAAAATTGACTGGAAAACTTGTGTTGCATTTATGATTTCTGCTTTGTTTTCGTATTTTAGCTAGTTAATGTTATACAATCTGAAAAGTTTACTGCATAAAGGAAACCAAATCACTTGGGTTGTGTCATTATCATTTCCTTCCATCTTTCTAACAGGTTTTTTACATCAGGGTGCAGGCATAGCACTACGACCACATTTATCTGATTTAGTCTGTTGCATGTTGGAAAGTTTGTCAAGCCTTGAAGACCAAGGGCTAAATTATGTTGAGGTTTGTGCAAATTGAGCGTTTTAGAGTAAGCTTTATCTGCTGATGTATGTAGAAGTTAAACTGTTTACCTTTTGTCGTCTAGATGCATGCAGGAAATGTTGGAATACAGAAAGAAAAGCTTGAGAATTTGCGGGTTTCAATTGCAAAAAGCTCTCCCATGTGGGAAACTCTTGACCTATGCATAAATGTTGTGAACAGTGAAACATTAGATCTCTTGGTTCCTCGTCTTTCTCATTTGATTCGATCAGGAGTTGGCCTCAACACTAGGTGTGTGGATATGATATGTTTGCAATGGATTTATACTTCCATGAATAAAATTCTACATCTCTTAGTAAGATATTATTTGATCCTGAGTTCCTTTGTTTGAACTTTACATTGCTTGAAGGAAAACTATTCAGTAAGCATCTCTCTGTCAACCGATAGCCTGTCACCTTTTTCATGAAGAACAATTTTTAACCTGCCCCAATTTTGTGAGGCAACTGGAACTGTTAGCTTCATGACATTTCTATTATATTCAAGGGCATGCATGAGCATTTTAATGACCTTGATTATTTGAAGTCGCAATTAAGTTGGTGGATACTGACGTTGGGCATCATGTTTTTCTGTTGTAGGGTTGGCGTTGCAAGCTTTGTCAGCTTGTTGGTTCAAAAAGTTTGTGCAGATATAAAACCATATGCCAGCATGCTATTGAGGTTGTTATTTCCAGTAGTGAGAAATGAAAAAAGCACTCTCGCAAAACGTGCCTATGCAAGTGCTTGTGCTACGATTTTGAAGTATGCAGGTCCTTCCCTTGCCCAAAAGTTGATTGAAGATACTGCAGCTTTGCATGCTGGGGAAAGGAATGAGCAGATTTCTTGTGCAATTCTTTTCAAAAGCTATTCATCCATGGCACCTGATGTTTTGAGTGGATACCTTGCCGTAATTGTTCCTGTTATATATCTGTCAAGGTCTGAACCAAATGCATGCTTCTAATCAATCATGTGATTTCTTTTTGTCATCCTTCCTTATATCTGTCCTTTACACATTTACAGTTTCCTAGAACACATCTAGCTAATGGTAGGTTTGATTTTATTGTTCTGTTGTTCAAGTAAGGGTTTACATATCTTTGCTGTTTAATTTACCTACTGAAGTGTCTTGAGGATGGACAATTTGAGTGTGGTAAATCAGCCCTCAATTTCTTGAGGTTGAGTATTATGTCATGTTAGCTCTATTACCTAACAGTGCAAGTGAGGTGAAGGTGAATTTTTATGTCAGGCTAATTCTGGGTCTTTTATAAGTGGAGAGTGTAGGATTTTTTAGGAAAACTTTATTCTCTCTCATTTTTATTTATGATAGAATACATTGAATTTATAGGATATTTTGTACCCTTGAAAAAGACTAATAAAATCAGAAATAATCTAAATATAGTAACTAAAATATACACTACCTTATTTCTAAGGATCCTTAACCCCAATTTAGGGATTCAGGTCCTTTATTCAAAAATAGAAACGACTAGAAATTAGGGAAGGAAATCAAACTAAATCTTTTATTTTCTAACAGAGAGTATACAATCTAACTCATGATGGTTATAACCAAAACTCTTGTTTGCCAGTTGAAGTGTTCTTGAGAAACAAATAGTTGATTCTTGATGTTTCCTATTAGAATATTTTATGATTTGATCTTAGGCCTCACCAAATATCTCAAACATTTGGCTTGAATTGTTTCTGACATGTTATTGGAGTTTTGTGTGACCAAGAAGTCTTAAGTTATGCTACCATTAGGTGAATTTGTGAATTGTTGAATTTCTCTACATTTCGTGTGAGGGAGTGTGTGAATAATGTATGATCCATTATTGAGACTCACCCTGTAATCCATTCTTGATTTTCACTTGGCAGTTTAATCTTCTGGGTTGAGTCATATTTTGACAGTTCCCACATAATCACTGATTTTTCAACAACTTTTATTAAGTCAGAAAGGACAATCTAAGAGCTTTATAAACAACTTGATAATGCATTCTGGAGATATTGATTATCCGACTATTTTCCTTTAATTATATGTTAAATTATGCAGATTTGAGGATGATAAGCATGTTTCTAGCCAATTTGAGGAATTATGGGAAGAGACCACAAGTGGTGAACGAATAACTGTTCAATTGTATTTGGCAGAAATCATTTCTTTAATATGTGCGGGCCTGACATCATCATCCTGGGCAAGTAAAAGAAAGGTAAACTATGTCTTCTTGGCCTTCTTCTTTGCTATCTTGATTTTTATGGACTGCAATTACCCTTTTCATCTTCCTTGTCTTTCCAAGTAATGAGTTTGGACACGTTGCTTGTTAAACATCCAGTCAGCCCAGGCAATCTGTAAGCTTAGCGATGTTTTGGGGGAGTCATTGTCGACTTATCAGAATATTCTGCTTGAATATCTCCTGAAAGAATTGCCTGGTCGTGTATGGGAGGTAGGAAATTGAGATTTTCAACTGCAAGTTATTATTTAAGTCATGTAACGTAGAGTACAGTTAGCTTGACTTTACAAATTGATCTATATTTAATTTCAATTACCAGAATATCTATTGCATCTGCTAATGTTTTTCAATCTTAAAGGGAAAGGAGGCTGTCTTATATGCAATCGGTTCACTTTCTACATCTTGTCATAAAGCAATATCCTCTGAAAATCCTACCGCTCCTGGTGACATTTTGAATATAGTTATTTCTGCATGCTCAAAAAAGGTGAAGAAGTACCGTGAAGCAGCTTTCTCTTCTCTTGATCAGGTAGTCTGCAAATTGCTCTTCCAAATTATTCTCGCTTTATATAACATTGATTAACATCTTGGTTCACTGCTCGCTTCATATCTATTTGTTGGATGAGCATTTATACTGATTTTGACTGCTTAAGAGAATACGTGCATAGGACTAACCTTTTTGCAGTGGAATAAATTAATTTCTTTCACTACAGGTGGTCATATCATAATTTCCAGAAAATGAAAATAATTTCCAATAATTCCCCTTAATGAATTTATTACCTCACTGTGGAGGGAACTAAAAGAAAATGAAGATACAGGTTACTACTGCTGATCTCCTTTCCATCTATCTTGTCTCCACAATATTGTATTTGGACAAGAATTGTTGCACTGCTTTTACATCTCAAAATATTGTGAAGGGATCCAATGGCTTCAGTTATTTCCATCTGGACACCCCTTTCCGTTAATCTTCTACTCCATTTCTTTTTCTTTGATGTTATCCTAAATCCTCCTCCCCCATATTTGAACCCCAACTCTGAGATCTGGGGTTGGGGAAGCCTACCATTGTGGTCCCTCTCTTGAGTCATAGGCTTGTCTAAGTTATTGACGATATTTTTTGCACTCTCTCTTCTACTGTAGTATTGTTTGTGATTGATGCACTTTCCCCTACAGTTTAACTTGAGATTCAACTTCCCTAGTTCTGATTTCTAGATACAGCTGTTATATTTCACTCATTTTGAATTTTTGGCAGGTTATAAAAGCTTTCGGCGATCCTGAATTTTTTAAAGTTACTTTTCCAGTGTTATATGATGTGTGTAAATCAGCGGCTGCCAAAAAACATGGACTTGCACCCATGTCAATTGATGAGGTTAAAGCAGGTAAAAAATATAACTATTACTAGGAACCCGTCTTCTTGTTTTTGCTTATTGATCTTATCAGATTACCTAAGTTATGCTGAGTAACAAATGCGAATCTAAACCATGAACTAAAATTTAAAATATCTAGTAGGTCTAGAGCCTCTGATTACTGTTAATGCTATTAAAATATTTTCCTTGCAACTGTGATTCATGATTCACTAGGTTTAGATGTTAACTTGTTTTTCTTCATCTTAAGGTAGATCACCTAGGCTGGGGTGGGGAGGTAGTATTGAACCAGGACTTCACTATTCCTGAATGGGTGAGTGTACCAACTTAACCCCACTTCTAGATATGATTTTTATTCTAAAACCGCAAATTCATTATCTGGATGTACTACATGTAATTTGTCCGGGAAGGCCTGACAGCTCTCCCCTTAACCTGTTAACAAACGTTGTTCTTGGAGATTGGGGGTCTCTATGCTGGTGGCGTATATGCTTGGTTTTTTGGGATAATGGAGTGAATGGCACGACATTACTTTGTTTTGCATTGTGCTGTTACTTCTGAAAGATTGTTCTACTGATACGATACACTTCAGTTTGTATTTGGTATCACCAATCCGTTAAATACACAATAGGCAACTTTTTCACAGAAAAAAATGTCTATAGGATTATACACATAGATATATTTGTACTTTGACTTTATGCTGCCTAGAAAATACTGACTAAAACATTTCCAAACTTTGACCTTTCTGAGGCTTTCCTAGGAAATTTATAATTCCCTGTAACTTAATTTTGTTACTATTCCAAAGATAAGTTTCATGTTGAAGGTACATCTTTTTAGCCGTAACATAGATTATCTTTCCATGCAGTGTCAGATGATATTGATGACACTTCTGTTCCACTTGAGAAAGTTTTATGTTGCGTGGTGTCTTGTATCCATGTGGCAAGGGTAGATGATATTCTTGAACAGAAAAACAACTTGATGTTCATGTTCAGCGTTTCTCTCTCGGCTGGTTTTCAGTGGACAGGTATTTTACTTGATAAGTACTGTTCTGGTTATTTGTTGTAATTTTTCTTACCTGTATCTGTAAAACTGTTATGTGCAGTTAAGCTGTCAATATTTTCATTAATCAAAGAACTTTGCTCAAGAATTCAGAACACCTTCAACAACAGTGATGAGATCCCTCTAGGAAGCAGCTTAAATTCTTTAATTCTGGAGGTAACCATACTACATTCTTGAATCTACTGACGTAGCTGAACTGCTGGATGGACTCAGAGACTAATTGCTCTCTTTATATACAGTTGTTTCAGTCTCTGTCTCCTAAGATAGTTGAATGCTTAAACACAATAAAGATTGCCCAGGTATGTGTTCTTGTTTAACTGTGTGTATTATCCAATTGATTTGCCTTTTTAGGGACTTGTTTCCTTCATGTACATGGAATTTTAAAAGAAATAGGTTATATTATTTAGTGAAACCGGGAATTGTTGGCCTTTTCCGTTGAGGGTAACAAGTCATTATTGCAGTTTGCGAGTGTTTTTCTTTTTCTTTTTGAAAATTAGAGTTTGCGAGTGTTTTACTATTATTATGCTCAAAAAAATGGCCCGTTGTAGTCCCCATTAAATAAAATTAGATAACTGAATATAGACAAGTGGGTATCGTTGCATGCCAAGCAATTATGTACAAAATAATCATAAATTGTGAAAATACAAACAATCCTGTACATAGTATTCACAAATTGTGAAAATATTTATTTATGAGCTACTACTCACCCTTTGGTCAAATATAGGTTCATATTACTGCTTCAGAATGCCTTCTTGAAATCACCAGGCTGACAAAACACCTGGAATCAGTGGAGTGGAATAATACAGGTTTCAAGGAAGAACTTCTTCACCAGTATGAAATAGAGAAAAGTGAGGAAGCAAAATCGTACTTGAGAAAATGCATCGATTCCTTGGAAGATAAGTAAACGTTCAAGCTGACTCGAATATGCAATGAAGCTGACACTACCCGGGCTTCATATGATAAGCATATGACAAAGAAATGCACCTGAAAAGCATTGCGGCCTCACGATGGATCCTTCTGTAACATCTGACACGAATGAAATATTATGCATCTGAAGTTCTTTACTGTCATATGTATGTATATTCACTGAAACAGCTTTCTTCAGGCGCCATGTTCAGCCCAGCAATTATTGGCCGGTGTTTGGTCATATATAAACGGTTTTGAGATGTAAGGAAGTGGGAAATCCTAATTTTAACCGCGTAACCTGACCCGGACTTCAATAGTATTGTACAGTCGGTACCACTAATTCCGGCTGTATTGTTTTACTGATTATTTTTAAATGATATTGCATTTTATAAATGGAATTCATGAATAGATGTGTTGTCTGTATAATGTTATGTGACCAAGTGCTGAATGGAAACTTTATTGAGTTAAAAGTAGATTTAAATCTGAATAGATTTCGACTTAGACTTGAATTAATAATTAAAAAAAAAGTTCTAGTCATGGCCTATCTTTATTGGGAAGTCTATATAAAGAAAAATGTATTTGAAGAGTTAAAAATAAATTACGTAATTTTTATATTTTATTTTATTATAAAATTATAATTTAATATTTTTGTATAAATACTTTTATTATTTTTCCTTAAAAATTTTAAAAAGTGTAGTTAAAAGCATACTACATATTTTTTATAGTTTAATTGGTCTTTTAAAATTTTCATAATTTATATAGATATTTTATCAATTGTTTTGTAAAAATTTAATAAGACTAACACATGATATGATTAAAAATATGTAATTGTGTTTATTAATAAAATATAAACAAAATTTTAAAATTTAAACTATAAAAGATTTCCTAAAAAGTTTTGTAAAAAAAACGATATAATAAACGTAAAAAAATAACATTGAAACGACGTCGATGTTGTAATTGGATATTTTGGAATCCAACCTAACATTATTCTGAATTCTTGACGGTTTCCCTTCAGCCGTTTAGAAATTAGAATCACGAGAACTGTATTCGGAGCTCCCAAACCCTAATTTGAGCTCTCCCTCCCCGAGGTACTCTCTCTGTGAATTCTACGTGTCCTCTACTTTTATCCTTCTCTCTCTAAAGCTTGGTGACTGCTGCTTTTCAGTCTCACCTTCGATTTTATTTGTCGATTTCGAAACGTCACTGCAATAGCCTCTTGTATTGTAATGGCTTTGATTTTGTGCTTTTCACTCACTTTTGATTCTATGCGTCATGTTTGGGGATGCTTCTTGAATAGCTTCTTGTGTTGTCCTAAACGAATGTAATTTTATGTTTTTTTGAAAGTTCAAAACGAATGTAAATGTTACTTATGCTGAAAGATGAAACTGATGTTTGTGGTTTCTTTGTTTTCGCGGATGGTTTATCGAGATTGAGCTAGGGTAATACATGTAAAGTTCATTTCTTTAAAGGATCAGGTATGGTGTCTGTTGTCTTGGGTCGGGTTTTAGCTTATTGTGTGTACTTCAGATACTTGAACCATAATTTATTTTGAGCCAAACTGTTTATTATAGCTGAGAATTGAGACCAAAAATAAAACACTAATTTCTTGTTTACCTGAAGCAACCAGAGGTAGGGGAAAAAATGAAGAAGAGGAATCAAAATCGAAGAAGCGATGATGCGGATAGCAAGAAGAGGAATGATATTCGAAGAAGCGATGACGCGAATAACAAGAAGAGGAGTCAAAATCGAAGAAGCGATGACGTGGATAGCAAGGACCGCCCACGCTGGAATTTTAAGAGTATTATGGAAGACATTTCTCTTATAGGTACTTCTTACCTTTTCTTCTTCTATTCTGATGTTTAATGGTTTTCTTTACACGTTTGATGTTGAAGGTAGCTATTTTCCCTCGTCCTTAAATCTTTCTGGGATTAAGCTTTGGTCTTATATTGCTACCTAGGTTTTCTATAGTGAATCTTGACATAACCCTCCATTTAGATTTTATGTCAGTTACCATATCCACCTTGATTCATAAGTGAGTCTTGTGGTAGATAATTGGAATCTGCCAACTCAGTGATTAATAATCATTTGGTGCTTTACGAAAAATACAGTTTCAGACAGAAGATATTTCTGGTTGTTTCATTAGCGAAAAGCTTTGTATTCAGGATTGTGTGCGTCTTGAATATCATATAGTGTGTCGGCTGTCAAATGAAGCTTGAAAGTAAGGACTTTGTTTTTTGTTTAATTTCCAATTGGTGTTTATTTGTTGAAGTACTGTTTTTGTTTAATTTCCAATTGGTGCTTATTTGTTAAAATACTGCCAAAAAAATTTCACTTAGCAATCGAGCAGTTATTTTATGCTTTTGTTCACTTTGGTAATGTGACCTTTTAGGTGCGTCACATTTGACATGGAAGGAGAGGAAGGAGTTGGAGAACCGGAAGGTAGTTTCTCTTGGTGGAAAGGTAAGAAATCTGAATTTACTGGTCTGATTAATGTAATATTTTGAGAGAAGAATTATGTCATACCCTATAGAATATGCTGAATGATATCTGTGATTTTCCTGTACATAGCCTCCTAAGAAGCAGAGACTACCTTTAAGTGTAGCACGTGTGCAAATGAAAAAACAAAAGGAACAAGAAAAGAAAATGGTTGAGGAGGTAATTATTTCCTTTGATACACGCTATAAATTTTAATCTCTTCTAGCGGTGAAGACTTTGACTAACTTCCACATTTTTAGAGTTTGATTCTAGGGCGATTTGGAGGTAAGGGTGGTGGTACTAGGAAATCATGGGAGAAGCGTAAGCCTGAGGACATGGTGTTGAGGTCAACAGAAGGTCATTTCAGGCATGGGGTGCTCGATGTTAAACATTTGTTAAACCCAGCACCCTCGAGAGGGAATGACATTGACACACCTATGGTAGGTCAAGGAAAGAAGAGCAAGAAGAAAGGAAGTAGAAAGGGTAAAGTTAAAAAGAAAGGTGGCGGCAGGAGTGGCCGGTAAGCAGGATGAAAGGAATTTAACAAGAGATATTAACGGAAACTTTTGCTTGACTAAAGCAGCAATACAGGTCCCTTGATTTATAACCTAAAGGATACTGTGAGCTATCACTGTGCATGGATGAGTTCTCGTAAAATACATGGCAAAGTGTGCTGGATAGATGAGGATTAAAACAAAGAAAAAGGATGAATAGGAACAAAGGCGTAGATATTCTTTGGTTGTTAATGGTTCCCCACTTCTTTGGAAGTATATTTTTCCTGCGCCTGTGGACCTTTTTTGTTCACTTTCCCTTTTTGATAGTCCTTTGATTACATGTTAGATTGGAATGCTGTTTTAACATTGGATGATATTGTTCTTGGCCCTGCATTGAAATAGTTGTAAGACCCTAATCCTTCTTAGCTTTAATTTTTCTATTTTGATGTTATATATTGATTGACTACCATATAAGGAAGATTTGCTTTTAGTATTGAATCTTGGTACCTAATGCCACCCCTTTCAACACGTAGAAAAATGAGATGAAGAAAGAATCACTTTTGTTCTGGTTAAAAGGTTTTGTTTAACTCAGAAAGCAACATTAACTGGTACCCTTCAAATTGTTAATTATATAAAACGGAAGGACATAGAGCTGTTAAGGAGTCCCGACGATTTATCTAATTTACCATCGAAGAGGGCATCGTTTATCAGCATTGATTGAAAACCCAAGAGAAGTTTCATTCAAAAGACTTCAGCTTGGATTTAACAACGGAATGGCTACAGCAAAATATTGGTGATAAACCAAACATTTAGTAGGTTAAGTGTCCTTACAGAATTCCAGTTTTTCAATAGAACGTATTATGAGGGAATTTATGTTTTTTTAGTTAGTTTATAAAGTTTTATGAATGGCTCAACTGTTAAATTACTTACTTGGGAATTGATTTCGCATGTACGAATGATGCAGGTCGTCTGATGTAGATCGGGTCACCCGTTTATTCGTCCGTACCTGCTCTAACAGTCCAGGTATGGGTTGATATGTTTTTTTACTCGATTCATATTTACCCGTACTCGATCCACCCGTTGATTTTGCGAGTGGGACGGGTCCAACTCGCGGGTACCCGTAAAAGTATTTATATATATATATATATATAAAAATAATTTTACGGGTACCCGCGGGTTGGATCCGACCCAC
>JANZLX010000008.1:6293348-6304328 GCA_025531955.1 Erythroxylum orinocense
AAGAAGCCTGATAGTACGCAAACTTACCCCTACACTATAGAGAAGTTCAGTAGGCTCACATACATATATAACAAGATAATAATGATGTAGGTTAAAAAAATAAATACGTAAAATATATATATATATATATATAAAACAGTAACAAAACTAAGCTACTAATATAGTGAGACTAATAATAATAAATAGGCAACGTTAATAATAATAACGTTGATTGCTTATTAGTCCTTATTTCTCATTGTAATATGCGACTCAACCTTAGTTTATACTTCCTCAAATGACTATCTCCTAGTTTTCATATTGTTAAATTGCCATTTTTGTGCTAATTTTGTATATAAATCTTTTTAATGTGTTGAAATTATTATTCAAAACTAATAGACTTGTTTCTTACTTGTTTTCAGATAATTTTCAACACTTAAGAGATGAAATTGAATCAAAAAAAGCAAGAAAAGTAAAGATAATTCGAATTCTCAACTACCAGAAAAATAATTGACTAAATGTGAGTATGTACAAGGACAAAGAATACCTGCAAAATCTGTTTTAAAATTAGATTTGATTCAACTAAGATCTTCGTGATTTTGAGAATCAAATTGCTACCTTATTAATGGAGATCTGCAACTTGAATATGAGAAAAGAATATCTGCTAAAGATAACGAAAAAAGGAGAGGAAGAGAACATCGAAGAAGATAAAAAGAAGACAATTTTATTATTCAATTGATAAAAATAATCTCTTTTAATCATATTTTTAAATTTATTTAATTTTTAATTAATTTTATGATTAAATATTAAATTTTTTATTTTGAAAATTTAACTTTTTGATCTGATTTTTAAAATATTAGTTTAAAGTAATTAATTTTCATTCCATATTAGATTTGACTTATTATTTATGCCTTTCAAACGGTTAGTCCAAAGTTTTGGACCTAATCTTTGCAATATTGTATTATGTTTTAGGTCAAGCGTTCGATAATTGACCACCGCCATTTCACATAATCACAGTGAAAACAAAAATAATATTATAGAAATCATCCTTCTTGGTGTACAGTATTTCTTTTCTGATACAGAAAAGCCAAAGCAGCAATCACGTACTGAATTTGATGGAATGGATGGCCTCCTCATTCTATTATATAATAATGATATGAACATGACAATTCTCCCACCATCAGGACCTTTTGCTGTTGCTGTCTTAAATTCTGTACCTCATTCTTCAATATGACCACACCCCACAAAACGACAATCCCAATTAATGCCGTTTCTGGCCGGCCCAACAGCCACCAATAACAAGAGATGGAGATTGGCGACACACACACCGTGGCTGTTGTTCAGGAACTTGGCACCCATTGATTGGGGATCTTTTTGTTTTGAATTACAATTACCAACCACTCAATTGTTTCGCGGCCACGAATCGCGCCATATGTAAATACTTAGGTATAGATTTTTTGTTCCTCATATTTTATTAATATAAATATACCCCGTATAAAAATATGAGTGAGATTTAATAAAATAAAATTAGATTTTATGAGTAAATGCCCATCTCTCTTATCTCTACATATTTTGTGGATTGTTTTTTATTTTATTTAAATATTTATATATTATTTACGTTAAATTTATTATATGTATAATATTTTTAATTTATTTTATTTTTAACAATACATTATCAATTATTATAAATAATGTACATTAAATCAGCAATATAATATCTTGTGACACAATTCCTTTATAATAAATTTTTTATTTATGATATAACTCTAATGAAATATTAACTAAATAAGAACTTATATTTAAACGCAAATTTAATTTAAATAAAATGAAAAAAAAATTTCTTTTTTCTCACATATATTCTTATCATACATAATAAAATATTATTTTATCAATTTTCTCGTAAAACTCTGCACAAAAATTAAAATAAATTAATAAAAATTACTTAAGTAAAATGTTACCTAATAAAACTAATCTTACTCTTATTCATTTACGAAATAATTATTAAACATCAAATGTTTAATTTTAAGTAGTAACATTAGTTTTAATTAAAATAAATACAAATATTTTATATATATGCATCTATGAGTTTTTAATTATAATTATTATCAATAATAAAAATTATTTTTAATTGAAAATCAGAACCTAAAGTGTAACTAACTATTGTGATTTGATTGAAACAATTGATGATATATATAAAAAAAGACTAATAATTTAAAAATAAGATAAAAGCATATAATTAGAAAGAATGTAATGTGAAATGATTTATGGTAGACAATTTTAATTAAGTTAATCAAGAAATGTCCATAATCTAATGTTATTTGCTGAATTTAAAAATAAGATAACATCATATAAATAAATAATTGATATTATCTTTATTACATGTAAAGTCCAAAATCCCTTTTCTTGAAGAAAAAAAAGTCAAAAGTAATGCAAAATATTTCGAAAACTGAGAGGCAACGATAACAACTGACCAACTCCCAACAGAACAGATGGCTACCTACCTACCGCCACCTCCTACCCTCTCTTCACCCCTCCCCCTCCCAATGCCGTTTGTCTCATTCTTTCAACATTGGTTAACAAATCAATGTCATATGTTATGACAATAATATCCACACACTCAAAACAGGGCATGGATCGTCTGTTGTTTTTATTCAGTTCTTACTTTGTCCCTTTTGATCTGAGCCGTTGGTTTGCTAACCTGGTGGTTACGTGAATGGTAATGATTTCATAGCACAGAATCACATTAGTTAGAAGCGCCAGAGGATCTGATCCCTCAAAATACACCATCTCTTTCTGTTCACATTTTTCTTTTCTATGCTATAATTCACGTTAAGGATACAATAAATTGTCCTTATTATATGTACAATAATACGAAAATTAAAAAAAAGATAAAGAAGAAAACAGAAAAACGTGCCTACATAACAACTCCGTCACATTTTGGTTATCACCTTCTCTTCTTCTTCTTCGTCTTCACCTAATAACTTCCTGCAATTTTGGAGAACAATTTATTTTAACTCAGTCAAAATCAAGGAAATCCCCAATTCCTAGGGTTTCTGAATCTGCTTCGGGAACCCTAGCTTTTTGGTTTTATTCTTTTGCTCTCTGGTAGCTTGCAATCCAAGGTCCATCTTTCATTCTCTTTCTTTTTCTAGCTTCTTTATTATGGGTTCTTTTTTCCTTTACGCGTATTCTTATGTGTGCTTTCTGAGAAGTTGGAGGAGAAAAGATTGTGACAACGACGAATACAATTTAATTATAACCATACTTTTCATGTTTTGTTCCATTATTTTGTTTAGATTGAGTTCTTGCTTGTTAGCTTTGTAGTTCGCTTTCCATGGAGATCGGCTTTTGATCTATGTTCGTATGTCCTAGTTATTTTCTAAATTTTTGGACGGTGCATTGTCCTCCGTCGGTGTGAATTTTGGACATTGAAACCAAAATTGTGTGGGACGCCTAGGATTGTTTAACTGAACTGTTTCATCTCAAAAATGGGATGCGATAATCGAAAGAAAGGATTGGATAAGCTAAATAAGGGAATGATGCAGTTGATGGAAAAACTGATCAATTTTGTGTATGGTTAGGTATAATTCTGGTTACATTGTATCCAATTATTTCGCTGATGAAATTATTCTCTGTTATCTTGGAATACCAAGCAATAAGCGTCAATGCTTCCAAATGCTCTGTTTCACTTATCTAGTGCCTGCTTCAAAATATTAGATTATGGTTGTGAGTTTTATTACGTGTTAGTTCGTGAAACTATTTAGCAGTAATTTGTAGCTTTTCTTTCATTTCTCCTTTTTCTTGCTCATAGCTGCCAAGTAGATTGTGCTCCGAGTGGTAGCATAAATAATAGACATTCACTTGTCAAAAGAAGGCAGCAAAAGCTGCGATTCTATATGTTTAGTGGTTATTAACACTTTTAAGTGTTCAAATTCTGCACGATCAATACATGTGAAGCAATGCTAATGAGATCGATCCTTCTTGATAATTATCTTTTTGTCCTAGGCATAGATATCTAACAAATTTTCTCTTGATTTCAGCGTGAACTTTTACGTTGACCATCACAATGTCGAGCCTGGGGGAACCACTAGGACTTAACAAGTTACCAAGCATGAGTACCATTGATATGATTCAAAGGTTCTCATCTGGTGCTTGCCGTCCCAGAGTTGATGATATAGGAATGGGAAGTCGCTGGATTGATGGAAGAAGCTGTAACTCTTCCAACTGTTGTGAGTAAGTACTTACGATGTTATGCTTCTCCTCTTTGTCACATCGTCTGGATTATTCAATTTCCCTTTCACATGCAATAAGTTAAACTTGTGATCACTTTGGTTTCAGAGAAGATTATGAGGAGTATAAAGGGGAAACATTTCCCTGGAAAAGACAGACAAGAGAACCATCCCAAGGTGACTCCTTTAATCGGAGGAGTACAACCATAGGCAGGAACTATAAGGTATCTGTAACTTTTAACGAGTTGACTACTTTTCTGATTGACATTATATCTCCTAAGTCAATGACAAAGACAAGTAGCATACAGCAAACAGGGTGATTTCTTGATTATAATAAAACCATAATCTTCTTGTACAGATTAGAAGATTGAGGTCATTATCTTCGATAAATAATAATCCAAGTTTCATTTCTCATTCCTGCATTGCATTTTCCCAAATGTCTATCTCTTTACATTTTATGCATTTAAAAAATTTTAGTTCCCTCTTATTTGTGTTCTGATTTTTCTTTTCCTGATATAATGCAGCTTTTGAATGGTATATCGAAGTTTGTGAAGATAGTAGAAGTTGGTCCCAGGGATGGATTACAAAATGAGAAAAACATAGTACCTACAGATGTGAAGGTTGAACTGATTCAAAGACTAGTTGCTGCGGGGTTACCGGTTGTTGAGGCAACAGGTTTTGTGTCACCTAAATGGGTTCCGCAGGTAATTTACTTCCTTCATTTTAAGTTCAATCAAGTTGTGTGTATGATGGATGATCTTGTCAAATTAGTATACTGTAGTAATGATCAGATGTGTTTTTTCATCTTCGTATCTGATTTGGCGATATCAATTATAAATTTATGCTACATTTGTTGAAGTTTTGAAGAGATTACCATATCTTAGAAACACCTTTATGCAATCATTAACCAGCGAATGAACACATGTTTATTAGGTGTTATTGCAGACTGTTTTATCATGAAGGTTATATCAGTCTATTAGTTTCTCCTTCTTCTTCTCTCTATGCCTCTTTTCGGTTGTGGTTCCTCGCTTATGTTCATTTATCTTCTTTTGTTTTTTGTCTTTTACCATTTATTTTACTGCTTCAAACAGCTGGCAGATGCAAAAGATGTAATGGAAGCTGTTCGTAGTTTGAAGGGCTCTAGATTACCTGTCCTTACTCCTAATGTAAAGGTGGGATATCTGACACATTAATTGGAGATCAAACATTGCCTTGATGGTATGTCAGAATCTGAAGATGTAATCTGTTTATTTTCTAGGGGTTTGAAGCAGCAGTTGCAGCGGGTGCTAAGGAAATAGCAGTTTTTGCCTCAGCTTCTGAGTCATTCTCAAAGTCAAACATCAATTGTAGCATTGAAGAGAGTTTTGTTCGTTATCGTGCTGTTACTCGTGCTGCTAAAGCACTCTCAATACCTGTTCGTGGGTATACATTATCTATCTTTTGACTGGAATCCTTATTGAGAGATCTGATATCTTTCTGTCATCTGCATGTGGTGCAGATTAAACCTCCTAATGGACAAATTTGTAAAAGTCTTACACCTGTTTGATATCTTTTGTTCTATTATTGTGTTGTGGCTGGAATTGTCCAGATATTATCTGTCGACTACCTCATGTTTCTCTAATCCTATTAGCTAAGATAGATTGCTGATCAGTTTTTTTGGTCATGATGATAACTGTCTTAGAGGTCTTGTGATCTGTGTTGTACAAAGTCTTTAGGATAAATGTAGGAACTATAGACATGGTTATTTGTAAGCATTATTTGAATTCTAAAAGGGTTAGCTCTTACATTAGAAGATATAGGTGATTATATTCTTGTACTAACTTTGCAGAAGTAGCATATTTTGAGAAAATGAATTGCTATTGAACTTGATAGGTATGTGTCTTGTGCTGTTGGTTGTCCTGTGGAAGGAGAGATTTCTCCTTCAAAGGTGGCTTATGTGGCAAAAGAACTTTATGACATGGGTTGCTTTGAGATATCCCTTGGTGATACAATTGGAGTTGGTACACCCGGTAATGATTATGCAATAATATTATTAGAATTTATTCAATCTTTCCTCTGTTGCTCTCTTTGTTTCATGATTTTCTCAGTCACCTGCCTCTTCATGCACAAGCAATACCCTTGGTCTGTTTGATCAAAGTGTAGCAGTTAACATATAGGAGTTTGTTTTGTTGAACTTCTTCGTTTTTCAAAATTTGCTCACCTGTTATTCTTAGGTTATCCAACACTTCTAGATATTTCATATTTTCCAAAGGGTAATCAGTGGTGCTTTTTTGTGTTGATGGCTTTTGTCTTGAATTTGCATTGTCCCCATCTTAGTAGTAATTGCATCTTTCTAGGGTGCCTGGGGCTCTTGTGAATCTTAATTCACGAGTAAAACTGATGGAGTTAACTTTACTACCTTCTAGTTGATTGTTCCAATGTAAACTCAGTTGTATTATTGTCTCTCGAGTTGGTGACATTTTGTTATTCTTAGTTACCCTCTCTTTGATGTGGAACAGGTACTGTTATTCCTATGCTCGAGGCTGTAATGGCTGTTGTTCCGGCTGAGAAGCTTGCTGTCCATTTCCATGACACCTATGGGCAATCGCTTTCAAATATTTTAGTGTCCCTTCAGGTAAGAACTATACTTTCTAGTTCTCTCTCGGGATGGATGAGTCCAAGTTAATACTGCATTTTGTCGATTAATAGCATAGTTTATGGCTTTCCATCCATGACTTGGATACTCAGGCAGCTTTTATCAGACTGTATCTTAATTCTGCCTTTTAGTCACGCCGTGCTTTCAGCTCCATTCAAATTCTTAGCATATATTTGTTGGGGATTAGTAATTCTCTATACTCACATTTTATGTGGTTATTTAAGAATTTATCGTGTATTTTTATAGCCCGATGTGATGTATATCAGTATATGTCATAACTCTTTCCTATTTTGTCTCTTAACAGATGGGGATTAGTGTAGTCGACACATCTGTGGCAGGTTTAGGCGGGTGCCCCTATGCAAAGGGCGCTTCAGGCAATGTTGCAACAGAAGATGTACTTTACATGCTTAAGGGGTTAGGTGTGAATACAAATGTGGACCTTGCAAAACTTCTTTCCGCCGGAGATTTCATCTGCAAACATTTGGGTCGTCAACCTGGATCAAAAAGTGCAGTTGCGTTAAGCCGAGTGACAGCTGATGTCTCTAAGATATGAGAGGCTTCGACCCTTCAACTTTGCAATGCCCACAAGGTGTTGTTTTGTAACATGTGTATTGCACTGTGATAAAATCATATACTTTAGAAATAAATGAAATTCAGAGCCTCAAGTCAACAAGAGGTAATTTATGTCTTGGGAATTGTACTCAACATTATAACCCTTCTGTTTGAACCATAAAATGGTCATTGGGTTCGATAGTAACTTGTGCTACTTTTTCTTTACAGTTTATGCGGGAAGAAATGTTCACTCTTTTCTACAACATAGAAAGTTCCATTACTATTCTCACTTTCCTGAACCTAAAATGGAAAATGAGAAAAAAGTACAATAAATCGTATTTTTATTGTCAACTTATTTAGAATATGTGGGGACTGGACGTAAGCTTAGTTGTTAATCGAACTAGTATAAATCTATTGTGTTATTCTTTCTCTCTTCCTAATTTTTAAATTTTCACGTTATAAGTTTATAATTTTAAGAGACCCTTTCAATTTTTCAATAGGCTCTTTTTGTTTTTATAAAGCAAGAGGTTTTCACTTTAAGCGTCAACAGACTCTTATCAATTAACAGACTCCTATCGATTGACAATCTATCTTCAATCGATGGAAATCGAAATATGGCAAGTTATTAAAGTTGGGGCTATACCTCTTACTACTGACAATGTAGAAGTGTAGACTGTAGACTGATGCCGATAGAAGAAATACACAGCTAAGTGTCAAAACAAGACATCATCTATTCTGTGCATTATCTCCAGAAGAGTACGAAAAGATATCCTATTGTTTTACAACAAAAAAAATGTGAGACAAGCTTTAAGTTACTTTTAAAGCAACGAATGAGGTAAATAAACCTAGAATAAGTCTTTTAGTACATCAACAAGAGACTATTTGCATGAAATAGGGAAAAACAATAAACGAAATCTTCGAACATTTTAAAAACATCATCATTACCTTGAAAAACTTGGGCAAAATATATCTAAATGACGAGCTGGTAACAAAAATTTTAAAATCATTACCAAAAGAATGGAGACCTAAACTAACATTTCTGGAAAATGCAAAAAATCTTGATACAATCTCACTTAATTGGTTACGAGGAAATTTAATGATTCATGAAGCCGATCTTAGGCAAGTTGAAGGATCCTCGTACAAAAGATGAATGGCATTAAAAGCAATTGACGAATCAAATCCATCAAATGATGATGAAAATTATACTGAGTTATAAATAGGTGGAGATGGCGAATTCAATTTTATGGTCAGAAAATATATTTGCTTCTACAAAAAGAAATTCATGAAGAAAATATAAGGAAACAAGAAAATTGGAAACAACAAATTCTTATCAAAAGGTAGCAATAGCAATAGTAATATACAAAATAATCAAATCATATGCTATCACTGCAAGAAGTTGAAGACATAAGACTAGAAAGTCCTCTTCTTCAAAAGAACAAAATAGAAAACCCACAAGGCATGTTATGACTGCAACTTGGTCAGATGAGTATTTTGATAACTTTGAAGAAAAAGAGCTTAAGAAAGTCAGAAATGTTTGCTTTATGGCCGAATTAGGAGATGAAGAGGTATATTATTTTAACTTTGATATTGCACATCATGACTTATATGATCAGTATAAAAAATTAACAGTGGGTTATTTCAGAAGGGTTAAGAAGTTAAAAATAATGATGAATCTTTAGTGAATAAGATTAAATTATTAGAATTAGAAAACAAAAATTTGCTGGGTGAAGTCACTTCTCCTGAAAATAACAATAAACAAAAAAATTTCTGAAAAAAACTGTTTGGAACAAAAAATAATTCAGTTAGAAGATTCGCTACTCGAAAATGACTCTTTACACCTTTAAAATTTAGTAAGGTTGGTGGCGGGTGATGAGTGATGACATGACACCATGACATAAAAGCAATGTGTTAATGATCTGGCAGTGGCATCTGAAGACTTTGGATCATTTATAGAATGAAACGTGTCACTTCTATTGATTGGGTATTACTGTTAACTTTAGCTGAATTTTAGATAAATAAAGTTAGGTTGTCTTCAACCTTTGAAAGTTGGAATTTCAGAATTTGATGTTGATATTCTTAAGGCACGTGAGGGCGTGTGGAGTGACCCTTTGGGAAGGTGTTTGCACTGTTGTGATCGTTATAAAGATTAGAAGAGTTCGGCATATATCAAAGTCTACTTTAACAACAGAATTAACTCCAAAAGTTGAGAACTAGAAGGCTGCTATTCTTTGTACAAAAGAAGCTTTGATGTCATGTAAGAAGATGAAAAAAGCTTTGTATTTTTGTATGTTGCGAAACTATTCATACATAAATTTACACAAAAATATAAAATATATGCTTTATAATTATTAAATAAATGTATAATGTACATAACGTATACGTTATAAATTAGCAGTATAAACGGTGGAGTATAAAGCGCTATTGGTATGAGTTTATACTAGTAGAGCTTTTATCAGTAGAGTTTTTCTAATAATAACTTTTCTAAGAAATCAATTGACTATTTGACTGTCATTTTAAAAAGAATTTTTTTAAAAGAGCTTCATACAGTAGACTGTTGGCAACATAAAAACAGAAAATATTTTTAAATTTAACTATATTTTATTTTGTAATAAAAATCATTTATGCATATAAATATTATTTAAAGTATATTAACAATATGCAAAGAACAATTTATTAATTATTATATAATTTTAAACCATATGAAACATAAATGAAAATATATCTAACCAAATCTTTTATATGGATTAAAACATAGTAAAACTAATATAAAAAATAAATATTAAAATATATAAAAAGTCAAATAATATTATATAATTCCCAAAATAAAAGTGAAGATAGGTTTGTGAGTATTGTGGAAATTATGTGTAAAACATAAGAGTAAAAGAGACTAAAAAATAGACAGACTCATTAATTGATCCGAAAAACTACTAAAAAAGTGTTTTTTAAGAAACTTCAAATTTGAACTTCTTAAAAAGTTATGTTTTAGCTGCCAAAAAAGTTATATCTATTAAAAAAATTACAATCAAATACTCATTTAAAAAAAAAGTTTTTGCGATAGAAAAAAATACTTATTCATCTTCAAAAGCTCAAATGGGCATATTAGGAGTTCTTTCTAAATATTTTTCCCATAATTAAGCTCCTTGTAAATGGAGGATGTTTTTTCATTTTTTTCCCATTAATTATGTTGTAAATATTTTTCCCATAATTAACTAAAATGTTGACCATGGGATCCGTTTGATTGGATCATGCATTTATGGATAATGATGGCAATTATGAAAAAGACATGAAGCTTACTTCTTATTTCAAGATGGTTATAGGTTTTTTTTTGTTACTTAATTGTGTTTAAATTACCATTTAATAATCAATCAGAGTTGTCTTGGACCACCTCTCATTTTTCGTTTTTCCTTCACCCATAAGTTGGTCTTCTGGATCAGCTGGCACACACATAATTAATTAGTTAATTCATTGGTTATGGGTATTAATATTATAGTCAATCTATTTATTATCAATTTCACAAAAATAATTTGTTTCATACATATAAATTAAGAATTGTTTCTCTTTTCTTTCAAGCAAGCATGAGAAATAAGG
>JANZLX010000008.1:6304428-6326841 GCA_025531955.1 Erythroxylum orinocense
ATGTAAATCACATTACATATACGAAATACATGCATATATGAAAGGAATACCTCATAATATATTATTAACAAATCATATTGTTAACACATGAATCACAAATGTTCATTGGCCTAGGGCACACTACTAACACACATGCAAACAGAAGTGGCATGTTAACTATCTCACCTTCATTTTACTACATGGCATCATAAGTAAAATAAGAAATAACGCATTATCTAAAGTCCAAAAATTTCCTCATTTCTTTTCATAAACCATAATTTACAACGTAGCATTAGATCCATCATTCATATGTATACATTGTCAGCCTATCAAAAGCTCACAATTCAATCTACAAAGTATGCTACATATACGAGGAAATAAACCAAAAACTAAAAACTAATGTTTAGTCCTCAGTTGATCGATCTTTGAACCATAACTTATATCAAAATGCAGTCTTAGCAGCTAAGTCGTCGCTCTCTGAAACCTAAAATTGTTAACGTTGCAATTTTGGTAAGTTTTGCGAATTCAGTAAAGTAACCATCTTCGATGGTTCACTCTTGTCATACAACACAACAGTTCATATTATCATGTAATTCACATTAACTTGGTCACGTAAAGTAATATTATGAATCACTTGTTCACAACTCTCATAATTCAAACACAAGTTTATACCATTCATTATTTTATTTCAACTTTTTTTTTTTGCAGATCACAATCTTCAATACATTATCACATATTCATACATGGGAAGTCATCATAGCAATGCAATTATTCAATTTATTCATATCATATTTGAATGCAATGTTTATGAGACTCAATTCATTTATTACCTTGTTATGACTGTGTGCCTTTTCCATTATCTCATATCCGTTGTGGATACCAGGCTCTTTCATACTGTCCCTTATCTGTTGAGGATATAGGGCTCTTTAAACACATTGAGCCTTAGGTTCTTCCCACAATTGTCTAAGCTTTAAGCTCTTTTTCACTGGCAACATCAGTCACATTTGCTTTTATATTTCATGCATTGGAATGAAATGCATTCCTCAAATTCGATCAATTATGCACATTCATATTCTTTTTTATTTGCATTTTCATCGAACTTTTAATCGGGCATTCAACATTCAAGCTGAGAAACAAATAGTCAGTCACATTTTACATTCAAGTAGCACTTCCAATGTTCTATGCATACATCAAACTCCTCAGATATTTCATGTCCGGAATTGAGTACACAAACGTCACATTTAACAATTCAATTCAGTATCAAACAGAACAAATTAAGGTGAGATCATCTTAGGTTACTCACAATTGCCCCCTTTAGCTTATTGCCTTGAAGTCTTGACAATGTCTTGAAACGATCGCTCAATGTGCTCTTCTACGTGTTATCATATACATTTTCATATTACTACATTGCTCATCATTTAACTGAACAAATACATTTATAAATGTATCATGTATGATGCATATTCAATGACAAATTCTCGGGCATATTTATTTAATAAACTGATACAAATATCAATTGTACTCCAAAGTTTCCAGAATTCAAACACTTATTAACCATTCCAGCTTTGTTCTCAAAACAGACTTTCTGGTCTACTTTGCATGATCATTATGATAAGAAAATTGGAGTATTTATGTAACACTTTCTTCTAGACAATTAAGCCATAATGTCTTAAGTTTCTAATGAAACGAAGATCATACAATTTGGTTCGTTATTCTATGAGTTTTGCTCAAATTACTACAGACTGAGTACATTTAAAATTTTTGCTAGTGCATGATCATGCACTTAAAGTTGTACAACTCATATCTCTCAATTCCATTATTTAAAAATTACAAACTTTATAACCAATTGAAGGCTAAGAGAATAAGTTACAACTTTTGTGAAGATAACTTTGTGTGATTCGTCCTACATCAATACAGTTTATTTGATAAAAACAAGACATATTTTCTGTCATAGGTAGTGCTACTGCCTATGCCAAGATTCAAATTCAAACTAAATTTCAAGATCCTTAAGGACAAAATTCAAATTCAATTTCTCTTAACAATTGTATCCAAATGTCTCTAATTTAATTTAAATCAACAATCATCAAATTTGGAGATCAACTGATCAAGATATAATCAAAATATCAAAGCATGTTCGGTGAAAGTTCTCCAGTTCATAATATTCCAGCAGATTTCCTCATTTTCATCCTAAATCCATTAATCAAATCTTTCCCTAATGAATTCAGATGGCTTTAAATTTTCATAGAGAGGAAGAACAATATATTAGGAATATATGGGTTTACGTTTCAAGTCATTTGGAAGTTGGATGAAAAAGTTATAGTCAAAAGACTTAAAACTGTTTAGTTTTAGGAAACCTTCGGTGTACAATCGTGCAATCCATTATTTTCCAAATTTTGCAGCACTTCTTCTCTTCTTCTTCCTCTCTTCTACTACTTAAGCTATAATCTCTTTACACCATTTCTAACTTACATTCTCTGCATTTCTACTCACATTCCAAGGCAACTTACCCTAAAAACAACTTAAAATTCAAAATTTAACATAAACATCAAATACAAAACTCACATACGAACTGCTCACCATTTTCTGCACTTTTCGTTTTTTCTGCCCTTGTATATTTTTCTATAGTCTTCAAATTCAACAACACTTCCATTTCATCATAAACTTTTCATCTTAGTGCTTTTCTCATAACTATAAACTCATTTAATTCATTTCTAAACACTCAAACACATTCACGCATAACCACAGTAAAAAGAAGACAGAGCACCGTGTAAACAACTGCCATGTTCTACAATTCTGTATTTCACAACTTCTCCATTTAACTCAAATTTGCACAATTCTAGATACATGTTTTGCTATTTTCCTAAATTCACAAATTCTTCATGTAATTCATGCTTCACATTCATTCACAAAAACTACACTTCTTAAACCTCTCATGCATGTATTCATTTACACAATAAAACATTTTTAAAATCACTTACTTTATTCAGTTATCCTTCCTAGCAGTAAGAGTGAATCAATGACACATAATTCGATATTCAGTGATGGACAAGGAAAAACAGTTTTGGCACAGAGTTCTTTCGGTGAAGCACTGAGAGAAAGAGCTGCAGAAATTTTCTGTTCAACACCTAACTACGTGGATTAATATCACATTGACACATGTCATCCATGCAAGTGGGTTATTTGTCAAATATTTAAAGCTGTCACATGTCACAATTTACTTAGTCCATTATTTTAATATTTTTCCTAGTCTAAAATTTTCAAATTTTCGAAAATTTCTTAAAATTTACAAAATTATAAAATAATAATTGTTATCACCAAATAAATTTTCAACACAAATAATCCACAATTATCAATTATATCTGGAAAATGTCAATGAATGCATGTACAATTATTTTAATGTGTCAAAAATAATTATTCACATGTCTTCAATTATACATAAGCATGAAATGTATTTCTAAAGTCTTTGTATATTCTCATACACACTATTTTGGGGTTCTAGATCCTAACATGGGGCAATGGTATGTTACATATATACTCTAATACAATTAGTTAAGAATTTAATTAATAGTCTTTTCTATATATTTATAAAGACATTTATGTCTCCTCTTCTCGTTTAAAATTGATTGTTCATAAACATACCGTCGGCACAATTAATCGCCCTTGTCATCACATTCCAACATTGTACTAGTGGACATTTTATTCTGATTCCATTTGCTAAAAAATAACTTTAATTCGAGTTTAATAAAATTACAGGTCTAAAAAAAACTAAATAGAAAGTTTATTAATAGTTTTTGCCATATAGTGTAAAGGCTTTCTTCTCTTCTCTTCTTTTTTATATGTGATTGTGGTACTCATGTCCGTGTGAAATTTCATAATCTTGTCAAGCCCCCAGTCTAAACTAACCCAATAACTCTAATTTGATATTAAGAGAATCACAAGACCAAAACTTACTAGCTAAGAAGTTGATTAGTAAGCTTTTTCATAATCTTATGAAGGTTTCACCTCTCCTCTCCTTTTTGATATTTATTTATCATATGAAATTTCATAATCTTGTCAACCCCCAAGTCTAAACTAATTTGGTATTAAGAGAACCATGGGACCAAACCTTACTAGCTAGGAAGTTAATCAATAATTTTTTCATAAGCTTATAAATGTTTTCACCTCTCCTTTCCTTTTCGATATAGATTGTAATATCCATCTGTCTTAATTGCTTTTGTAATCTACCCTCCTCAAACTCTTAATATCCTCATTAAGACCCAGTCTACAATCTAGAATCCTCCATCCTTATTTGTTCTAGAATTGAACTAGAATGTCTGCATTACTCCCTGTTATGGTTGTTTTGATCATACTAACGGAGATTTTGTTCTTATATAATTTGTGATGGTAATCACTTATTCTCCATCAATCTATACCCAGAACCAACAAGAATGCAAGAAGAATGAAGAATAGAAGTAACCTATGCGTGTGTCTGAAGAGCTGTCGAAGAGGAGACAAGGAGAAGCTCTTGGTTTTTCTTCAATGTTAGAAACAAGAGACATTGACAAAAAGGCCTCATTCACGTGACACTCACAAGGCAGAAGCAAATACACACACGTGGATCCCTATGATGTAGGTGTTGGATGTCTAATGTACCTTATCCTATGCACAAGGCTTGATCTAGCCTATGCTATAAGTATCCTAAGTAAGTTCATGGCCAATCCAGGTTTAGAACACTGGCAAGGGCTTAAGAATGTTCTCAGATATATATCTAGAACAATGAACTATGGTTTATGTTTTACAAAAACAGAACTAAACAAATGCAAGTATCTGACTCTAAATGGTTATGTGGATGTTGATTATGCAACAGATAAAGACACTAGGAAGCCAATTTCAGCCTACATATTCACACTTTCAGCAAACACAATATGTTGGAAATCACAACAGTAGTCAGTTGTAAGCCTGTCTACCACAGAAGCAGAATACTATGCAATTACTGAAGGGGTAAAGGAACTAGCATGTCTATTAGGAATATTAAGGGAAATTAACACAGAAATATCAACACCAGTACTATATACGGATAGTCAAAGTGCATGGTACCTGAGTCACGATCCAGTCCTCCATAAACGATCCAAGCACTTTGATGTGCGTCTGCATTTCGGCAGAGATCAAATCTCCAAAGGAACCTTCAATCTGAAAAAAAAAATACAAGGTGAGAAAAATCCTTCTGATTTTGGTACAAAAATTCTAACACAAAAGAAGTTTAATTTTTGCAGGGACTACTTACAGATCAAGGAAGCCCCATGATGCCGAAGTCAAAACTAGTAGATCTCACAAGGGGTAGAAATTAGGGTTTTAAGATTTGGGGGTTTTTTCGGATTTGAGGATTTTCTCTTAGGTTTTTTCAATTTCAGCTAGGATAGGTGTAATAGAAGGGAAAACACATGAAATCAAAGTTGATTTCATAAGAGCTCACTAATTTTTGGAAGACTAGGGTTTCGGGTTTTTTCCCTAACTCACTCGGGTATTTGATTCTGAGCAAAGATGATGAAGTAGGATGGAAATTTGTGAAAGAAACCACTTATACTTCAACATCTCAACTCAGAAATCACAAGAATACATGAATGAATGAAGACAGAAGTAAAGTGTATGTCTCTGAAGCAAGAGTGCCGAAGAGAGAAGAAGAAGCACCTGTGAGTTGAAGATAAAAAGCTAAAGCTCATACACGTGACTTATTAATCCACATCTGATGTTTCACTTCAATACAAAAACGTTTTACATACATAAAGAATAAAAGCATTGAGTTTCATTAAAGTAGCCAGTACACTATGAAGATGCAGCAACACATCATTGGCAAGCTCAAAACGCAGTAGAGAGCAACGTGCAACGCCCATCACTACAGCAGATCATAAGCATTTAAGTGGCACATACCAAAACGCAACAGCTAGAGCTTAGTGCGCAGATCAGTGACTACTTACAAAAACGCACAGCTTGGAGAAGTCACTTAAAGGCCCACGTGACACCCACGTGACACACATCCGAAGGTTTTCTTCTTCCTCAGCAAATTTAAAAGGCTAGAACACAAGCATCAGTCAACGAACAGATCACACAGAAAATTCAATCTTCAATTCTTCATTGTATTCAGTTGTGAGAGTGAGAAAATCAGAGTGGAAAAAATAGCCAGAGAGTGCTAGAGTACTAACCTTGGGTGCTGAGGAGTTTTTGAGACTCTATTGCAGGTGTTCAAGTGGAACACCCATATCTCTGTATTATCTTCTTCTTCTGTACTTCTTCACATAGTGAATTTCCTCACCATTATAGATAGGTAGGAACCTTGGATGTAGATAATGCTCCACTATCGAACCAAGTAACTTGTGTTTTCTTTATTTTTTGTAATTGATTTACATCAGCAAAGTTAACCAAGCTTTATTAGTATTTGTGTTTGAAAGATAAGCTCTATGATTTGTCAAACTCTAACGGAACGTTTGGTTCACCAGTAAGAATAGATAAGGAATGAATTGATGATTTTTTAAGAATATAATAGAAGAAGAATATAACAGAATATGTATTATTTAGTTTGATTTAAATCTAAAAATTCCTAATGATGATGTAATGCTAATGTTTGGTTTGAAAACATAAATTTGAAATAAAAAAGGAATAACTAACAAAGAGACTAAAATATCCGTCAGTTCTTACTAACTATTATATCATCATCATAATTATGATTATGATTATAATTAAATATTTTGTCAAGTATTCAACCGTAAATCATATTTTACACTTTAATTACGTTAAAACATTTTGAATTATTTATTGATTATATTTAATATAAATAATTATGACATTTATAATTATATTGTAAATAATGACGTTATTTATAATATAAATGTAAAGAATGATATCTTGATAAGTCATGTCATCATAAAAGAGACATTGATATGAAATTTGACCCATCCTTCTTTGTAAATAGAATATAAATGTTAGCTTTTGTATTCAATGTTTGAAAAAAGAAAAATATTGGTCTTTCTCTGTATAATTTTATAATATATTATTTTTCTCGCTTCTTTTAAATGTTTATTGTAATAAAAAGTATTTTTTACTAAATATTAAAAATCCATAATTCTTTTTAATTTAAGCTTCTATTTATTGATTTATTGTTGATTATTAAAAAATCTATGAGTCAATAGCTTTTTGTAAAAACTTATTAAATTTTTTTACTTGTTTGATAATATTTTATATATTAATCTTTTCTTTGGTTATGGACCACATAATTAAAATATTAAAAAAAGATTTATTTTTTAAAAAATTCCATAATAAAATAAAATTTAAAATAAACTTTATAATTTATTACCCAAACTTGACCTCTAAAAATTAAAATTTAAAAAATTAAAATTTATATTAATCCAAACGGAGTCGTTTCTGAGCCGGATTGCAAAAATTGCCATTTCTACTAGTGATAATCAGAATGTTGTGTGAGAACAAGTACTTCTTCTGGTCTAGTTTTTCTTTCTAAATCATCTGTTAAGTCTACTCCGTAATCTTCCGCACTCACTACCGGAATCGCTAGAGGCTTGAACGATTCTCATTTCACCGTTCCTCGAAGCTTCAACAGAGTAGAGAGAAGAAACAACAGAAGACTACATAGGGAAAAAAAAATGAACGAAGAAGAAGGAAGAGAAGATGAAGAGATTGTTTGCTTAGACGAATCCTTCTTTATCAATGACGAGTAAAATCTTCTTCCTCTATATATTCTCTGGAAATCCTAACAAGGAACAGTTATGATTTCACTTGTTTTGCAGTTACCAGTTAACGACATTTACGTTTGGGTCAAACGTTCTTCAGCTTTTCTGTCTCCAATCCGCTTCAAGTGAGTGTTTCCTCAGTTCTTTTGATCTGAAGTAATCAAATGGGCAATACCCATCTCGCGTCACCAGCTCTTAATTCAGTTAAACGACTAAAAATCTCTCCATTACATTATTGCAAATCGGAATGACAGAGTAGTTTGGAAAGCTCGTTCCTTTAGGTTCAGGAATATTCATTGATCTCCCTTTTCCATTGCTGGCATATGAAAATCACATGTGGGTTATAATGCACAGTGAAAACCCAGAAACACAAACATTAATATTTCGCTCTCTTTGAATTGGATGTGTTATAGGATACGGTTCAGGATGTCACCATTTTCATAAAGTAGGAAACTCTTTTCCGTTTAGTCTTTTCAGCGAAGTCAATGACGATGTTCAATGATAAAACCGTTTTGGTCATTGAACACCTCTGCTACCTATAGGCTCGTGCCTTTATGGACTGAATTAGAGAATGCTTATAATTGAGAAATTTCATTTCTTTTTGACATTTATTTTTATGTAAATATCTAAAGGTGGTGCTATCATCATATAACTTGATGTAATTGAAGCTAGTGAATCTGAAAAATTAAGCGAAATTATCAGGATACCTGATGTTTGTAGAAACAATCTAATTGAGTTATTCACGCTTAACTAGATAGCTTTTATTCTTTTGGTTTTAATGTTTTTAATTGAACCTTTCTTGATGATTTTTGAAGCTCCAAATGTCTATCAGTTTACGGCTAGAATAATGTCTTGTTTCCACCTGTTGTACAAACTTTTGTTACAGCTGATTTTGACTTGACGGGTCAACTGGTATGGCCTGGTGCCATGCTAATGAACGACTATCTGTCAAAAAATGCTGAGATGCTCAAAGGATGTTCTATCATAGAGCTAGGATCTGGAGTAGGTGAGTGTTTTCATAGATCTATTAATGCTGTTGTCCTCGTGTGATCTTAATTCATTATCTTTTTTGTTATATCTTCTTCATCCAATGTTTCTTCCCTTTAATCTTGAAAATTTGATAATCAAGTTTCTTTCTTTCGGTGTATCTGTATGTATATGTATGTATTTGTTTTTTGGATAATGATATCCTTGTGCACAATAGCTTGGCACGAAGCTTGATACCTTCCATACACCTATCTCATAATGTGCTGTAGTTTGTGTAATTGATATCTTAAGTAATATCTTTACGGGATCTCAGTTATTCCAACTTATAGATAGATTGCCGAATAATCTTATTTGTATAATACATGTATTCCAGTATGGATTTTGATACTATTAGGAGTAATTATGCCATTCAGAAAAGAGATTTCAGTTTCTCATCTTATTGGGAGACTGGTGTGTTGTTTTCTTTTGCACGTGTCTATCATATCATTTGACCAAGTGTCCAATGCTCCTAATTTAGACGGTACTGTGGTTAAGCTTTTCTTAATGTTGGATTCCACATCTTTGTTCCCTTAGAATATACTTAAAAATTATGCCATTTCTAAGAAAGCATTCTATTTTAAAAGCTCACTTTGCACAACAAGATATAAATTTTCACGCTATTGCTTCTTGTTGTTTTGTAATTTTTTCGTTGTTCTTGGTTAAAGCTCAAGTATCATGGAATTCTCCAAAGACAGATTGTAATCCTTTTATTGACTAAATTGCAGGGGTTACTGGAATCCTTTGCAGTAGATTTTGCCATCAAGTTGTGTTAACTGACCACAATGAAGAAGTATTGAAGGCAAGGCTCGTATCAATTGAAGAATAATGGTATCAATGGTACATGAACTTAGACATGGTTATGTAGAAGATGTTTGATTTTTATGATTGAGAGCGTTTAGGAACTTCTGAAATCCTGAAAGTTTCCAACTGGTGGCGGTAGGTGTTTAATAAAAGAATTTCATTATGATATTTGACATAGGCATAAATTATTTACTATTAATTGTATAAAATGTAAAGCTTATTATGTTGTTTCATTTACATTATATTTTGTATAGGTTAATTGTATATTTGATATTTAATTATTCATATATTACTATTAACAATCAGCAAAAATTAAAAAATAAATCATGTTTCTACTGGAAAATTTACTTCTATTATAAATAGGTATTAAACTGTCTTCTTTTTTTTCAATCTCCTATATAAGTTTAATATTGAATACTGATTTCATTTGTCTTATGATATTTCTTAGTAAAATAAATGCTCAATGGGCTTCTTAATTTTTTTTTCTGCCTATAAGTTTAACGAGTCAGAAAGTTGGAGTAGTTTAGATTCTTAGTGTACTAAACGAACTCTTCTAAAGTTTGTGAACTTACATGACTTCTTATTTTGAACAATTTCTTCTTAGGATGTAAGTTGACCTTATAAGTGAGATTATCCCAGCATAAATTATTGCCCCCAAAAGCAAAACCCTGAACTTTTTCTAGGAAAATCCCCTGTAGACTTTCATGTACTCTTGATGCCATTGTTCTGTGCCTAAATTATTTAAATAATTCTATCTGTAATTTTCATGTACTTTAACATATCAATCACTTTCAGATACTGAAGAAAAATATAGAGCTCCATGCATCTTCTGAGAATTGTGCTGGTGAGGGGAGAAATGGGATCTTGAACAGCAGCGTTTTGGTTGCGACCAACTGACATCTTCCTTTTTGGCATCTTAATGCAGAATTAGTAGCAGAAAAGCTTGAGTGGGGAAATTCTGACCATGTCAATCATATAGTTCAAAGATACTCCGGGGGGTTCGACCTAATTCTTGGAGCTGACATATATATCCTTTTTGTTTCCTTTCCGTTCTATCACCTCAACAATATTTGTAAATGTGTTTGATCACTAATGAGAAAAAGAATTTGCTTGTGATTTACTATCCATTCAACATAAGGAGTTGAAAATATTGAAGATTATGCGGGACTTTGAGCAAATGCTTGTTGTTTGGTTCTATCTTTATTACCATGTCTCTCATTGCACTGAGGTTTGTCCACTATTATTTGCTCCTTCTCTTTGTCTTTATTTTGAGAAACTGCATTTAGACTGGGAGAATGTAAGAACAATGCCTATGAGAAGTATAAAGAAAAAGATGACCAGAATCATTCAAAACCTGTTGACTGCAGTCTTATGTCAACTTAAATGTGTTTTACCACTTAAAGATGGTTGCATTGTCATACTTCTGCTGGATATTTTATGAAATATATACATTTATGTGCACACATCTTGCTATTTTCATCCTTTTTTTTCTGTTTCATTTGATTTATTCCAAATTTCCTTGTGAAGATGTTCGTCTAACTGTAGTTTTTTTTACAGTTATTTTTCATGCTGCTATAAATTTAGTTTTGCAGAAACAGTTGCACCTCCATTTTTCATCATGAACAGCGATATGTTAGTGTTGTATAATTTAACATCCAATTAACATGTCACTGTAATGTTATCAAAATCTACTGATTCTTAGTACATGCTTTATTCTTACACCTGCCATAGTTACTTGAGCAAACACGGTCTCGTGAGCAATCTGATGAAGTTTCATAGGTATTCACTCCATTGTGCATAGGCAAAGTGAAGGCATGCTTATGTATTGTCTTTGATATATCAAGTTATTCCATATGGGAAAATGTATATTCATAACAAACATTGCTTGTGCACTCTCTCTTTCTTTCTCTCGTGTTTCTGCAGTCCCTTTCTTACTAGTGAAAATGAAAATATCCTTGACAACATGTAAGCTTTCAGCAGTTGAGCATTCCTCCATTGTTTAATACTGTGGAACAATTACTTCGTTTGCGCGGAGGAAAATGCAAGTTCATACTAGCCTATGTATCCAGAGCTAAAATGTAAGTAACTTATCGGCTTATATTGGTGTCCCCAACTTTGCTGGCCCTTTCGTATTTTATGTAGTCTGTACACTATAGACTTCTATATTCTGGATTGAATTATTTTGATAAAAGAGTAACTAGTGAGAAACTTGAACTGTGGAGGTAAAGCAATGAATTATATCTATTGCATTTGATGCTTAGTATGTTTACTCCAAATATTTCCTTGGAAAAAGTGTTTTTTAGCTTTATTCCTTTTTTGGCAAATTGTTCTCAGTTTTGTTGACATCAGTAAACTGTTCAATTTTCTATCATGGCATTTGTTCTGTTACAGCTTTCCTTGTCAATCATATCCATCTTCTCCTTTTCCATGATAGCTGTTATGTATTTGCAGCATGGATTCATTGATTAGCCGAGAAGCTACTCAGAATAGGATGAGAATGAATGAAGTTCCTGGGACTCGAGCTGTGGTTGGAAATCTTGAAGGAGTCATCTTTGAAGTTGCCCTTCAATAAAACAATGATGAAGTGTGATTTCTTGGAAAACCTTATGATGCCATGACAGTCAAAATGGAGGAAATCGTATGCTGTAGGAACAACAATCAAGGAAAGGATTCCTTGGAGAGGTTAAGTATGCCCTTTTTGGTGTATGGATTATGCTATTTAGGTGAAACATGAGAACTACAGGATTTCATTTAGTTAAATACATGGGTGCTGTTGCCAAAAGTTTTGACATGCATAGCACAGATCAAGCTAGCTGGCCTTGAAATTCATCCACTGTTGGGTATTTTATGAATTCGTGCTTGGAAGTTTTATACGGGTTACTAGGTTGAAGCTGATTCAGAGATGCCACTTGGCCGTAGTTTATGTTGTTAATCACTCTTTAAAAATGACCATCTACTACGATGAATACATGGAGAAGGTTGAATCTGATTAGAAGTTCTCTACAAACATTCCACTATTTTATCCATTAATGCTAAACTAGTAAAACGAGTAAGTATAAAAATAATCTGACAATATGCAAATAACGGTCAAAAATCAAGGAGCTGTTTTCTTTTCATACCTGAATCAGTTGATGTTCATTGCTTATAAATTGCTAGAGGCTCTTTAATGCATCCTACCTAGATGGTTAACTTGCTTAAAGAGGAAATAAACTGCTTTAGAAACTGCAAAGTTAAGGCAACTCCCCCAAGATGCCTGGTGAGGCAGACTTCATCCTCATGCCTTTGCCTTTTGTAGCAATGAGTAGGGATGAATATGATGCAGACTGCTTACGTATGCTTCTGCATGGCTATATCCACGAGGACCAAATTTTTAGTCTAGCTGCTAGCCTTCCTTTGCTAATTAATTTATTATCTATCAATTCAAATACTCCTAATAGCTGCAGACTGAAAGCCTACATATGCTAAATTTTGGCATCAATAGTCATCAGCTGTCTAGCAGAGGGTGAAAACTGCACAACTAACAAAAAAAGAGGTTACTGCTACTGAATAATGAGTAACCGCGTACAGTTATCTTGGCAAGAGCTTTTCCAGAATAAGTTCAGACGATAGTTCGATGATAGTGATGACTATCAGGCAGGATGAGAAAAAGGAGTTTTTCTACGGATCTAGCAAATTTTTCATTGAAAAATGGCAAGCATTTCAATTGTTGGTCAATAGGCAGATCTTCTGTTCTATATGCCATGTGCCATCTATTGTTAGCCACATATTTCACAATAAATAAATGAAATCTGTGGCTCGTAATAAATGGCACAGGCCATATGAAACAGGTGATCTGTCTCGACTCACAGGGGCTACTCTGAAGTCTACAAAAGATACTGATATGGTAATGTGAAACAGAGACAAAAGCACCATGATCCTTTTTCCTTTTCAGCGAAGAATTCAGTGAAGGAAACAATGTTGATGCAATCCTTCTACTGTCATCCTGTCAAAAATAATATAATAGCAAAACAATTAAATTGGATGCTTACCAGACATTTGGCAATTGTTCATTTTCTTCAATTCTTAATTTCTAGATATTGAGTTACACTACAACAGTTTTAAACAAGTCCATGTAACAAAGCCAACATCTCCAAATATGATCCCGTCTGCAAAGTTTGATCACCAAAATTGCCAAATAAGTTAAATGTTCCTCAGAAATTACCTGAACCCCAATCAAGATTTGCCTTTTCTTGGTCGGAATTATGAAAGGATTAACCTTCAATTCTATACCTCCATTGACAACGTAACAGTTTCTTGCTTCACATATCTTTCTCTTATTATTAGGGCAACCGGCAACAATATGGGAAAGGACAGATGCTTAATCTAAGCACGTTGAATAGTCCTCTATTGGATTGGGCAAAGTTGACCAATAAAAGAAATGTTGGGTGACTGGACGTTAAACCGATGGTTTTGGATTTTGGATCAACAATCTCTACCTTTCTACAATTTTTAAGCGGCAACTAATTGCTGTTCTCCAACATTCACTAACATATTAAAGGCACAAACTACATCATGATATTGGTTTCCTTAGCATCTGGAGGAGCAGCATTCATTCTTTATCCATCTTTCTCCAAGAAATTCTGCTAATAGTGACAAAGATGGATAATTATAAGCAACAATGCTTTGACCAGGAGACTGGTCGTGTAGTTCTTTACAAAAGTACGAGAAATAGCATTTTTTGAGACAACCCCACAGGTGATGTCTCTTTTGTCAGCGATTTCATTATCTTATAATTTTGCAGATTGGATTTATTAGGTGTGCTTCTTTTCACAAATATACAGGCAATGCAAAGTAAAAGCTTTGAAGAATAGTTTAGAAGCTAATGCGCACAAGATCTTGATGCATTCATTAATGGAAGAAGATGGAAGCTTTCTATATAAGTGGTGGCGAAGGCCTGTAGGTAGGCTCCATCTCCCATCTTCGTAGAAACAAATTAAAGAAAGTTCCGATTTTTACCATGTCGCCTGAATATTCCAACGACTCTTTCTACGTGTCATCCATCAAAACAGGCAGAGATCACCATGATGATAAGCTCGATTTTACTTTTTACAGTCCGGAGCACAAAGAGCAAACACCAGCAAAAACAACCTTGACATGCAAGGTTGCAAAAAATCTTGATGATGAAGCATTGGGGTTTTGGGACAGTCGGGGTTTCATTGATGAATATGACTCGGAAACTAGGAAGAGATATGATCATGGTGATGATGATGAGTCATGGAAGGATTTGGTTACTAAAAATTCCATGGCTTTCTCAAGTGCTGCAGATACAAAGGTGTCGATGACGCCACTGAAGCCACCGCCTCGTCTCCAGTGCGTTAATGAGGTCGACTACTCCAAGTCCGGTGGCCAAAGCCCCGCCATGTTGTCGCCGAGAACTCCAACTTCGACGTTTAAGTGTCTATTTTCACGGCGGAACTATTGGAATGATGATTATGACCCATTCATGGTGGCTCTTGAGAACGTAAAAGAAGAGAAGAAATCGGGAATATGGCATTACAGTCGCGTTGGACCATTGCCGTCTTCATGCATTAGACCCCACATGGACTTGGATGATTACTACAACCACTGCCCAGACCACCATTCTGGTCCGCTCCACAAGCCAATCTATAAGACCCCGTCATTTAGGTACTTCAGTAGAGAAACGAAGTCCGATGAGTTCGTGGGCTACGACAACAGACAAAGCCAAGAATTTGATTCACTCTACAATCGTGTTTCTCATTCCATGCGATTCCCCAGCTTCAGAAGAGATACGGACAGTCCTCAAGAACCTGTTGAACATGTCCTAGGAAGCCCAAAACCTAAAGGAGCTGCGTTTGCGAGGCATGTGAGGTTGGTGAAAATGGAGCATGAAAAGCACAGAAAACATGCAACATATCCTTTTCAAAAGGTAGTAGCAGAAGAAGTAGGAGAGAAAGAGAAGGCTGAAAGTGACCGTGAAGGGAGTACAAGTAAGAGACAGAAGATGATCAAGTTTTTAAAGAAGAGCTTATCAATAGTGAAACGAGGTGATAAAGATAACCAAACACAGCCTGGAAAGTTCAGACTTCTGAGCCAATTAAGCTTTAAGTCCATGAAATCAGAAGGGAGCGAATTGCATGGAGTAGGATCAAAACTGGCATTTCTAGATAACAGTCCAAGGAGTGATTATTGGACAGCAACAAAATCAAGACTCTTTTCACCCCTAGGTCATAGTGCGAGATACTGAAGGATGATTTGATAGCCATATTGTTCCAACTATCAAAGATTGGCATTTATTTGATATTTCTTTACAGATTATCCAAACGAGAAGAAGAAAAATAATTGAATTCCATGTAAAGAAGTTCACAAAAGGACTTCAGGTTTTTATATACTTGATTTACTATGTAATAACTTCTTGTAATGTGTGGATTTTATTGTAATAAAACATTTTTTAATCAAGTTGCCTAAAGATGAGTTCATCGTAGACTACAACCACTTACCGGACTATTGTTCACAGTGGTTTCGAGGACAGAAAGTCACCAAGTTCCAAACTTATGATTACAGACTTTCATTGCTCTTCTTCAATGATTTCCATCTAAAACTCGTACTATTAATTCGTGACATAAATTTCCTAATCATATTTGCATCAATGGGAGACAATTTACATACATCAGAATCACATGTCATGACCATGCAATCCCCTCCAAAACAATGCCAAAGCACAATGTAAGACAGATAAAACTGACATCCCCGCTTATGCAGTTGAGCTACAAGACCCATTTCATATCTTAGACATGCTGTTTATATGATAGGCTATTCTGACTTGATTTCTAGAATCCATACCAGAACCATGGTGTGTTCAGGGTTCTATTCCAAGACTTCACTTGGCCAAAGCTGCTTCCACTTGGAAATTTCTTCATTGTTATATAGCTTTCTGATTCCACCATAAAATCCATCAGCCTCATTCCCCTCTTCTCTATGGTCTTTCCTGTCAATTATTGTCTGTCTCCATCGTGAACCAGGAGTATATTGATGGAACTCTAACACTACGGTGTCTGCTACCACAAATTTAATGATATAAGTGTGACAATTTAATGTTATAAGTGTGAGGAAAAGACAGTAATCCAAGTATCTACAATTATGTCAAACATGTATTATGGGATTGCCCAAACATGATAAAATTATGGCAACAAATTAAAATTCTGGAGATGATAGAGATGTTCACACGTTTCATAGTTCTTTTGTTTTGTTTAACCTTCACAAGTTATGTGATTGTAATATTTCATAAAGTTACAAGTCGTGATCATAAATTGCTGCCATTAAAAAAAAAACACTAAGCCGATGATTGGACCGTCTCCTTTCTAGCTGATTTTTACAAAAGGAAATCCCACTAGAAACATTACCTATCAATGGACAGAAATTCCTGAGGTCAATTGGGAAAATTGAATTCATCTTTCAGCGTAAGTTTCAACAGCTATAATGGATGGCATCATATCCTACAAGCCCATTTTCTTAGCCAGATCATATATTCTATTCCGTCAAGTTGCAAATAGCAGGGGGAAAAGGGTTTCGTCTGGTGATGTAATATGACCAATGAGTCATCCAATGATAAGAGTCAATTGAAGGCAAAGGAGGTCCATCAAATTCCAAAGAAGATGGAAAATGGAGTTAAAAGTTGGAAAGCCAACAATAAGTAAAGCAGCCCCACATAGCCGAAAGATTCCCATCTTAACACACTGATGGAAACCTATAGCAGACATGATGTTCTTTAAGTGCAGCTGGCCCATCAATATTCCAAAGGGGCAGGTGTTACTTTATGTTGATAGAAGTTGAAACATATACAGAAGGATTTGTCCCGGGGACCAAACAAATAGCATAACTAGTGGTCCACGAATGGAAAAGTTGGAATTCAGAAAAGGAGGAGGTCTAATAAGTGGAAGCATACTCTACATATACATTCATAAGCATTTTTTACAGGGAAAGATATTAAAGGGCTTGTTTCATGAACCTGAACTTATTATTCAAGAATGGTCCATTACTGAAACCTACCTCTTTCTCCTAAGAAGAGAATACACATAGCAAAGATATAGAATCCCAAGGATTTTATAATCTCCATGCGTTTAGAAGCAGCGTAGAAAAAAGATGAAGTGAACTCACCGCTACTATGACACCGGCAGAAAGTTTCATTCCCATCACATGATTCCAAATGACCAACAACACCATACCACCAACCTGAGATTCATAAAATATGTAATAAAAACAAGTCCAACTTAGTAATGTTCACGGCCATCATACGTTAGTGCTGGCATAGTTCATGTTAAAATGGTGCTCTGCTTTTTGAAAAAAAAAGGGTGCTCTGCTGTCTCTGGCTATTACTGACAATAGATTTAAGTTCACCGCTATTTAAAAAGTTGTCTCCGGCATCTTTTGATGGACAATAAGACGATGATTAAGGTTGAATATGACTTCTCGACAAACATTTAGAGAAAATTGATAATGGAGGGAAGAACATACCATAAGGAAACTCTTTGTTTCTTCTCCATTGAATCTCAATGTTGTCCCCAGGGCGAAGATCATTCAAGCAATCAGTGATATGTAGATCGTGCGGAGAAGTGTCAACAGGTGGTGCTCTAAGCCTTTCCCATGGCACATTATCCTCTATGGCTACTGCTCTCCTTCCATGTGGTGGGTATCTGAAGCAAAAATAATTTAGAATAAAAAATTTAGTCAACTAGATTAAACATTTTGTAATCCTTGCTCTATTCGTTATTGAGACATAAGCCACCTTTTGAGGCAAAAAGCTGTTTCCAGAATCTATAATACTACATTTACATTCAAGCTCCAATAACAAGTGAACTACTGAGAATCAAAGTCCGAAAAGACAACGTTTTCAATTACCTGGCTTGAAATGAGTCTGTACGAGGATCATAGCTAAGATCAGCGTCATAGCACGACAATATGAACCCAACATTCCCATTCTGCGAAAGAACACATGCAGGAATCGTTATTACAAGAACAAACCCCTTAAAACATGACAGACCAATGCTCTAAGCTGTTTTTAACGAAGAACTAAATCACAGAGTAGTGATCCTAAGAATTAAAATTTTAGAACTTTGAGCCAAGTAAAGCTAGCATGTGTATGATCATCATCACCTGTCGGTTATAGACCTGAGCTGGGAACCAGAAGCGGCCATTTTCAAGTGCAAGGTACCAGGACATGATTGAATCAACAGGAAAAGGACAGCTGTGCTTGCTATCAACATCAAGCTTTGATCTAATCCAAGAAATGGGTGAAACCATAGACAGAAGCTTCATGAGCCCCTTTTGGTTGCCCTGTTTACAACTGGAGAAATCTTTTCTAGTAGCTAAATGCCATTGCCACTCTCTATAAGCAGCAGGTCCAATAATCTTTCCCCATTTCTGCTTCATATGTCTTCCCCACAAGTGATCGCTCATGCACCTCTCTCTCAAAGAAGTACACACACCCGCCATATTACAAAGCCCCGCAGGTGGCAGCCTCTCAAGAATGCACTCCAAGGCCAGTTCTGGCAAGTCCAAAACTGACATCCCTCCATTCTCATCCTCATTCTTTTGTATATACGTATTAGAAGTTAAAGCCATTCTCTTCAGGGGAAGTCTTGAGGAGATTCTGGTGAAGTAAAGACTTTTGGAAAGGGTATTCTTTATCGAAGCTAGATTAGAGAATGGAACCAACTCTTTACAGAACAACTGTGACAACAATCTCACATCACTTGGCCATGGAGGCAGTGGTTTGAGAGAAAGCAGGGACTTTAAAAAGAAGAGGAAGGAAAAGCAAGTGATCAACAAGTAAAGAATCATTGAGGAAAGGGAGGATTCGATTACGGGTCAAATACACGTTTGGTATAAAACGTTACAGGATGAAGTGGAAGAATCAACCAATTGTTGAAGAGCAGTGTCAAATAGAAACAAGAGGGAAAGGGACAAACCAAGTGGCCTCCTCCTTCCGACAACCCACGTTAAAAAATTACAAGGTGGGACCTTGAATATGGAAACTAGCAGAAATTGAATGAGGAAACCTTCCAAAATTAAGGGTTTTTATTGGTTGATTAGAGAAAGCCCACCAGAACCCAGGAGTGGGCCTCCTCGGCTAAAGCTTCAAGTAACTCAAAGAGCCTAAGCTTTCATTAAAAAAAGAACAAACCTTTCTATCTTTGGTGAGATGTCACCTTAACACAAACTCAGAATCCAGATCAAACAATAATAGGAAGATCACACAAATCTCCTCTTCTAAACCGATTCGTACAGACAGCCTAAACAGCTGTCATTCAAAAGAGAGTGGAGTATAGAATCATGCAAAGGGAAGAAGGTGGGATAGATAGTGAAAGGAGATTAGATCAACGTTCCCACCGGAGAGAAAGCAATGACGGTCGTGGGGTATAGAGAAAGTTTGGGTCTTCTGACACCTGGAAATCCCAAGAAGAAAGCAAAAAGCATGGGAAGAGAAGTCTAGAAACAGAGACCCGTATCCTCAGCTATCTTAATCATGACAAGATTGAACAGAAACCTATAGAAAACAAATAAAATGGATCATGGAGAAGAAGAATACAGATCTGGGGTTGTTGAGAAACCACGGTTAGGTGCACCCAACAACCCTCAAAGATCTGTATAAGATTGTACTAAACACAATAAGAACAAATGCGACAAGAGGACATATAAGACAAGGAAAATTAATATGATCCCTCACCTCACCCCAAATCAATCAATCAAATTTCTTAAATCCTTCGACAATGAACACCTCTCCGCCCTCTCTCCTTCTCTCTTAGGATCAAAATAGTAAACACCAAGTAGTGGTGGAAGATAGAGAGAGCTATATATGAATAAACTTGAGTAATATGTGGTTATGGTTACGGAGAAACTTGTAGTGGTAACTCGTCATCCATTGTAAAATCCTGACAATGCTGAGCAAAATTTGCAACCCCTGAAAAAGAAAAGAACAGAAAAACAGTTGAAAAAGAAACAGACAACGTTTGTACAGGTAACTGATGGTTAAAACTTAATGAGGAGTTGTATCTTTCAGGTCATCGTTTGTCCCTCCTTTTCTTCTTGTTACGACCTTATGCCATTAAATAATATATATGTTAATTAAAATTTAAATTCTCTAATAGATGTCTCACGAACTAATCTCAAATATCCAAGATTTTTCTTTTAAAAAATTCTCAAATACCGGAAAGAACATATAACTACAAAAGTCAATCCAACTGATGTAAGAGTGAATTCATGTTTCCACTTTCAACTTATCTTTTTTTTTTAGAAGGTCAACTTTCAACTGATTAACGGATTAGTACTCAACAAGAACAAGACCACGTCAAGTTTAATCTTTTGTAGTTGTCAAATCCCACGTCATTTTTGCTATTGAAAGTACAATATCTCCTTTTTGATTAAGATTTGTAGCTTAAAGGGGTTTGTGATTTCAACGGTGGATCACTTGAGCTTAATGTCATAAAGTTGACAACTACGAAGGCAACTTGTTTTCGATTATTGGTCGGCAAAGTGGGGCATCGATGCTTCATTAGAGAAAGGGGCCCAATTTGTGAAGTCTTCACCTAATGTAGTAGCTACTAATTGTCACATTTATGACACACTAGCGAGCAAAAGGGGAATTAGTGAGCACCTACTTTCAGAGAAGTTGGCCTGTCCTTAATCCTTGTGTTATGGAACAAAAGACAAAGGGGAATGTCTTGACATGGATCATTCATAGTTTTAGATCTCTGTATGATATGCAATTGTTTCATGCTTAATTGTCTCCTAAAGTTTAAGCATCCAAATCGTCAATCTTTTGAGTAATTATTTGTCCTCCCACCATATTTGTCATTCTTCAATTTATAATTGAACTTTCATTCGTTTTGCATATGTGCTTTTCACTTGATAATCAAAAGGACTTTGAGTTGTTATAGTTGTTTAATAACAACTCGTAAAGTTGCTCCTTTTTTATCATAAAGTTATAAGTTTTAAGTAACAAAAACAACTTCTTTATAAAAATATAAAAAGAAAATTACATACGTCATGACCCTCTCCAAGCTCCAACAAAGCGGTGAGTCTTGCCCTTTAGATATGTTTGATTTAGTAATTATTTAATCATCTTGGAATATTTTATTTAGAATATATGGTTTACCATTATTGTATATTTTTATGAATTTACACAAAATTGCACGTTTTCAAATGCTATTGCATTGTTTGCCATGCGTTTCTTTAAAATCTCTCGTGTATTCTAATGCATGCATTAATAAGACTGGGTCGTGAGTGCCATGGCTCTTCTTCTTCAGATTTGAGACGAAATGGATTGTCCAAGCTTCAGTGGAACTTCACTTCTGCATTTGGTTCCAACTTGTAATTACAGAGAATAAATGAAAGTGAGCATCAGCATTAGAATAGAAGATTGAAGGGTTGTGTTTACTTTTTTTTTATAACATAAAACAGAAATAAAACACGACCGCACTAATATCTTTAGCTCCAAACGACTAAATTTAGTTTGGTGGAGTTGGCGGTCCAATAATTTGAAAATGCGAGACGGCTTGGATTACTGTTATATCTCCTGTTGCAATTCAATTAAACAAAAAGAAACTATTTTACATTTTACAACCATTATTTATTTAACATATGTAATAAATTAAGGGTGTGCATTGTAATCAAAATTATAATGAATTAAGTGAAAAATAGAAATGAATATAACTTTTATCATTACTTACTATATTGGAGGTATGGACTGAAGTATTATCTTAAAAAGAGATATAAAAACGTTATTTATCTAATTATAATATATTACAAACCATTATTTTTCATTCCTTACCTATTATTTTCTTCTCGTACCAACTAACTAAGCACTCACTTGATTTATTATTGATTTCATAAC
>JANZLX010000008.1:6360885-6372900 GCA_025531955.1 Erythroxylum orinocense
GCCACAATGCTCACATGAAGGAGCAGACTGCCCTGAAATTCTGGCACCGCCGCCGCCACTTCCACTCCTCCACCCTGTTCGCCCTCTCCTCCTCCGACTCCGTCCTCTTCACTGCCTCCCTTAACTTCAAACACAATGACCAGTCCACCACCCATGATGATTCCAGCATCCTCGGAGATTGGAAAGTTTCCACCTTTATTACATTACAAGCACCTTCGTTAATCGACAACCTTAGTCACGCTCGCCTGTCTTCGATCGGACCCAGAATCTATATCGTCGAGCGTCACGGAGTCTTATGCTATGACACGTGGACCCATTCACTTACTCTAAGATCTGCAATGAACTTCCGGCGAAAGAAGTTTGCTTGCGCCGTGGTATCATCTAAAATTTATGTCGCTGGGGGAGGCGGCTCGCGCGCTCCTGCGGCGCTGGTGGAAGAGTACGACCCGGAAAGAGACACTTGGAGCGTGGTAGCACACGCGCCGAGGAGGAGATTCGGGTGCATCGGAGCAGCCGTTGATGGCGTGTTCTACGTGATTGGAGGACTCAAAATCGGAGGCGCCTCGGAGAACGAAGTCCCGAGGGCAGCAGCGACAGGAGCAGAGTACGCGAGCACGATGGACCTGTACGACGTGAAGACGCGTGCGTGGCTGAGGAGCCGAACGGTGCCCGGCGGAGGTTGCGCGGTGGCGGCGTGCGCGACGGCAGCTGGGTTCTTGTATGTACTAGCGAGCCATGCAGTGGAGATGTCGTTTTGGAGGTTCGACGGGCGGAGACAGAACGGGGGTAGTGGGTTCGGAGAGTGGAGTAGAATAAAGAGTCCGCCGTTGCCGCCGCAGGTGAGGGTGGACAGTACGGTGAGGTTCAGCTGCGTGGCTTCGGAAGAAAAGGTGGTGCTAGTACAAGTGAACGGGTGCATAGACGATTTGTTAAGGAGGAGTGGGAGGAGTAGGAGGGGGATGAGAGAAGGGCTGGTATTGGTATACGATACGGTGGGAGCGGAGTGGAGCAGAGGGCCAGATTTGCCAGAGGTGATTCGACGCGCTGCTTGTGTGAGTGTAGAATGTTGAGAGAGGAGTTTGTCGTTATGGTAGGAGACAAGTGAGGCTTTGATTTGTATTCACGACAACGAAAAGAGGGAAAGAGCTCTGTTTTCGGTGCAGGTCCACGTCCTAGGCTTAGCTAAGCCTAGGCTTTCATTTGAGATCTAAATCTAAACTCTACCCTTTGACACGAATTATGGTGGATGTTGAATGGCCTTCGTTTTCTGGCTTCAGCATTGGATTCCCGTCCCGTCCCATGCTATTATTGTTATTACTTGCTATTTCTTATTCAACGTCGAAAAGATACTGTGTAAAAAGCAGATTCGAAGGATTCAAGCTTTTAGTCATCTTTCTTACCATTACTCAAAGACTATTGTGAATGTTGATATTTTCCAGGAATGATGACGATGATGCTACGTACAAAGAACAAAGATGAGGTGTTATATTATAAATGGGTGAAACTATAGGTTTCGAGGATTACACTACACAGTTGGTTCTTCCAGTACATAGATTTTATGTAAGAATCATCTTCTACTATTTTCATATACAACATACAGTTGTTTCATACATATCTCAGGTCCAGTCAACAAGAAATAACAAAATGGTTCAGATAAAATAACTAAGCAGTCATCAATCAATCTGTAGCATTCAAAAGGCATACAAAAACATGCCTTTGCTCTGGGCAGAAAATTTCAGAAAGCCGGAGAAAAATCATACTGTAAAAGCCAAATCCTAGCCTCACAAACGTATATTACAAGTAAGAACTCTATATAATTACAATTAGTGGGTGGATTTTGCATGGAGGTTCCTTAACTTTCTAAAGGTTCCTGTCATCTGGCCCAGCTAGTACGATCTGGTATTGCAAGAATTTGCAAACATGCAGTAAGTCTTCAATGGTTATAACATTCGAATGGAGGATAAGGAAAAAAGATATTGATTATACACATTTCCAGCAAATATTATCAGACATGAGAAAATGCATTAGACAAAATCATAACTAGGTATTTTGAGGGACAAAAATCAGAACAACTGAAGATTTTATCAGCTGAGAATAATCAAAATTAGTTGAAGAAAAGCATACATCAACAGATTCATCAAATATGGACAAGTCTGAAGAAATTTGTGAGAAGAGCGCTTACATTGCAGTCAAAAGCAAACCTCCTGGCGAGCATAATAGCTGCATTTCTGTCTCTCTCAGATTCAAAAGCTAAGATAAAGGAAACACCTTTCTTTGCTTGCCAGAACAATGCCTGAGCAGCAGCATTGCCACCACCTCTAACTCCACACAACTAAAGCATGAGATAACAGTGTCAAACATGGTTGCTAAAAATGTTAATCCAACATCAAACCATCCTTTGTAAAGAGGAAAGTTTCCCAATCTGATATACCCGCATTGAAGTGGAGTAGTATTCCTTAGTGACTGTAGACCTTCCTTTACGAAGCTTCATTCTCATCTTCCCCACATGAAGCACGTGAATAGATTCGGAGACATGGTCAGCACCACTCATTTGGGTAATAACCACCTAAGAAAAATATAGTTAAAACCAAGTACAAAAATCAGGGCATATCTAGATTAGAAAGCATAGCTAATAAATATTTCAACTCAAACAAAAACTACTATAACTAATATAGATGGAAATTGAGAAAAATATGAATAGCATCATTGATTTGCCTAAGCAGAACCTATTCCCTCTTGGTCCATCTAGCACGTAGACAAGCTAGAGAGTGAGTGACCACCACGATTAGGCACACATGTAAACTAGAATAGTTTGAAAATGAACAACTCTCAAGTAAATCAACCTAATGCATGATTAACTAATTTGGGAAATGCTTAAATAGTTCAAGGAAGACTTACATTAAATTCAACGTCATGTTTTCGAACAAGTGCCTCTACATAGCTACCCAGACCAGCAGCTATGCAAAGAATTATGTCAGATTTGAATTCTATATATTATGTATAGTAAACGTGAAAGACTCATATACTTGGAAAAGGACAATCTTGAAATGAAAATTTTGAGAAAATTTGTTGCCATGAAACCAGCATTAGCACACCAAATTAAACCAGAAAAGTAGTAGAAGAGAATACCTGGATCAATGGCACCAGTCGTAGACAATGTGATATGCTGATCGTTACATACAATTTCAGCTTGCAAGACTTGCCCAACATCAAAAGGCTCTGGAGCATAAACTGATTTTGTAGCTCCTGCATCAATAGATGCCCAATTAGTCGTAGGTTAATGTTGTTATCCATAAAAGATCTCATCAGAAGCAGCTCACGATCAATCGTGTCCAACATCAAATGAGATGACTATATTCTTCTAATCGATGAATCATTCACAAATGATATTCTGTTGTCAATTGTGACCTCTAAATCCATCAACAACAGATTATTCTGTTGTCAACTGACCTCTAAATCCATCAACAACAGAAACTTTCTTGTATCCCCTACACTACCACCCCCAAAACCCCATCAAATCGAGAAAGGAATGGACAGAAACCGAATTTGCTGACTTGGCTCCTCCTTGCCACTACCTGATATAAGCTCCTTCTTGCCGCCTTCAAATGACACACGGTACCATTGGATCGAACACTTAGAAAGTTCTGGAGCATTATCACAGCAAGGCTTGATCCGCAAATAAGAACCTAAAGCTTCAGACCCATCAAATTCATAAAATTGGGAAATATTCTTCTCCCTTTTCTTACTCATCACCAGCTGGAGGAGATAAATGAAAAGTGGAACATGCAAGGAGTCAATAACAGGTTATCACAAATAAAAAGGAAAATCTAATAGTTCATGATAGTCGCAATCAAGGACATAGCTGAACCATTCTTATTGCCGTTACATCAAGTCACAGCAAAAGAATATTAAAAAGTCCAGGCAGTTAGTCAGAAGCTATACATGGAAATAATAGACGAGAAAATATTCTTTAAAAGATGACTTCTCAAAAAAAAGTTTCTTTGTGCGAGAGTCAAGATTTCCACTTTGAAGAACAGTCCAAATTCTTAAGAACTTGGATATTCTGAGAAGCTGCCAAGTTACAACCAAATTCCACAAAGACGCACACAATTGAGTCTAAATTTTCACTTTAAGGTGAAAATATTTTTGGAAGCAAGTTACAGAAAATCAGAATGGTGGGAAAATTCAGGATAAAGGTAAGAATTATCAAAGGTGAGCAGAATACCAAGAACATTGCAACCCATAACCTTATCCTTGGTCAGAGCAGAAATCAGGAAGAAGCTGAAGAACAATAAATGACAGATGCATAGCATCTGAAAACTACAGAGATCCCGGATGGACTATATACCCAATCATTACACACCAAAATGGAACCATAAGTATACCTCTTTTTGAAGCTGAAGAGATCGTTTAGACTTCTCAACAAGTTGAACCCTCAATGCTCGCAATTCATGTTCCATGTCCATCACCTTCAAAATTTTATCAATTAACCAATAAAAGAATTGCAAGAAACTTGTGTTCAGATACTATTATAAAGTTATAATATCAGACATCAATTGAAAATTCTTGAAGAAAACAAATAGTTCCAACCCCGAGAAATATTGACCATCATGCCAATACTAATACATAATGTTGTCCTCCGCTAAAATGGACAAAGATATGCTCTATAAGGCTATTTAAGCATAATAGAGTCATAATACAATTCAAGTTCAAGGAACAAGTATCAATTTTGACTCAAGGACTAAATATCATAATTCAGTGGAGGAAACTTGAACAAAAAGCACCAATAAATACCTTGCTTGGTTGGTGCAGCATTTTGATCCTTCTCGCCTGTTGAACTTCCTTCATCAATTCTTCCAAGTCCTAATAGCCACACCAAATAATTTGTCAAGGAGATATGAAACAAGCTTCGTACAATTCCAAAGACGAGAACCATAAGAACATGAGAAAGGATATGCAGCTGCCACGACCATTCCAGAATTCATGCTTTTAATGGCCACACTACAGGAGATAACAGTCAATGGCTAATCCAATAAACAACAACAGAAAAACGGGAGCAATTGTAACCCACAACAAAAATTACAAGACACAAGGCTCCAATTTGTATCTAAATTTCTTACAACTACCACTATGTTGCAAGAAACAAGAACAAAGAACAGTAATTATAACATTCCCTTTAAGGCAAAAAAACGAAGAACATTAACCTGCTTCCCGGAAGCTTGAGACGTTCGTTCATGTTCTTGAAGAGCCTCTTCAACCCTCTGCACAGCTGCTCTGGCACTCTCAATCTCAGCACGAGCAAAGGCCCGCTCCTCATCAACTAGTTTCTTGGCATGTTCTGAGGCCTAAAAGGGATGTACATGCTCAACACAGAACAGTGGATACTGACTACAACTTATGTGTATATATACTAAAGGAGAAATCAGTACAGAATGTAAAAGCTATTGGGATTTATGTGTTCCTATTTGATCCAGTATGAAGATAGGGAAGAGATAAATGAACATAAGAATAACTGCATAAGAAAAGTAGAAACTTAAAGGAACCAAGATGAAAAAGTTAACGGGTAATTGATCTCCTGAAAGTTCATAGGTAGATAAACAACAGGCAGTAGTCAGTTGCTAAACTCTGTATCTACTTGACCAAGATTACAAAAAATGTAAAGCCTATTTTTACTTTATAAATATGTCAAAAAAAGGAGAAAGAAAGAAAAAAAAAAAGGGGAGAAGATGACAGTTAGGGACTTGTTAATTGCATTACCTGCTTAAGAAAATTTGCTAACTTCTTCACTTCTATTTTTTCATGAATGAGCTCTCCTTCCCTTTGAGTAAGCTGAACTGCTAATGCTTCTACCTGGAATTTTAAAAAAGAAACATTTAAGTTGGGAATGGTTACTTTTTCACTTGAAAGATAGCATAGGCAAAAGCAGATGAGCAGCAAATCAAACAAATGCTAGCAATTAGAAACATTCTACAACGTACAACTATGAAATGAAAGAAAATATACTAAACAGAGAACCCTTGTATTTTCCTCGTGGAAGATAATAGTGATCTAAAGTAAAGTTCCTAATAAAATCTCAGTTTTGTGATAGAATTATGAAACCATCATAAATTAACCAAATGGTTGTTGGGTCCAAAATCGTTGTGCTTCATTCTTATGGAAGTGAATAACAATGAAAAACATTTACAAACGCATGTTCCTCAACCTGTCAACTGAATTCGTAGAGGTCAACTATGAAGCCTCCAACCTAACCCACGCAAAATCAAATCGGTCTCAGATATTAATTTAACACTTTACATCCTAACATAAAAGTGAAATTCTGTCATAATATGGCAACAGAAACCCTGTCATCAAGTCACATCTAAAACACTTTTAGAATGATTAAAATTCAAGAGAGCAATCAAGAAAGAGCTACCATAATAATAGCTTCCTCAACATCATCTTTGTTTCTTCCAGCCACACGTCCTCTTAATGATTCTAGAGCATCTCTAAGCTTCTTCAAAAGAACATGTTTCTCCAGTGAAGCTGCCTCCCTGAGTCTAGCCTACAATACGCAAATGACTAAGTTAAAAGCACACTTTGGCGTCTGTTATTATAGTTTATCTATATCACCAATCAATTTGTGTATATCCCAATAAACAAAAGAACCTAAACCAGAATTTTCAATAAAACAATCAAAGTAGCATACCAAATCAAGTTTCCAGAAGCAAACACAAACGACTACAAAAAAATTTATCAATCTTACTTCTTCAGACAACTTAGCAGCTGCAGCCAGACCCTTCTCGAATTTGCTGGCAAGGTCACGCACAGAAAGGCGTTTCTGCTGCTCCAAAAGCTGTGCAGTCTCACGGGCAACAGCCTCTTTCATGGAGAGCACTTTTGGGTCATTTTTGGCATCCATAATCTGATTGTTAACCCCAATTCTATAATGAGGAAACCTACTTGATGCAAACACAACATCGGCCGACACTGCAGGGATGGCATTTTTCTGCATCGTATCTCCAAACTCACGGGTGACCCTTGTCATGATTTCACATTAACTACCCTGTTTGACAATCAAAAAGTAAAGATTAACATATTCTTAAAGGACTTCTCAACCTAAAGCAAAATGTGGGTCAGTATTTTACCAACTGTATTCATTCAATAAGCTAAAAACAAAGTTAAACAGCCCAAGATGAGAAATTTTCAGGTCTCTAACAAATGCAATAAAGATGCGTACTTTGGTCAGTTCTAAAAGGACTCCTCAACCTAAACCAAAATGTGGGTCAGTAATTTACCAACTGAATTCACTCAAGAAGTTAAAAACATAGTTAAACAGCCCAAGAGGAGAAATTTCAAAGTCTCTAACAAATGCAATAAAGATGCATACTTTGGTCGGTTCTAAAAGGACTCCTCAACCTAAAGCAAAATGTGGGTCAGTATTTTACCAACTGAATTCACTCAATAAGTTAAAAACATAGTTAAACAGCCCAAGAGGGGAAATTTTCAACACTCTAACATATGCAATAAAGATGCACACTTTGATCAGTTCTCTCAACAAACAACCTACCACGAAGAGAACAACAAGATCAGGAAAAGAAAAATATAAAGGAAATTTTCACGGCCCAAAAATGCTTGACTACAAACCATCAAGTACCATTAAAATAAGCATGCAAAGGAGTAGCAAATACTAAAAAGTTGGAAACTTTCGAAGTCAAAGCTGAACATACAGAAAAGAAACCCTAACCCTCTACCAAATGCAAGTTAAAATCGCAAGTTCAAGGACCAAAAGAAATAATTAAGAAAGGAGACCCAGAAAACAGAAAGAAACGGAGAGCTTGGACTTACAGGTCAAGAAAAAATGAAAAATGTATCAAAGTAGAAGTTGGGATTGAGGATTCTTCCAAAATCTTGGATCAGATGCCAATGCTAGTAAGCTATTGATTGATGTGATTCCCTTTTATCAAGAGACAACGGAGAGACTTCTGAAGCTGTGAGAACAGGGAAAGTTGGAATATGGAAAATGAAAGGAGATGGTAGGTATGGTACTGGCCTTTTGCTTTTCCAAAATGGACCATACTTGGCATGAAACTGGCAAATTTATTACTGAAAGAGCATGTTTAACTTCTCCATTCACTAAAAACCTTTGAGAGTCTTACGGGGGTCCCACTACCACTCTATCCAGTGTCTTTCTGACAGAAGGATGTGGTGCGTGTGGCCCACTGCTTTTAACTAACGACAGCTAACTGTAGCTGTCGTTAGTTAAGATATACTTATAAAGATCATAAAAACAAACATATAATATAAGTAATTACATGATTATCACTTGTTTTGTAATAACCTTCCAACCTCCTTATCCAAACTAAAATCTTTAAGATACTAAAAACTTTTATTTTGGATATAATTTTTATTAATAACAAATAAAAATCATATTAACGTGTGCTACATCCCTTACCTTTGAGAGAAAGCAATTCAATTCAACCTTATGTTTTGTTTGTGAGATTGGCCATTCCGTACGGTCCTATATTGCAAGTTGTCATGTCATGTAAGTCAATAGCGATGTAGCACGGTTGTCCAGAGACACGTGTCTGTGTTGGACACTCACTAATATGCGGTGGATACGTGCCAAATTAAAAAATACTACATGGATTATATGCCCTATTTACAAGATTGATCTTTTCAGGTTTTGTCGAGTAGATTAGGAATTTTATAAACTGTTGATAGTTTTTGGGATTTTGGTGGTGGGAGTCAGTCGTTGTCGATAAGTATAATTAGCCGCTGGGCTCATGGACGTTTCCTCTTAAGTTTTTGAATTTGGGGGGTTCTGTGGTTTACGTTTGCTGGGTGTGTCTGCCCTAGGTTTTCTGGGTTGATGTCATGATTTTGGGATTTTATTGTTTGGATCAATATTAGGCTTTTGGGGAATGGGAATTCAAACCGTGGAATCTCAGAATAATGATCAGCAAGCTCATCAAAATGCACACAATTGATGAGGCAAGACTCATGGTACAGCCTCACTCTCAATGAGGCCGAGAATCAATTGGGAAATCTAGGGAAACCCTTGGGGAGCATGAACCTTGACGAACTTCTCAAGAGTCAAGAATGTATGGAGCACAGATGCAACTGAGTCCATGGACGTGGAAACTACTTCCTCTGCTTCACCTGTCCAACGTCAGGCCAGCTTAACTTTGGCCAGGAATTTGAGTGGGATGACTGTGGATCAGGTTTGGCAGGAAATTCAACGAGGGCAGAAGAGGAGCTTCGGGGAGGATATGAAAGGGTAAAACAGGGAATCGTCCCTTGTGGAATAACTTTGGAGGACTTCTTGGTATAAGCAGGTCTTTTTGCATAAGTATCTTTACGTCCTTCCATGGAATTGAGCACTGTTGATGGAATGAGCCCACAGAGTTTTCCCCAGAGAATGGTTTTGTCTCCTTCCTCTTCAATTGGCACATTATCAGACAACGACACCAAGCCGAAAAAGGATGCCCCGGAGGCACTTGAGAAGAACATTGAGAGGAAGCTGAGGAGAAAAATTAAGAACAGGGAATCTGCTGCCCCTTCTAGAGCGAGAAAGCAAGTGACTTTTGTTTTTTATCAACTTCCATATCTTCTATAACATTGCCATTTTGGACCAACTTCCCTTAATTTATGGCCAGAAAACTGATCTTTGTGGCGGGTTGCGTAGGCTTATCATAACGAGTTGGTGAGTAATTTCACGTAGGGAGGTGAATCTGAAGCTCAAGAAAGAAAAGGCAGAAGCTTTTGCATTACATAGTTTCTTATGAAAAGTTCGAATAGCCAATCCCCCATACTCTCTGCTCAACCCGCTACGAAAATTCTAAAGCAAAACTGCTCAAGGATTACTGATATTTTTAAACACATAATAACAAGCTACAGTGATTAATAAAAAGATACGTTTTCCATTTTGTGTAATCATTCTTTAGCCCATTGGAAATTTTTTCTCCAGATTCCGTAAACGATGCTTTGAAAGTCATTTGTTAAAGGCTCTAGAAGCTCTCATCTTTCGTAGTTCCAAAGTCTTGTGGGCTTTAGTTGAACTGCTTAACAGACCAAGACTTTCCCGGGGTGTTTTTATTTGGCTATTAGTGGGTTTTCCTTCTTAACTATGATTTGAGACCTACTGCTTAAGCATCTCCATAGGAAATCAGGGACTGAAGCTTATCAAAGAATACTTACCAACAGACCGTAGCGGCATTATTCTCCTTAAAAGCTAATGGTTCAGCGGATCCTCCAGTTTCATTTTTGCCCTTTTGCTTTTCTGTGGTTCTACTGGTTAATATGGATTTGACTAATTGTTAAACTGTTTCCTGGTAGGAGCAAGTGGTTTGATTTTCAGCAGGTTTCGCCATCCTGATGCTTTTCCTCGTTTATTATGTTTTTGCTTTGTTTTACAGGAATTTGATATAAGATTTCCATCTGAAGCCTTGCACCAGCAAAAATATCAGCTTAGGAGAACAAGTTCAGCCTCTTTCTGATATGTGTTGTATTGAACAACGAGAGTTTTGTATATGGGGGAATGGAATCAGCTGACGGCTACTGCTAGGTTGCTTTGCTTTTGTTGCTGACATGGTTCCTTTCCCTTCCAGGCGATGAATAAGTAAATATATGTACATTTGGTAATTAAATGGTGCCATGTTGAGTGTTTAAAATCATAGTGGAACTGAATGATTAGGTTGTGAATTTGACTATATGATAAATTAGAAGCAATACAAGTACTTGTAATTATTGGTTTGGGGTGGTAAGTTGTAAAGGTTCCATGGTCCGTGGAACAATCATCGTTTCCATTTCTGCAGGATGCCAAGCATACTATGAGATGAGAACCCACATGGTCCTCTCTTGCAAGAATCAGGTAGATCATTGGTTTTACAAGCCCTTTCTGTAATACTACAACCATATATATTTTTAAAAAATTGCGACTGCTAATTCTACTGTGATTAAAAGAGAAAGGAAAAGCTCTGGGCAAGAATATGATGATTTTGGAAAAAGAAAACAGTTTGCTTTTCATTTTCATCAACAGACAGACTTGTAGGGTAAGTCTTTGATTTGTGCTCGAATGTATGTACAGTAGTTAAGGGGCTCTTTGATTTTTTTTCCACTATTTTTTGTTGTCATTTATGTAAAAAGAAAGTTGGTAGGTAAAATGTGTTTGTTTAATTCTATTGTGATTTTTTGTTTTTGAAAATAAAAAAATTACAACCGTTTACAGAAAAAGGAAAATATCGTTTCTCTAAATTTTAGCAACATATTTTCTTCAATAGAAAAACAATACATTTATGTTTTCTATCTCTATTATCGTCTTTAGTACAACTTCGTACTTAGCACAACATCCAAAAAAATTTTAAAAGACCCAAGCTTCGATTCTTTCTGTCACACATAGATGAGATAATTCCGAAAGTAGCAACGAAGGCTAGAGATTAAAAATTTAAAAGAGATGCTATAATCTTTAAGAAAACCAATAGCAGAATCTCATCAAAGAGGAGGGAAGTAAAATTTGGTGCAGGTAAGTCTTTGAAGTTGTCAACGGGTCTTGTGTTGAGTAGTAAGAAATGAGTTTTCGTTTTAATGGAGTTTGGTGATGTTGAAACAGGGTCAAGAAGACTTTCGGTTTGGGGTAGGTGCGTGGAGTTGCGGTTTTTATATTATTGTTTGATTTTTTAAATATTTTTTATTTTAATGCTAATTTTTAAAATTTTTAATTTAACTATTAATTTGTTAAATTTTGTATAAATCTTTATATTAATAAAATTTTATAAAATTTAAAAAATATTTTAATTAATTTAAAATATAATTAATTAATTTAAAAATACAATATATTATATTAGAAATTATTAATATAAGAATATGGTTACAAAAATAGAAATAGGAGGATAAAACTAAACACGTTTTTATTTTCAAATTTTTATTACAAATCTCAATTAAATATATTTTTATTTTTAATTTGGTACTAGAAATCACAAAAAATTTTATTTTTATTAAAAATAAAAATAAAAAATAGAAACTGCAACAAAAAAATAA
>JANZLX010000008.1:6374331-6395913 GCA_025531955.1 Erythroxylum orinocense
TATTAGAAATTATTAATATAAGAGTATGGTTACAAAAATAGAAATAGGAGGATGAAACCAAACACGTTTTTATTTTCAAATTTTTATTACAAATCTCACTCAAATATATTTTTATTTTTAATTTGATATTAGAAATCACAAAAATTTTTATTTTTATTTAAAATAAAAATAAAAAATAAAAACTGCAACAAAAAATAAAAATGAAACCGCTCGCTCCTAAATGATTAATACTCAATTACGGAGAGTATGTACTTATCTGTATAGCCCAATCCATAGTCATTGTAAAAGCCCAAAACTAAAACACCCACATTCACGCAAACAGAGTGAAGTCCCAAATCCGAATCCCAAATTGACATTTTCTGAATTTCCGAGTGAGGTAAGCGCGCGAGAGAGAGAGACGGGAAATGGGGAAGTCATTGGGACCCACCGGAGAGTTCTTCAGGAGGAGGGATGAGTGGAGGAAGCATCCGATGCTGACGACTCAGTTCCGCCACGCCACTCCAGGTCTCGGCATCGCTCTCGTCGCCTTCGGTATCTATCTCGTCGGCGAACAAGTCTATAACAAGTTCTATGCTCCTTCCTCCTCTTCTCACCACCACCAGTCCGATTCTCACTGATTCCATTACCCATCCGTCTGTTTGATCAAAGGTCAGTTATTGCTTTGTGCTTTTCTAGTTCGCGTGCGTGTAGAACGGTTACAATAAAGCTTTCTTTAGATTGCTTTGAATTTGGATTTACGGTTTGAAGCATCTTAGGGTTTTGAACCAATTCAAGTGCCTTGACATTTTAGATTTGGATGATATGGCAATTGAGAAGGCTATTTACGCAGACCCAATGTGTTCACCTTTTGTCCGTCAGTTGAATGAATTACAATTCACCTCTTTATGGATTTGTTGCTTGCAGGTTGAAATTTGGCGGCAACTCAATGCTTGGACATGTGTTTTTAATTTCCTTCATTCAATAAACTGTTACTGGACTTTGAGTCTTTGACGACTGTCATTTTAGTGTTTTTGTCATCTTTATATATTTTAATTTCCAGGTTGTTGGTACTCCACTCATGGCTACTCTAGCTTGTGTAATAAACTTTCTTCCTCTATTTTTGCTTTTCTTCCTTAATGTCTGTCTGCATCTGCGTGGTTCTCCTGAGTCCTGACCATTGAAATTTATTTGAAGTTGGGGAAACTTAGACATCTCTTTGATGACTCATCTGTTGTATGATAACGCATGTTTCTGATTTCAAACGTCTCTCGTGTTTAAGAGCTCAGGAAGTAGTATTGCTTACAAAAGATTGATCCTGCTTATCTTTGGGCTTTATCTTCAGACAAATTGGTCTCGTGCATTTTCTATGCCATTCATAAAGATCTTTGTTAGTCCGAAGTGCTATAATTTTGATACTACTACTAGAGAATTTGTGCTCTGATGTCAATCTGCTATATATATATGTCCTTTTACAGTTATGTGATTTAATCCTTTGGTTTTAGCAACAGGTGGTTTATACAGGCAAACCTTTTCAAGAACTGTTTGCTCTTTCTTTGCAATTTTTTGGGTGTGATGCTAAAAGGCAGTTCTTTATGTCTGTAAAAGAGTTCTTCTAATTCCTAGGTTTTACTAAAAGCATTATGTCGTAGTTAATGGTTTGCAAATTTCATAGTTTTAGGAGTCATTTGAATAGTAGATGGGCAAATTTCAGTTCCTATGTCCAGCCATGATATCTGGAACTAGGGAGGATATTTATTTTCAGCTGGATCAAACTTATTTGCATTGAGTTCATGTTTGACATGGTATGTTTGCATGCATAAGAGCACGAGTTGTTAGTTGATATCACTCAACAAGGATGAAGGGGTTATAGGATAGGGCCAATAAGCTGTTTTCATCCTTTGTGAGCCGTCCAGCTCCAAACATCACAGCTATCACACTATTGCCTTCGTGGCAGTAGAGACTTAGGCTCTGAGTGCCTTTTTAACGTTTTGCTACTCTTTCAGGTAAATAGATACCTTCAAGGCATTACCCTAGTTGGTAGGCTTAAAAAAAGTGAACCTAGTTAAGCAGGAGTGGCATCTAGTTCGGAGTCATCATTTGAGAGCAAGTGTAAGCATGTGGGTGGCATTCCTTTTCGCATTAACCGAAAAGAGGGTCTCGTAGTATCTTCGTTGATGTTCTGTAAAACGAAGGTTGTTATGATAATATGATGAGGTGCTTTGCTTATGATTGCTCATTAAACTTGTTCTTACCTGTCTAATAAGTTACTCTTCTCAACTTCACTGGATATGTCAATGAGAAAACAAAGAAAAGTGATCAATGACAATGTTTATGTTTGAAAATTACTTAATAATTTAAGTTTAAAATAATATTAATATTAATATTCACATGATCATAATAAAAACAACAATTAAAAGATCAAAAAACTAAATTAGGATTTTATAAATGGTTAATAGGATTAAAAGAAATATTTAGTGAAACACCAAAAAGATGTTATTCAACATGATGACTTCACAATTTAGCACATGGTAATCAACCAACCCCAATTATCTCAAGAACTTGCATATGTTTTCTTTTTTTTTTTTTTTTTGAACGAAGGAATTCGTAGTCACTATTTTTTAGATGCGTATTAGGTAAATCTTTAGATTGATGCAATAGGGTATTTTGCATTAGGTGAATTTCATACGACAAGCTTAATCAAAAGAATATAGGTAGGGTAATGCTTTTTAATCTCATGTCTCGCCATTTCACCAATCCGACCACCCTTAGAGGTCGTGCTATATCTTTACTAAAAGTAAAAAACATAACTTATCCTTTTGAGAAAATACAAACAAAATTTCACTTTTAGTAAAAAATAAAAAATGTTTCAAGGATTATAAATTTATAATATCATCAAATGTTTTAAAAATTGAATCAGAAATTAATCGGTAAGACGAGAGATTTAAGATTTAAAAAATTTAAACGGTTTTAGATCATCATTAAATTAACTAAATTTTGAATAAAATTAAAATGTAATTAAAAAAATTGTTTTTATTTGTTAAAGAATTGAAGTTTAATTGGAAAAAATATTAAATAAAAGTAATTGATTAATTTTATTTTATAAAAAATTATTAATTTATAAAATTTAACTGATTAATTAATAAATTAGTTAAATTTTAATAATAAAAATTAATATAATTAAAAATAAAAAATCTGAAAATTTAAATAGATTAAAGTTTCGATGATTGAATGGGAGGAGTTCCAGCTGTACGATGGATTCCTTCCTTTTTTTTCGTAAGTTTACAATGACAGAGGTCCAAACCTTTATAGGTTATAAACTCTACGCTAATAGAACAAGTTAGTAAAGTAGATAAGCTCTTCCAAGGAGAGAATGTAATACACGACAAGTAAATATTAACAAAATCGTCTTCAAGACAATGAGTTGGGAGTTTTGACTTTTGAGTCGTTCACAAAATATCTCTTTGTTATATTTCATTCTTGGACGAATTCTTCTATTGGCGTGCAGAGAAACAGAGACAAGAAAGGAACAAAAACAGAGCAGCGCAAGATTGAAGCACCCAATTTTAGTTATTTAATTGTCGTCAATAGACCAACTTTTTCCACTTGACTAACCATCACAAGAACAGGGCAACCAAAACAGTTGTGATGGTCTCCCATGCAACTCATAAAACACCCAAGTCAAGTTAAAATTTTGGTGGGAATTCTTTACGGGTAAGAAGTGGGAATTTGATTAGAAGTTGAGTATGGCCGAGGACAGTAGCAGAAGTGGAGAAACAGATGGTTTACTGGAGAAGGGATACCATAAGAATTGTCCAGGATGTAAAGTGGACCGCTTGAAAGAGTTGGAGAGGGGTGTGCCTTACAAGAATTTGTCTTATATCTGGATTGTTTCTCTCTGCACCGGTAACGTCTTCTCCCTTGTTCTTTGACATCAAACTTCATTCGTTGTTCATACCTGGATACTATGTCTCTGTTACTCCTTATCAAATATTTTCTGAAACTCTTTTTTTTTTTGGGTTGTATTGACGGTGGCTTTTATATCGACTCTGAGTTGAAACGATACGTGGAAAGATACAACAGATGAAGTCGTTGTATGCTTTGAAATGTCTAGGAAAGTGGAAAAAGAAACTGGAAAAATGAACTGGGTTTGTGTTTATGGATCAAGAAATCAAGTTGATCTCTGGATTTCTAAATTTTATCATTATTCTTCAGAATAAGCATGGTATAACCAAAGTTTCATGTCATGTCATCACCGCACGTCTTCCTGTATCATTTGCTCTCCAGGGGCCAATTATTTGACTCAGTTATTATGCGTTGAACTTACCTGGACTATCGCTGCTTACAGTTCAACTACTATGACTGCCCTCAACCATGTCCCGCACGCTTCACGCTTATAAAATAACACTTTGATGTTCTCTAACAAGCTAATTTTGGGTGATAAATAGTGCATGGATTTGGTAGAAAACATATTATTGGCTGGGATGGCTTAGTTTGTAAGTAATTTTCAGCATGTTCCAGCATAAGTCGACTATGCATATTTGTCATTATATAAATTTATGTGTTTAATGTGAGCATGCTCTACTTTTGTCTTCAGTGTCGACTTCCTCTGATGTTCTACCTTTTCTTCCTTACATTTTTCAGCTCTGCCAATAACGTCACTTTTCCCTTTCATTTACTTCATGGTAAGCAATTTTTCAAATTAGAAAATTGCATTCCTATAATGTCGTTAGTCTTGGTTGCACTTGCTTGATTTACAGAGTTTACCCGAGTGCATGATTGTGAATGTTTAACATGTTTGGTTGAGATTGCCTGGACATTGAAGTGAGTTTTAATGCTTTTACTGCAATTTGTCTTGTCAATAAAGTTCACTTCATCTGTTTTTATTCCTTAGTTGTTTATATCTACTCAATACAGAAGAAAAATTGGGGAAATTAGATCCAACAGAAAGACCTTATCTTTGGTCTGACGGTCACAACAGCAGTCAGAGGAGTTGATGGTTCCTTTTGTCCATCCATAAACACTACCATGCAGACTATTGCTTTGTTTTCTTTTATAATGTAATTGCATTGGTTAGAAACATCATAATTTTTTTTATCTTTTATTTAATCAATACAGCTTCTTGTGAGTTTTTATGGTGTTATTGATGTTTTAAAATAAGTGACTATATCTTTTTTTTTCTTGAATTATACTTTGGGCAGATAAGGGACTTCCATATTGCTAAGACAGAAGAAGACATTGGCTTTTTTGCAGGTTTTGTAGGTAATAATTTTGATTTTCCATGCGTCACCTGTTCTTTCAGCATGATTAGTCATCAGTAGAAGAATGCTGATTGAATGTTGCAACTTTTGTTCTCGCTTAGGATCTTCATATATGATTGGAAGAGCACTAACATCAGTTTTCTGGGGATGGTTGGCTGATCGACATGGTCGAAAACCTGTTATACTGTTAGGGACAGCTTCTGTGTGAGACATCTCAGCACACTATTTTTTAGATTTCTGTCATTTAAGAAATGAAACTATGCCATTTCAAAAATTATTCTCACGAACTGGTTGTGTGATAAATAATTTGGTCTCAGGGTTGTCTTCAACGCTCTCTTTGGTCTCAGTACAAGCTTCTGGATGGCACTTTCCATAAGATTTATTCTTGGCAGTTTGAATAGTCTAATTGCAACTATCAGGGTATGTAGTTTGCATTTACTGCATGCATGTTTCAACCAAGCATATAATACATTTGTTGCGGAAGCTTAATACAAACTGGTTTCTATTTGCTTTTTAGTCTCATAACATCTTTGCTCTCTTTTAATCTTTCCTCTGTTTGTCTGTGTCCAAGGCATATGCTACTGAAGTCTGCAGAGAAGAGTATCAAGCGTTGTCATTATCTGTAGTAAGATGATTGCTTTATAATATGTAATAGTTTCTGAAATCATTTAGGGCAAATTTTTATAGTATATTGTTAATTTTCAGGTTAGTACATCACGAGGCATAGGGCTTATCATTGGTCCTGCCATAGGAGGTTATTTTGCTCAGGTGCACCTAAAGTTCATGCAAATACAATTGTTTTGTTGATAGTTATCGTTCTTACAATATAACCATTACACTTTTGGTTGGGGACTCTTGCTATCATTTACAATTGCAAGCTGCAAGGGTTATATGGTTGACTTCATTATTTTTCATGTTTCCACGATTCAAGTTATTTTATTATTTGTCATCTTTACACCATTAAATTGAGAAGCTGACAAACCTGTTGCCTTAATTGGGTGGTTGTATTATTGCTACTAAGATGTAACTTGCGTAAATACGTAGAGTTGGAGTTTAACACGCACGGGCTTGACATGGAAATTTCGTATCCACCAAAATTGATGAACAATTTTGTGTATTTCATCACTACACTATGCTTTAGAAAACATCCTTTTGTTTCTTAACCTGTTCTTTTATTTATTTTTTAATTGTATATGGCAAGTTCTAGTTCCATATGACTTGTTGAGCCTTTTCGTTATATGCATGTACCAACAACATTAGCCAGCTGATAAGTACCCGAGTGTATTTTCTGAAAGCTCAATTTTTGGAAGGTATTGTTATATCTTCTTCAAATTCTTGTTTCACACTATACTAGCCATCCACTTGTATTTTGGTACTTCCATTTTTCATTTAAGCAACGTTTGACGCATTTGTTTCTCTGCTAATGTCTAAAGATGCCAAGATGTATAATTTTGCAGGTTTCCCTACTTCTTGCCCTGCCTTGTAATATCAGTTTATTCTCTAGGAGTTTTCATAGCTTGCTGGTGGCTTCCAGTAAGTTCCATTGGCTAGCTGATATTTCTCTGTTATTGAACTAAGATCTAATGGTTTTTACATTCCAGATACCAGCCCTTGAACTTGTGTATTATGAAGTCACTTCTGGGATAGCCTATGTATACTTTGCACACCATAGCCACTTGTAGAGAAAACAGGATATTTTCATGTCCAAATAAAAAACATTTCTCTTAATACACCCCGGTTCTGTTTGGATTATCACTCATATATGACTAACCGTTGCATTAATTTAGAATATTTTCTGTTCCTCACAACAACCCATGCATTCATGTAGGAGACACTGCACATGCATGACAAAAATGTGAATGAAAGACGTGATTCAAGTGAAATTCTGGAGGCTTCTGCAGAAGAATCTGGCATGAAGGAACAGATAGCAGAATCCAAGGAAACAAAAATGTCTCCTAAATCAAATTTATGGACAAACTGGCCTTTGATGTCTACCATCATTGTATATTGTATTTTCTCTCTTCAGGAGATAGCCTACTCTGAAGTAAGTAAATTTTCTCTCATTAAGAATTATCAAGTCTTGTCATTATTCTGATTTAGAAATCTGTTGATGGTGAACTTGGCTTCTAAAGCTTTGCAGGTTTCAAAAATGTTCTCTCATTTACCAGCTGTGATATTTGACATTTATCAATTTCTTGCAGATATTCTCACTTTGGGCAGTAAGTGATAAAAGATTTGGAGGGTTGAGCTTCTCATCGCAAGATGTAGGAGAAGTTTTAGCAATTTCTGGTATGACTGCTGTGGATTTTTTTTTTGGATATATTTAATTGTGAACAATTTGACGCTTTAAGAAAAAATTCCTCATTCTTAATGCAACCAATTCTCAGGATATCTGGTAACATGTACTTAATTTTGAACTCTTTTAGTTAGAGAATGACGTGAGTATAAAGATGACGACTACTATCCGTCCAGAGGTTAAAATAGTTGAATGAGTACAGAAGTTGTTAGATGTTCTTTCTATCAATGAAGAATGAGATGTGCTTTTTAAGTGATCTTTCGAAATAGTGCAATTGTAGCAACTGTGAATTGCAATTCCAACTACTGTCATAAATTAGTTGCAGTTGATGCAATATCAGCAATATACTAACCTTGGATCTCTATCAAACGTCCTGTTGGGACCTGGCAGAGGACCTCATTCTTCAGATGTCAGTACATGTAGAACATCGGAGATGAGATAATCAAATTCACAGCTCACTTCAAGGCACTGCTCTTAAGATATCAACTTACAGTATTGCCTTGTATTTTCAGGATTTGGCCTTTTGATGTTCCAGCTTTTCTTATATCCACCAATTGAGAAGATGGCTGGGCCTCTTATAGTAACACGCCTTTCAGCAGTAATCCTCAGCTTTTCCTTTCTATCCACTTATATTAAATCTTCTAATTTTTTGTAAATCTATAACATGGACACCATGGGTAACTTCAGATCACTATTTATTTTTCCTATCCGAGTCTTGTTCAGGCAATATCAATTCCCGTACTCTCAGCTTACCCTTATATAGCCATGCTGTCTGGAGTGATGCTACATATAGCCATTAATTTTGCATCCGTCTTAAGGAATACACTAATGGTGAGTACCTTTTTCCTGCAAGAGTTCTGCAAATAAACGTTTTACTTGAATTTTTTGGGATAAAACGAAGGAACACAAGTCTAAAGACATTATTTAGCCATGATTTCCAAGCTTATGCCATCTCTTCTCCCTTATAACCTTTGAGACATGGAGATAAATTTAAATCCAAAGCTCCAAGCCACATGGACTAGCCATGCCTAATCTCAACAATTAACTTGTTGATGGCATGCAGGTATCTCTTATAACCGGGTTATTCATATTGCAAAACAATGCTGTGGTGAGTTATGAACACTTTGTTTTTTGGCGCTTATTTCACGTTTCTGCTACTGTATTAATCATGATTTTTGTGGATGCTGGATATTTGTCATACATGATGCTATAATTTAGCCTCAAAGTCAGAGAGCGGCTGCCAATGGCATTTCTACGACTGCAATGTCAGTTTTCAAGGCTTTTGGTCCTGCAGGTGGCGGTGCCATGTGAGTCAGAGCGTCATATGAGTATCCTTGATTTTGCATACGATGTTTGATTATGTGTGCTGTCTATTTACCATCCTGAACAATTTCTTACATGCTTATGTTCTCCTTTTGCACATTTTCTGAGTGAAGTTACGCGAATCCTGAAAGAGGTACTAGTTGCTAAGATTTAGAGGGTTAATGAAAATTAACCAAATGTTTTTGGTCGTGAACACAAACATTTGTTGGGCATACATGCAAGAATATCTCAGTACTTAGTTCTTTGTCTGGGTCTGTACCAAACACGCCATCATGCTACACGGTCATGAAACCTCATTTCTTTTCCTTCTCTAGGCATCATAGAGTGAACATATACATGTTTTTGTGCCTATTTGTGTGTATGAGTTGCGTGCACATATCTATTCTTGCCGATTAATTATATGATCATTGTGAGTTTGCAGTTTTGCTTGGGCACAAAAGCGACAAGTTGCTGCTCTTCTCCCAGGTGAATCATTTATTTTACTCTTATAGTTCATGAATGGAAACACCTAACCTTCTCTTGTCAAAAGAATTTTAGAAATCCCGATTAATTTTCATCGGGAGTCCTCCTGATCTTTCATATATTAGTGGCTGTTGAATTTCAATTACGTTAAGCCTTTATAACGTCGTTAATAAGAATTTTACAGGGCCATTAGTTTGTAACTCCCTAGAAGCCCTTTTATCTTATCAGTTGCATTCTGTTAGTGTCAGCATTGTCTTCAATGTATAGATGAGTTCTGTTCACAGATGTTCTCCCTGTGTGCAACTTCATACAATCGGATATTTTTCTATGAAGTTATAGAAATGGTCCTTTTTTCTCACATTTTTGCTCTACTTGGGTACATATCACATCCCATTCCAGATATACTCTATTTTAAACTGTTTTGTTCTTTCTCTGGACATTACAGCAATTTCATATGGGCTTACTGAAATGCAGGTGATCAGATGGTGTTTTTCATATTAAACTTGCTCATGTTCCTTGGGTTGCTAATGACTTTCAAGCCATTCTTGGCACTTTCCTGTGAGTGAACCACTACTAATGCCTGCTTCAATTTAAGTATGAAGCTAATTGCATAGAACCTTACGGTGAATATTTGCAGAGTGTGGACGAAGCATTGGAAGTTGATGAACAGAAAGGATTTTACAATGTTATTGAAACTTATCCTTCCTTTAGGGGGGAGTTTTTAAGTGTTGTCACTTGTAATGGCAGCCCCATTAAGAGACTAGGACAAGGAGCATCCTCCTCTATCAAAACAAGTCAATTATGTGATAACTGCAAGTTTGACATTTGCTACCTATTTGGTGAAGCAAATATAAGCAGATAGAATATGATATAGTGATAAATCTTGTTCCATTCTTTTGTGATGCATGATATAGTGATAAATCTTGTTCCATTCTTTTGTGATGCATCTTCTTCAAAGTAGTAATACTAGGAAATGTACAACATTGTTTCAAAATTTTCTTGCTTAGCTATAATTAAATAATGTTTAATCTTTTAATAATTTTTTAAATTTAAAGTCGAGCTATTTAAAGTTTATAATTTAATAACTAATTTTTTAAATTTTATATAAATTAGATCAAAATGTTTTTTTTAATTGATGTGGTGTATTTACTAAATGTTACGGTGATATTCATCTATTAGTTATGTTCGCAAAAACAATGTTTTAACTTGATTTGTACGAATTTTGAAAAATTAATGATTAAATTGAAAATTTTAGAAAGTTTACATTTTTAAATTTATTATCTCAACAATGAAAAGAGTACAAAGGATCGTAATTTTCTTCAATTTAACTAATTTCATGTTGGAAAAAGTTCAAGGTTAGATAAATTAAACAATCAATTGTATTGTTTTGTGTAATATTAATAGAATTTGATAAGTTGATTTGATTTTTTAAATTTTAACTTTTAAACTTTTAAATTATTATTTGTTATATAATTTTAATATAATATAATATTGAAATTCTTAACCAAAATACAATGTCATTTTGAAATCAATATAAACTAATATTAAGTGATTCTTATTAGCTTTGCCGATTAGTTTGGTTTAGTGACTGTTTAAATGAGCTTTTGAGAGATTAATAAGTACCTTTTTTTTTCACTACAACAGTTTTTTTTTTAAATGAGTGTTTAACTGTAAAATAAAAAAGTATTTTTCAATAGATATGACTTTTTTGGCAGCCAAAATACAGTTTTTTAAGAAGCTCAAATTTGGAGCTTCTCTAAAAAACTTCTGAAATGACTTATTCAAGTAGATTTTTCAGATCAATTAATGAACCTATTTTTTAGTCTCTTTTGCCCCTATGTTTTGCACATAATTCTCACAATACACAAACTCATCTTTATGTTTATTTTGCAAATCTATTATTTGGCTTATTTTATATGTTTTAATATTTATTTTTATATTAGTTTTGTTTATGTTATAATTCATATAAAAGATTTTGTTAAATATATTTTCCTTTATGTTTTATATGACTTAAAATTATATAATAATTAATATATTGTGTTTTGCATATTGTTTAATATACTTTAAATAATATCTATATGCATAAATAATTTTTATTATAAAATATAGTTAAAATTAAAAGTATTTTTTATTTTTATATTGCCAAACAGTCTACTGTATGAAACTCTTTTAAAAAATGCTATTTTTTATATGACAGCTAAACGGTCAACTAGCTTCTTAGAAATTTAATTCTTAAAAAAGATCTACAAAAAAAAGCTCTACGAATAAAAATTTTACTAATATAAATCCGACCAAACAGAAGCGTAGTATAACACCACAGTTTGGACTTTGATTGGCATATAATCAGTTGGCAAGCCTATTACTTGTTCAACCATTGGGCCCAAACTTAGATAGAGAAGCCTATCCCTTGATCTTTTCCCCTTCTGTGTCCAACAGTAGTAAGTGTTTCGGGGTTTAATCTCAGTTCTATAATCGGCGATACCTCCACCACGGTTACTTTTCTTTCTCTTTTCTTCTTTTCTCTTCTCTTCTCAGGTTAGGCTTCTGACACCCTCCATTCTACCTTTTCTGTGTGTCGATTCTATTTCATTTCATTTGGAAGCATTTTTGTTGTTAGGGTTTTATTCTCATTCAATTGCCGCTATATCTGATCGTTGTAGGGTTTGAATTTTCTTTTGTATTGAATCAGGAAGTAATGTCTGGAGGACCTGGACTTGAGTCTCTCGTTGATCGTAAGTTTGCTTTTGAGTATTTTGTTTTAAATTGTTATTCTCTTGTAAGTTAATGTTACTTCGTGTTTTCTTCGAAGTTTTTTCCGAATTTTTCACCATGTTATGAACTTGAAGAATTTGTAATTGCGGTTTAAATTCTGAACTAAAGGTTGTTATTAGAATAAATTTTCAACAGAAAAGATCCATAGAATTCTGGAAAGATGGTACATATGTGTATAAAATTGATTCCAGTGAGAAGTTACTTAACAATACAAGCTTGCAGAGTCAAGTGTATGCCTTGGCTTGTTTAGCAAGTATTTGGAGCTTTTTGAAATAGCCTTTAATGATTTGCTGAATTATGATGAAAGGAAGAGTTGATAAATACTCAATGTTTCATTGCATTCAAGTTATTTTGGTGAATTTGCACTGGCCTTCATTTTTTAATTTAGTCATGTTTCAAACTACTTCCTTTTGCACAGAGACAATTTCGGTTATCACAAATGATGGCCGCAATATAGTGGTATGTTGTGTTATTCATTTCATGTTATCTTTTAGTGTGAAAGTCTACATTTTTGCTTTTATTTCAATGTTTTTCATTTCAATACAGGGGGTTTTGAAAGGTTTTGACCAGGCCACAAATATTATTCTTGATGAATCCCATGAACGTGTTTACTCCACCAAGGTTTGTATCCGTGGCCGTCAAGCTTCATATTTCATTTTCTTTTTTTGGACCATCTTGACACCTAAATTTATCATAAAAAGGGAAGTATGCTATTGTAGAAATTGGATTCTGTTTACTGGCTATACTTTACCTTAAGTGTCATTATGTGTGTGTAGCTAGGCAACATGATAATTAGTGCTAAAAACAGCTTGTTCACTATCATGCAGGAAGGTGTTACACAACTTGTTCTGGGTTTGTACATAATACGAGGTGACAACATGTAAATTTCGCCACAAACATATACTTTTACCTTGATATTACAATGTTATATATGTCACTGTGTGAAAATTTATGCTAGTTCCTTTGTTACAAAGACTTCTGCTCTTGAATTCTTTGCAGAAGCGTAGTTGGTGAACTTGATGAAGAGCTTGATTCTCAACTTGACTTGTCAAATTTAAGAGCTCATCCTCTCAAGCCCGTTATCCATTGATCAGATTTTGTTGATTCTGCAAGGACCAATAGATCGCATGTTTAGTGGATTTCTTGATTCTTATCCTCCATGTCTCAACATATAAATTTCTAACGCTTGTGGACCTAGATCTGCTTCATTGTGACTTGTCACCCAAGTCGGGCGTCTATTTTGTCTTGGAAGTTGTATGAAACGGGTAAATTTTCCATGGTTAGACCACTCTAACCTTTTATGTAATGAAAAATTGCAGTTGGATTATTATGTATCAATAGCCTGATGATTGTGGTGGAGTAGGTTGGGGGGTTTAAGAGGATAAGAATTCTGAAAAGAACAACAATTTCTAATTGAATCATGCCAAAGTTTCCCAAGGAGCTTGTTAGCAATAAGACCATAAATCAACATTACCAACAGGTTGAACCGGGTCGGGTCTGGGTCTCCTTAGGTCCGATATAATTCGACACGTTTTGAGTTGAATCAAGATTTTTTGTCATTTCTAATTACTATAAACGTTGAATTTTGGACATACGTGGATTATCTCATTCCAATCTTCCTTGTCAGCATCTCGTTTGAATTAGCAAAGTCACACTCATGGTCACGTGGTAGATGGACCCCTACAATATAGGACATTTATTTTCTACATTCCACGTCAGAAGATCACATCAAATTCAGTAATCATGCTAAGAAGCGAAAAATGAACCGTTCCATAAACTAATTATTATTCTGTCTGCATATAAGCGTGGATAAAAATAAATAGAAATAATAAAAAATATATATTTTTCAAGATTTTTAATTAAATATTTAAATATTTAAAATTTATTGAATAATTCTTTAAAATTATAATAATATTAAAAATGAAGACATTTTTTAAACATATTAATTCTTTTATAAATCAATTTGCCTAGTGGTTGCTCCTTTTAGAAGCGGAACAGGATAATTCAATTCTAACTCTGTTTTACGAGATCAGATCACTTGTTTCATTCTTATTGTTCTAACTTATCTCATCCACATTCACATAAATATATAGATGAGATAAATTGAAACAACATTAGAACAACAAAAGTAGAATAGCATACACTTCTGATCAGTGTTCTGAAACTCAAACCGGTCATCAAAACAGTGGCTTTACTGGTCACCGGTTTGATCGGTTCAACCACCGGTCGAACTTGTGTGACGTAATAATTATGCAATAATTATATTTAATTATACATAATATTTAAAAATTAAAAAATTAAAAAAATTGTCTAACCGGTCGGACCGATCCGCCGGTCAATTACCGGTCAATTGATCGGTTCAGACTGATCGGTTCAGACTGGGTCAATTTATAACTAATTTTGAAAGATAAATTGGACCAAACCACCTATCAATCATCGATTGAACCGGTCAAATCGGCCAATCCGGTCTAGATTAAAAAACAGAGCTTCCGACTATTTTACTGAATTTCATATGTTCTAAAAAGGACCCACTTTTACATGGGCCCACCTTATTCACTCCCCTCATCTAATCCAATCCACCTTTCCCACCTATGAAATTAAAACGGCATACTTTGCTTTGTAGTAATATAAAAGGCAAGCAGTGGTAAAAAAAGAAAGGAATAAGAAGAAGCAGAAGAGAGGTCAACATCTAATCAATCACAACACACGTCTTTTCTTCTTATCCAATGTTCTGTACCTGCAATCATCATCATTTTCTTTCCGTATTAAACGTAGAGGAAGATTATGAAATCGTAAATATACAGCCTTTCATTTCATGTACCTTGGCTTTGGCTTAGATCTGTCTATATATATATACATATAGGAAAGAGAGAGAGAGAGAGAGGAGACTTACGTTGATTGAAAGAAGCTGAAGACTTGGAAGTTTCAGTTTTGAAGCGTGTTTTGCCAAGGGCTATTGGTCTTGGGAAGGAAAAGGGATGGGAAATGCGAATGGGAGAGAAGAAGATAGAGATGAATCCCAGCAAGTTGGCATCTTGGACAACGGTGGTCGGAGTGTAGCTTCTTTAGACCCCATGTCTGCCAGTGTTAGTCCTCCACATAGCCCTGCTCGTTCTAATTCCCCTCTCTTGTTCGCTCCTCAGGTTAATATCTTTTTCTTTTTGGTGATTAATTAATTGGTTTGGTATCAACAAGTTAAGCTAGTATTCAATTCATTGTTTTTGAACTGTGATTGGATCAAGTTCTGTTGATTTTTGGTGCTTGTTTCGATATCTGAGATTAGGGGCGTCACCTCTTTGTTTAGGAATTAGGAGCTTGAATTGTTTGTTTCTTTTTCTCTTTTCCCTGGTGTTGATAAATTAGCCATTTTGTTTCTTGTACATGGGTTAATAACAAAAGGATTTGAATGCTTATTGGCATGTTGCTGAATATGCTAACTCTACTGGATTGCTGTTGAAAGAGTTGGAAAAGAAAATTAGAAGATAAGTCCATGATTAAGCAAACAATTATGTGAAATCTTTGCAGCAGACATACTGTTTCTTTGGTTGAATGAATTTATGAATTGGTTGCCTGGTTACAATGTTCTCTTGTATTGTTAAAAGTATTACCCGTCTTCTTTAAATCAAGTGCTTTGCGTTTTCATATTTTATTTTGATCTCACGCCACACTTTTGACTTCTGATTCATTCCTTACATCTGACTATTAATAGCAGATTTAAGTACTGTTTAATCTTAGTATTATTAAGTGCTCGTGTCATGCTTATATTTGACTTGAAAACCAGCTAGGTATTTGAATGCATTTTCAAGCAAACTGCTGCGATAACTTCTACAAAGATGACAATCACCTTGATCTCATACTTAACTTTTCTACCTTGATTCCCATTCTAATTCCATCTCACCACTCTTACTTAAAAACATTATTCAAGGGCATTCATTCAGCACTCCATATAGAATTGAACATGTGGCAAACTCCGATTTAACTGTTGACTTGATTTTACAAGTATGCGTTCATAATTCACTCTTATGCTTATTTTCCTTATTGTTGCTTTCCAACTTGGAATATACCAATTAAGGGCATTTAGCTATTATTTTGAAAATGATGATGCCTATCTGGGCTTTGTGCTTTCATTTCTAAGAATTGACTTGAAGCTTGCAAGTGGTAGGGTTAACTGGCTTGGTTGATGGGTTCTATGTAGCTAGAGAGGGATAATTATGTTCTGATCTTTGTAAAATTATTGAGGAGATGAGCTTATACATTGTTTGATTTTGGGATGCTAAGATTCTTTATATTAGATGAAAACAAATGAGGAGAATGACTTTTGGAAAGTGATGTTTGGCCTTTTAGGGCTGGCATAGTGGGAGCTACTAGATAACATGACAATGATTGTGAGATGTGTTGGAATTCTGGGACTCATTTTTCCACATTGGATTTATATCCAACCCGACTCTTGGGTTTGCCAATTTATCTGTTCATGCAAATTCAAAAAGTTGGACAGTTTCAATAGGTTCAAAGTGCTTGACTAGGGAAAGGTTGTAAAAAATGCACTCCTGACTTGTATTAAAATAAGGAACGTATCAGCTTTGTTTTTAAGGTAGTTTATTTCTTTCATATGACAAGTTTTTTGTCTTGACTATTGTAGCGGTGCACCTTCTCTTTCTGATTGTATCAATTTTTGTTGTATGCAAGGTTTGATCTGGTTAGTTACCGTCAAATGTCTTTAACTGCAGGGAGCCTAGATTTCAAAATCTTTTTCTTCTGAGTTCCTTTATCTCACTTAATGAAATATTTGGAGTTCTTTGAAATATACAACGCTTGTCAAAGTGTGTAACGTCTGCTAATTGACTGGTAATTTTGCTACTGTCAAAGTTGCATTAGATGAGTTCGATCATCTCTAATTCATTACACTGTGCGTGTGAATGACTAATTGGACAGGTGGGGAGGATGTAAGCACTTTTAGGTATTTCTACTCCCCGCCACTATATTTGGAATATAATCTGATGAATCAGATTCTTCTTTTGGAATGAGGAGATCCTTGGAGAAAAATATATATGCAAGGAATTCTAGATCTACGGATCACTGAGGAACTTGGTGGTAAACTGAATGTTATTCAGATGGTTATGACTTAAGGATCTTGTCTACATCTCCCTGGGTAATTTGCCTTATACCTGATTTGCTGTAGTTCATTTGTGCGTTTGCAGGTTCCTGTTGTTCCCTTACAAAGGACTGATGGCCCTACTCGCCTTAATCAAATGTGGGGAAATGAGTCTCACGGAATGGTTGATTATACCACTGAACAAGGAATCCCTATCATTATTACCTGGAATTGTGGTGGTTCTGATGTGTATGTGGAGGGATCTTGGGACAACTGGGCATCAAGGCAACTTTCAACTAATTAATTCTTTGTGAATATAGTGGAGACTTATGACTATCAGTCAGCATGTAATGTGTGGGGATACTGTCTGTGGTTGCAGGAAGCAATTACAAAGATCTGGTAAGGATCATTCTATTCTTTTAGTCCTCCCAGAAGGTGTATACCATTACAAGTTCATTGTGGACGGAGAGTGGAGATATATTCCAGATCTTCCTTATGTGGCCGATGAAGTGGGTCGTTTCTGTAATCTTCTTGACGTTAATGTAAGCATCGTTCTTTGGCACTGACCGGCATTTGAGGCACCTTAACTATGAGCTTGTATTCTTTCTGTATGGTTCTTGAGTGTGCTTGTTCTTCCTTCTGAGATATCATAAGATAGATGGGAAAGATAGCGAAGACGAACCATATTCAACATATACGATAACACGGGAAACGCACCTATATTTTCACATTCACTTGCAGAAGGGTTGCATAGTCTCTAATGCATTTTGGGAGTTTGAATAGTGCAGAACAAAACTTTTAGTTAAACATTCTTACTTCATTTGACAGCTTTGGCCTTTCTGTTCCTATTGTAGTGGCCTTAGAGGCAGGCACTGTCCAATATTATGGTATTTTATTGTGTCCAATAAATCTCAGCCATTTATTTATGTAGGTTTCGCATGGAACTCACGTGGGACCTGCAAAATAAATGGCTGAGATTTCAGGAGACAGAATAAGATAGAGTAAAACTGGACAGAAAATCTGAATTCATTTTTATTATCTTTTGATGTAGAATTTAGACTTTCTACATTTGTGTCGGTGTTACTTCTCCAGAATTCAACTGTCATAAAGTTCTTGCTTTATTAGCTGCTTCTTTATTCTTTACATGCTACTATTGCTTAAGAATTTATAATCACTTTTATGACAAAAGAGCTGGCAACATGGATGCATGTGATTTAACAAAAAAAAAAAAAAAACATGGATGCATGTGCAACCAATTCTTTCATAGATAAGTGCTGGAAATATTCAACACCTACTGTTTTGGCCATAAACATCCTAGTTTCTGAAGGAGTTTTGATTTTTCATGTAGGACTACGTGCCAGAAAATCTGGATAGCGTAACACAGTTTGAGGCTCCGCCATCTCCAGACAACACCTACAGTCAGACTCTTCCAGTTGAGGAAGATTTTGCGAAGGAGCCTCTAGTAGTTCCACCACAGCTGCGTCTAACTTTGCTTGATATGGATAATACAGACGAAGCTTCTTCTTCGAAACAGCAGCATGTTGTACTTAACCACCTTTTTATTGAGAAAGGACGCGCATCACAGTCTCTAATTGCTTTGGGAATGACTCATAGGTTCCAATCCAAATATGTGACGGTTGTTCTTTATAAACCACGCAAAAGGTAGCACCCTCCCACTTTTTCTGTTTGTCTTTGCTAAGAAAACTTTGTCTATTTCACGTAACTGTACTAACGTATTCTAATAGATTTGTCTGTAGTTGACATGCGTTCACTTTTTTAAGTAGTCTTCTGTTCAAACTCGTTTCTATAAAAATGTACTTGCAGTGCGAAGAAAGATACTAATGTTCCAGTTAGTGTATGATCAGACCCTGAACTCTTGTCTTTCGTCGTACTTTCCAGTGAGTTGATAGGAATCAGATGCATAAATTTTGAAAAGGATTCACTGTTACACCAAGCAATCTACAAACTTCCTGGCCAAAACAGTGGGGCTGTAAACCCCACCAATTTGAGCCACAAAGAAAGTGTCTTTCCAACGTTAACGGATCCTGTCATTGGTAGTTTGGTAATCTGTGATCATGACATAGAAGGAACTTTTTAGTTCGAAGAGTTCCTTAAGATGCTACATTGATTTCGGAATTTTGTGTCGATTCCTGCATTGGGAGGTCTTGCAACTCTTGTCATTGAAGCTCTCCAAAAGGAACTGTTTAATAAATATCCTTAAACCGATGACAGACCTTTTAAATGAAGCATAGGTGAGGTGTAGAGTTGTACTGTTGCCCAATGCCCACTGTCCAAACATTAGTTTCCAGGGATCTTTGATATTTAGTTATGGAGATTTGGTTCTATGAATCTATTCTCAGTATATCAGGTAAGATTTGTTACAGGCGGCGATAGGCTCTGTGTGATGCCTTCGAAAAGACAGCCATTTAACACGAATCATTATCTTGCGGCAGCAAAGTAATTTTCGGGGGTAAATCCACATCAGTCTCTATCTTGTTTATTAATATAACAAGAAAATGCAGTTCAGATCAGACCTGTTCCATTAGCATAGAGATGTTCATAAAATATGATAGAAACGAAATATCAGGAACAAATAATCTGTTCTCTATCTACCGGGTCTCTTCTCAGTATATTCACATTATTGATCTTTTTTCTATGTTTAGAAGAAAGAATATTTCAGAAAGAACAACTACCAAGAACATTATTCATTGTATAAAGATAACAAAATACACATTATTTCGTATTCTTTTTTTCTTTCTTTTGAAGGAAAAAAAGAACTTATTGCAGTTTGCAAAATATGCACTTAATAGCTCCAAAAGAATGCGGCTGGTTAAGTGCAAAACATGAACTCATGGAACCAGTAACGTACCATCTGGGTTTGAAGTTGATGTGTTGTAAACAATGTGATCAGGGAATATTTTCAATTTACGAGTGCAAATCTGATTAAGCATAATCAAGGGATGAGAGGATGATGTGGGTGGTGGTGAAGTCAGGAAGTGGTGAATGAAGGAGTGGGTGGCTCGGGAGTAGTAGAAACAGTTGATACAGTATGGGAAGTAGCAGGTGGTAGGAAAAAATGTACCAAAGGTAGAGAAGTGGTAGGAGAAGAGGGAGAGGTGTAGTAAATTAAGGAATTGGGCTTCAAGATATGTAATATGTCTGGGAGATGTAGATTTTGTTTGTGGAAGGATCAAAATAGCAATATCCTTTGTAATTGGGAGCATAGTCAAGGAAGGTACATTGAACATATTTTTGTAGGAGTTTATCAGTTCAGTTTGATCAAGAAAAGAAAAGCTAAGTTCAACCAAAAATTCAAAGATGATCAAGGTTAGGAGGTGAATGGAACAAATGTTCATGTGGAGATTTGAAATTCAGAACAGGTGATGGTAAAAGGTTGATGAGGTAAACAATGGTTGAAAAGACATCAAATCATAAACATTTGAGAGGAGAGTAGCGTTGGAATTTTTGAACATAAACGATAAAAAAAAAAGAATGAACAGAGAAGATGAAAACAATGAGATAAAAGGAAATGATATTAACTCACACACTTAAATTAAATCATCAGAACAAGGTCTTGTATAAGGTTTATGCATAGTGGACAACATGGGTTACAAAAGCATTAATAAAAACTACCCACTACTACTACCATGACTCATCAACTTAGCAATAATTTACTGACTTCTTAAAGACTTGGACAACTAAATAACCTTGTTAAACATGTGACATAAATCAAACTAATTCTTAACACTTTCCCTTAAACTGAACTCTGCAGAATTTAGTTTAGGAACCAAATTGACAACTTTGGCTAAGTTAACTCTTGCACAACTTTTTTTACACGACAATTCAAATTTTCTGGAGCACTTCTCCCCATCTTTAGAATATTATATGAAGCACTTCTCTTCACCTATTAATGCACATCTCATTATCTTGTTGATGCCCTTCTCATCAACCTACAATCATTGGAGCACGTCTCTCTAAAAACATCTTGGTGCACATCTCACTAACTCTAAAAAAAGAGTTTCTTCACCGACCAACTCCACCATATTTGCTTGCTCCTTTTTCAGCCTGCAATTTTTCTGTAGGCGTCCAAATTTTTTATAGTTGAAACATTGAAGTTTTTCCTTATGCCAACTGTTGGGCCCGTGTTTTGCGTACCGAGGCAAACTTAAGCCCAATCTAACGGGGCTGCAACATCCCACTACCATAAAGCAAATACCCGAATACCCTGAGGGCATCCAAGTACAAACCTTATGATAATGGTATATTGGGGCAGACAAATCCGATATACGCATAGCAATCTAACAAACACATGGCATCAATTAACATACTCGAAAATCAGTAATCTCAAAAACCATTCATTCGTCATGTTTACACTGATACCATCAACAACTTAATTACAA
>JANZLX010000008.1:6404705-6435861 GCA_025531955.1 Erythroxylum orinocense
ATAATATATTATTAACAAATCATAATGTTAATACATGAATCACAAATGTTCATTGGCCTAGGGCACACTACTAACATTTAATGTGTTCATTGAATCGTTAATTGCAAAACCATTGCTAGAATTTTGATAAAATCCGTAATTGTTATGTTTAAATTCATGTGTAGCGACTAATGATTCGTAATCATTAGGGATAATATGACTTAGGTTACATGACGCATCGTATGTGGTTGCTGCCTCGATTAATCGATTTTCCTAATTCGTAATGCTACTGCCTAATTAAATCTAGAGATTGTATCCTAGGTTGTTTGGTGGTTAGGTTTATACGATCGTATCTCGATTAAACAAAACCTAAGGAAAAACTTGGGTTAATTATTAACCCACGATTAATAATTTCTAGGAGAGGTTAAAGAACAACAAATTAATGAAATATGCTTAATTAGGGCGTAGGCGGAGATTGAACCAAAGAACTGTGTCCCTACCGATTTCCCCATTTTTACCATTTTTTTGCATATTTTCTTTAATTTGTTTTTATCAGTTAGTTTCATTTTATTTTCTTATTCCACAAATCCAAAACCCCATTAAACATAAACACCAGTTAATTTAATTCCATAAACTTTACACACACTCTCTGTGAGATCGACCTAGACTCACTACTGCTAAAGTAGTAGTCTAGTTATTTTATTTTAACTAGCGTAACGACGCGCGGTCAATAACCTAGTAGGAGAGCAAGTCAAATGTGTTGACAATTGGTTGATCATAGGTTTGAATCCTTCTTCAACAAATGTGTAAAAAGGCAAAGTGTGTTCCTCGCACTAGTCCTCACTAGATAATAGGTGAGCTAGTGAACTATTGAAGAGAAACCAATCTTACTTTAGTAGTGGCAAAAGACTATAGCTCTCTTATTTGATTAAAATTCATCATCATTCATGTAAGGGGGAATCCGTGGTCGAGCAGTTAGGAAAATCTATTGTGCCTGATAAACAAGATATTTACTAAGTCAAGAATTTTACATAATTATTCCCCTCTTGTAGCCAAAGTAATAGTAACTATAACATCCATCAGCGATGTATTGAAGAGGGCAAGCTTTCTATGTGGATAGGACTTATCAACACCTTTTTCATCTTTTATTTAGATGAAATTTATAATAAAAAGATTGTGATGGGTTTGAGGACTCAAAGGTCAAAACAAATATGTGTCATTGTTACTTGATTTTTCTTATTTTCACTACTTAAAAAGGTAAGTGCTTGGAAAGATTGCTATTTATTTATTTTTTAAAATGTATCATATAAAGTACTTGTTTTATGATTTGTTTGGCTAAAAATAGTTATATGCTACTTTAGCAATGTTAGACCCCGAACTCTTCTTGGAAGTTAGAACTATTAAATGAGAAATTGTTGAATATTAGTTATGAGTAAAGAAAAAGGAGAATTCTTGAATTAGAAATGAGGTCAGAAATGGTTTAGGTATAAGATAGGTTATATGTGAAATGTTGGAAGCTAAAAGCTGGAAAATGTAGTTGAAACATGTTCATTAAGTATTCTTCAGTGTTTTACCCATAACATTTTCTCTAGTTATCCAAATGAGATGATTTTTAATTTGGAGTAAGCTAGAGACTTAAGGCTACAAATTGTATGATGAAATCGAATTTCAATTCAGTCTCTAAGAATTTCAATTCCTGGATGGATATTTAGCACATAACACTATTTCAATATAAGAAAAGTCCTAAAATGTTTGGAGCATAACTTTCAAATTACTGAACAAAATTGAATGATTTTGGTGTCATTAGGAACTTAAGACAATGAGGAATATTTTTCTAGAAGGAAGTATTATCAAATTCCTTCAATATTTCCATGATCATTAGTTAAGGATTTAGAAGTATAAGATGTTAGTTATAATAGACATAAGGGGGTAAAATGGGAAGAACAAGGTAAATGAAGGGTAAAATGGGAAAAGACCAAATAAATGGTCTTGAAGTAAGAAAGAAAGAAGAGAAATCGTGAAAAGAAAGAGAGAAGAGAGAAAAACGTGAAAGAAGAGAGGAGAAGAAGAAGAATCGTGGGAAGCTTGGAAGGAAGAAGAAAGAAAAAGAAAAAGAAGAGGAAATCAACTTATTAGAGGTAAGTCTTCGTCTTTCTTCTAGCTAGATTCAGAAAGGGATTAAATAGAGACTTGGGTTTGTGTTAAGAATGAAGGAGGAAAGAAGAGAAAGATGAAACTATCTTGATTTTTGGATTTCTAAGCTAGGGTTTGGTTTTTCTAGCTTAGATAAACTATGGGTAGGTTAGGATTAAGCTTAATTTGTGTTGATTGTATTTTTATGATTTTGGAAGTTTTAGGAGATTTTCAACTGAATTTGGATTAAATAGAAATTGGTTTATTTGAAGGGAATTAAGAAAACCTTACTTAAGAGCAAGAGGAAAGGCAATCTTGAGCTTGGATTTTCAGCAAAATTAGGTGGGTAATTGTTTATAGTTATTATGTGATTAGGCAAATTCTTTCTTATGTTTATAACATTTTGAATTAAATGAAAAGAAGGAAAAAGCATGAATGTATGAGTATATGATAAAATGAATATATGCTTTTGGTTAGGAAAGAGAGGAATCATTTTGTTCGTCATGTGCACGTAGACAAGAGCCTTCTCCTGGCTACCTGCTTATGGCGTATGAGCTCCGAAAATGGACTCATTTTGTTCATGGTGTAAACTTCGATTTCTCCATTTCGTACCCATAGGACCCCTCGAGCCATTTGTTTGTGCATTGCATCTTTGAATTGTCAAGTATGGCTGAATTTTATGTTGTGTGTTATGAGTTTGCAGCAAATTGATTAATGCTTGAATTGCTAGAATAGATTGAGAATGCTTAAATTGCTGGATATATATATAAACATATGCTTGAATTTATGAATAATTACCAATGGCTATAAATACATTAGCCACTAAGCTGTGTAACTCAACCCATCATTTTTCCCTCCTCAGGTGCAGAACAAGAAGGTTAGCAATCCTTGCAAGGCATTGGGACAAATTCCAAGATAGCTAAAGACTTTTGTACTAAGTTAATGAACATTTTGGATAGCATTAGAGGCATATCAAACATTGAGCATCCATTTATATTTATGTTAAGTCTTTGATGTAATATTGATATGTAATTAAATCTATATATAAACTTCATTTTGATTTAGAAATGAATTGAGAATTGAAGAAGTTTCCAATGTGTATGTGCTTATGTATCTTGTAGTTGTACATTTCATATTTCAAGTCTTGCATAGGTGTAGAAATTGTGTTTTGATTTTAGGGAAAAAACTAGATTAATCTAGGTTGAATTAGACAAAGTTGTCTTCTTTGAAGCTGTAAATTATCTTTCTAGCTTTTCAACACTGTATACTATGAAATTTTTAGATATTGGAGTTGAAAGATATGATCATTAGAAGTTTATGATGCTGTATAGAATGGATAAAGGAACCATTGGAGATGCTTTGGAGAGTGTAGTTAGTGATTTAGAACTTTTGGTGATGTGAGGAAGACCCCATAGGAATTCATTCATCTGAGACTGAATCCCTCCATCTGAGACTGAGTCCCTTCGTCTGAGATTGAATCCCTTCGTCTTAGACTGAATCCCTTCATCTGAGACTGGGTCCCTTCGTCTGAGAGTGAATCCCTTCGTCTAAGACTGAATCCCTTCATCTGAGACTGAATCCCTTTGTCTGGGACTGAGTCCCTTCCTCTTAGACTGAGTCCCTTCCTCTTAGACTGAGTCCCTTCGTCTGAGACTGAGTCCCTTCGTTTGAGACTGAATCCCTTCGTCTTAGACTAAATCATTTCATCTGATCCATCTACACTTTTGGAAATTTAAGATTTTATCCCTCTAGATGGAAAAATCTCTCTTCAAAGTCTGCACAAAAGTTGTAGATCTCGAAGTTCTCTTTGAAACCATCCAAAGGTGACATTAATCCGATATCTTTAGTGAAAGTTATGCCAATTTTCCTGAAAGAGGTACAATGTGATTGAGGGCAAAATCATGTTTGAATCTTTTGGCCATAACTTCTCCGTCCGTCCTCTAAATAAAGTAGTTCTTGAACCAATAGATTCCTAACATATTTTCCTATCTCTCCATAAAAATTGGTAGCCTTTGGTATTGATTTAATTTGAAAAAGATTGATGGAAAGAAAGTGAAGGATCGGTTGGAAAAACATGACTAAGTTATGAACATAAGTATGTCTTGAGTTATAAAGCTCTGAATGAATTGGTTCTTGTTTCAAATTGTGTTTATATAATATCCAAATTATTCCTAATTATTGCTTTGTTAAGACTTAATATTAATAAAATAGAAAGACTAACATATATATATTTCTTCCCTAAAAAGCAATTAATCATATATGTTAGAGTACGAAGATAATTAGACAAATATAAGAATAATTGTTATAAAAACAAGTTCTCTAAATTGATTTGTCATAAGAATTTCATACAGAATATTTGTATGTTTATACAATACATATTGTGATAATGATATACATGATTTTTTTCTATTTGAGATCTCCTATATATCTAGTATAAGAATTACTATGTTTTAATATTATATAGTACATATGTTAATTATAAATAGTTTAATTAGTAGTTATTGAACATAATATGAATTATAGTTGGATGAACAATTTAAAATTTGTTACTTAAAAAAAATATATATCATGTTTTTATAACTAAAACCAAACTTTTCAGCTTGAAATAGAAAAGAAAAGATGAGATGAGTTGAGAGCAAAGAATCCTAGCCTGCTTGATGTTGTTTGTTTCATTCAGCATTTAGATGCTTGATGTACTGCCATTTTAGATCCTTTCTTCTTGGTCCAGGAGGTCTTGTTCTCTACTTGCTGTTTTGAGAGTTCTTACTCTCTCTAGCCTGTACATACTTTCATTTATTAATTTCATTCTCTTACTGATTTAACCAAAAAAAAAAAGATATTTTGTCTGAATTCACTTCAAGGTTCACTGGAACTTTGCGAGCAGATCTATCATTCGGGGCAACAAGCCTTAAGATCCAGCCCGTATTCTCACATACGGAAGGTAAAGACGGTCCTCCTACTCATTATTTCAAATCTAATGGAGATTCAGTCTATGTCAGTCATCATCGTGGACATTTTGCATGGGATGTCAACCCATCCATGTGCGAACTAGATTGTGAGATCTGTTCTCATTTATGAAAAGCTTATCATATAAGGATCTAAGAATCTAAGCATATCTAACTAGCTAAGCAAACCCTGCTTTTATAGACGAAGTGAGGGATAAGAAAGTAAATCTATCCTAGAACAACATTATTACAACTTTAGGAAAGGTTCTTTAACCTTATCACTATATTTTTAAAAATTGATAGAGCTGACCTATTATCGTCCTTAATTAAAAATTTTTTAAAAAATTATATATTTTATTATTTATAATATTAATAAAGACTGATTCTCGTTAATTGTATATATTTTTTAATAATGGCACAAAGTTATATCAATATACGAATACATAAAGATATAATTATGCTTAAGTGACTCTAGTTGGCCTTGGAGTTCAAGATTATTAAAAGGATCGTCATACTCCTTAATTGTTTTGTTCTTACCTCTTAAATTCAACTAACCAGAAGTTCGTTACCAATACCTTTGAAAATGTCATTTTGTAGTCACGTTTCAAAGTCAAAACTAACCCCAATATTACACTTGTGCATAGATTGGATTGCTTTTGGATTTATGAAATTTATTCTTGAAAATTTTAAATTTAAATATAATTTAAGTTAAAGCATTAATTTTCTTTTTATACTTTTTAATAAAATTTTTAAATTTTAAATTTAATTTACAAGCATGTGAATGATTTATTTTGATTATACTACATATAAAAATATGAGGGTGAGCTACCAGTCACACCTTTGCGACCATAAGGTCACAGATTCAAGTTATAAAAACAGTCTCTTTGTAAAAATATAAAGGTACATTACAACCTTCCTCGTACCTCCGCAAAGCGGAGAACCTTGTGTATTAGGCACGTTAATTATAAAAAATATATACAAAAACATTAATAAAATTTGATAAATTTAAAATATTATAAACTTATACATTACGCGAATAATGTTATTGAAGATGAATAATAAAAGAAAAGCAAAAAAGCAAGAATGACTTTGGGGATGGGGGAGAATGAGATGCCCTACTTTAGACTTTGGGTCGGATAATGGGCCCACTTTTGTTCTTAAAGGCCCAATCATCACCGTTTATTTATTTCCACATTCATAATCGCTTTCATTTCAATCTTCTGCTTCTTCATTTTCTCTCTGCCAAGCCCCACCGGGAAAACGAAATATCTATGGCCGATCAGCTCACTGACGATCAGATCTCTGAGTTCAAGGAGGCCTTTAGCCTCTTCGACAAGGACGGAGATGGTCTTTTTTCTTAGATCTCTGCTCTCTTCTAAATCTTATGTTCTTCTGCTCTTACCTTTTGTTACTATTTTTGCTTTCTCTTTTTTGATTTCGTGCTGTTGCTTGATCTGTGCAGTTTGTTTCCTTTTTTCGTTTTGATTTTCCTTTGGTCGGATTTTTTGGATTAGATTGGTGTTTGCGTGTTGATTGCGTAGAGAAGGATGGGTATTTCAGTGGACGTTCAAGTTTTGCTTTGTGATTAATGCCTGTCAGTGTTTTTGGAGTGCTGCTTTGCTTTCTGGTTTGAGAGTCTTAAGACTGAATTTATTGGTCCTTCAGTTTGCTCGGGGTTGGGGTAGAGGTGGGAGCTTAGAGTATTGTATTAGGGATGAGATCAGATAATGAATTGATTTGCAGATTGCTATTGGACGTCATCACCACGTTTTAATTATGATCTGTTTCATTTGGCCGTGATGCTTTCCACGCTACTTTCGCTTTCCTTTGGATGATTGCGTTGAATACTATTAGTGTCAGAGAAATTTAGGTCCATCAATTAAGAATTCCGTTTGATCAAATTTGAGACGTGCAGATATATTGTTTAGAGGACGGAATCGAGACTTTCAGACTTTAAATTGGGTGTCATTGGTAGATGTAGGACGTTATTCCTTATGGAGACGGAGATGTTTCTTAGATGCATGAATTTTGCAAAAGAAACAAAGAGAAAAGCGAAGTATTTTGTAACAGTGCAGTACTGACACTTATTTCCTGAACCCAAGTTCAGAAAACTTTGTTTTTCTAGTAGTATGTTGCATTTTTCAGACAGATTGCATCAATCTTTATTCTCGATTTGGCAAGAATGCATTCGGGGTCACTATTGTTTTTGTTAGTTCCTGTGATGAACAATCATACGCGGTTAAAATTTTGAGTTTTGCTCTCTCCTTTTTTTGGCCATTTATGTCTTTTGATTATGTTACCGCATTTTCAGCTATCATTCTACATCCTCTTTCCTTTTGTGTTCTTGGGCACTATAATTTATCTGTCCTCGTACTGTTCTACATTCTTCATGGAAGATTTGAGTTTGCTTTTACCTTATTATAACTTGTTTAACTGTAATAGTGATGTTTATACCTACCTATCTTGCAGGCTGCATTACTACTAAGGAACTTGGGACTGTGATGCGATCACTAGGACAGAACCCCACAGAGGCAGAGCTTCAGGACATGATAAATGAGGTCGATGCTGATGGTAATGGAACCATTGACTTCCCAGAGTTCCTTAACCTGATGGCCCGCAAGATGAAGGACACAGATTCTGAGGAGGAGCTGAAGGAAGCATTCCGGGTATTTGACAAAGACCAAAATGGCTTCATTTCTGCTGCTGAGCTCCGTCATGTCATGACAAATCTTGGTGAGAAGCTCACTGACGAAGAGGTTGAGGAGATGATCCGCGAGGCTGATGTGGACGGCGATGGGCAGATCAACTATGAAGAGTTTGTTAAAGTCATGATGGCCAAGTGAGGACCACTCATCCGAAATAAAAATTCTAAATGCATTAAAACAAAAAGGGGAACAGGGCAGATAAGTTTGATGAGAATTTTATTTCCCAGTAGGACATCTTCATTCGGTGTTATTAGCTTTTGTTTGGGCTATCCGTTCTCTTGTTTGCATTATTTTGTGGTTTGTTTCTTCAATATCGACTTGTTTGCGCTGTTTCTTCTTCAGTAGCTTTGTTTGTTAGTATCTTTTATGTTGGGTATTTTTCTTTTCTCCTTTGGTTTTATGAACCTAGAACTGTTGGGAGAACTGGATGTTTTGCTTATGGATGACTAATTTGTTAATATTCCAAAACTTTAGGGTCCCTACTGTTCTGATCCTTAATGTGTCTCTAATGTTCTTGAATAATTTGTTTTAACTGGAAAACCTTAGTTTGACGTGTTTTGGCCTAAGCTCTACAAGCCAATTCTCTAATCTTAGACTGATTTGCTTATAAAGGCAATGCTTCTCCGGAATTTATTATATTCATTTCAGAGAAGCAATCAGCACTAAGATTTCTCGTTTTGCAGTTGATACATACAAGCTGTTTTCTTGTATATCCTATTTGAGTTGACTTTTCTTTATGTACTGATTTAAGTTGTGTTAGATTTCCACTAAAAGGAAGTGGATATTTGGTATCAGTAGTCAAAGCTGTTTTTTTTTTTTCATTAAAAGACGGATGCACGTTCCCACTCCTAGAGTCTCTTTATTCGATGAATAAGCATAATTGGTTTTCAAGTCACAAGATATTTTGCCAGCCACTTGGAATTTATTTAGACTCTCTTGTCCTCTTGCTTAATTTTATTAAGAGTAGATTGGAGTTATCTGAACGTAGGAACTGCGAAGCGTCTCCATCCATCTTGTAGTTGTCGTGGGCTCCACTATTTCCAAAGATAGCTTTTGTATACGTCTTCCTATCCTTGCCTCGGCAGCTATTGTGAAGGTCCACGAATGTCTCCAAGGTGGTCATATCTTTACGTGATCGCGTCTTTTGATTTGGTGCCACAGCGAATGTGCAAAGTCGTAGTATTCCGTAGAAGATGATATGGTATTTGGGTACACTTTTATATAAAGGGAGGTATCCAATTCTGCCTCCACAACTGAACAGTACACTAGTCTTTTTGTGAGCATTCGGTGTTTGTTCGTACCTTCAAGGAGAAAATATGGCGTATGGAATCGGAATATAGTGGGATAGGGATTGTAAGATTTTGCATATATTCGTTGCTTCTCTACTGAGGGTTACTTGTAGGTGCGTCCATCTCATGATTTTACAAAACAATTCAAGCTATGTGAAGATGAAAAGCAGAAGAAAGGGTTTGTTACAAAAAGAATAAAAAAAGAAAACAAGTCAATCAGGTTAGGGATGGTTAGATTAGTTAGAAATTATTAAATTGGGTTTTCCATTTGAGTCATAAAGCGAGAACAAACTTTTGTGATTAAGAAGGACAAATTAAGATCAGAATTAAAAAGAAAGGACCAAGCAACTGTTACGTTTGTGGTACGTAATAGTCTCTCAGTCATAGCATGGAAGTGGGGAATATTAAAGTGTTGTAAATGTACATGCATACACAAGAATTTGATGATTGCTCTTGTTTTATATTATATTATATACACAGACGAAGAGCGAGGAGGCTTGAAGGAGGCGGAGGTGGGAGCAGTCGTAGTAGGAGCAGTGGAAACGGTGGAAAGAAACATGGCAATGGCAAGAGACACAAGATTAAGGAATGCTTCTTGCTCTGAAGTCTAGTCTTTTTTCATTAAATAAACAATAAGATTCTGTTGTAAAAAAATTATTATGTAATTACCAACTAAATAAGACTTCTGCTTTATCTAAATTTAAGTGTTTTTAATGTGTCGATTTATGCGTTAAACTTATATTTAGAGTAGTCTGAGGTCCAAATCTACTATATTTTACTTAAAAGAGAATTAATTTTACCCATTTGATTGAAAGAAATTGAAGGGACAGAATGAGTAGGGAAGTATATGTTGTTCCAACTTATCTCATCCATATATTGTTGTGTGATCTACATAGATCTCACATAAATGTATGGATGAGATAAGTTGAAACAGCAAAAGTAAAACAAGTGATCTAATCCCAAAATGGGTTGGTACATTGTCCGCTCTAACTAAATAATAAGGTTAACAAAGAAAGAATATCGAATTGGGTTGGGTTGATGGAGTTTGGGCCTAATTAAACATTCAAGGTGAATGAATATCGAATTGGGTTGGGTTGATGGATTTTGGGCCTAATTAACCATTCAAGGTGAATCAATATCAAATTGGGTTGGGTTGATGGGTTTTGGGCCTAATTAACCATTTAAGGTGCTTAATTCGAATGGCCCAACATTCTCAAGAACGAATTGAACGCTTACTCTGTCATCGCGTTCGCTTCCACTTCCACTTCCACTTCTACTTCTACTTGAGCGGGAAGAAAGCGTAGGAAAGTAGGAACCCAGAGTTCCTGTGAATTTAGGAGGAAATCAGTTTTAGGGCTTTGGGAGTTCATCAGCTTAAATAGTAGTCGTAGCAGTAGTTCGTGGCTCCAATCATATGGACCTCTTCTCCAACACCTTCTCCCTTCTGGCCCTTGACGACGATGACGCTGCACACACCGTCGCTTCCTCCTCCTCCTCCTCCTCCTCCTCTTCTTCATCTTATTCCTCCGAACTTACCACTACAGGTATACCCCAAACACGTGCCACTCGTTTTAGGGGCTTTTGTCCCTCTTACCCACTTGAGCAAATTACTTGCTTTTCGTTTCAGTTTCATAAAATTTTCAGTTCTTCGACCTTATTTGTGTCACTGTTGGTCTTTTTTTTGACGGTTTTATGGTTTCTAAGGATCCCAAATACGTTTTCTTTCGTTGTCTTGGTGTTTGGTTCTTTAGATAAAGGAAAAACACGTTTGATTTGAAAGAATCCTTAATAGCCGTACTAATATTAGGAGATACTGCCTTTCTTGTTTGATCAGAAGGAACGCTATTTTCTGGAGCAACAGCGGTTGTATTTGTTGATGACGGTGATGTGATTAACTGCTAAGCAATATTTGTTTTCTTGGGGCAGGAAAAAGCGAGAAGAGTATGGAAGAGTACAAAATGCCCCTTGTGTGGATTGACATGGAAATGACTGGTAAAATTACCATTTACTTTTTGTTGTTATGTTAGTTGGATTGGGGGTTAGTGGGAGTACATTACGGCTGAGTAAAGAGTTAAAGATGTGGTAGTATGTAGTATAAGAAATTTTGATTATATGGTGACACAACCGCAAAGAAATGATGATAAAAATATCCTGACAAGCAACCCTTCTTATTATAAAAATTCTTTAAATAGGCCAGTAGTTTATGGGATGGGCAGTATAAATATAATTTTATCAACGTGACCAAATGGGAAATTGTGATCCATATATCTAGAATTTGCAAGTGTAGAGAGGCAGTGCTTATACGATAGTGCAACGGAAATAATGCCCCCATTTTCAGTATGCCTTGAGATGGATAGTTTGTATGGATAACCCGAATTGTTCATTTACTGGTAATGCCCTAGCTGTTCTTTGTGCTACCAAAGGTAGTTTAGCTACCTGTTTGTCATGATGAGGGGAGCTTCTGCTCTTCCATTAACGTTTGTTTATTTCTATTTTAACTACTTATTTCAGTTTCTCATTCTATACTTTTGCTTCTTTGTAGGATTAAATATTGAAGTTGATAGAATACTGGAGATTGCTTGTATAATTACCGATGGTAATATGACCAAGTCAGTGGAGGTAAATTGCAATTTTTTGACAAAATTCCTACTTGATTCATGATCTTGTTTATTTGTTTAGTTGTTTTACATTTATTTCTGTTTTATTTGTGTAACTAAGCTGTTGTTGATTACTTATTATGTATACCAGTCTCTCTTCTTTATGTCTTCTTGAATGGCTTAGATATGAAATTGTTCTGCTGGTTACCTGCATAATTCTTTTGAACCTAAACTGCTAGTTGCACTCGTTCCATCCTTTTAGGTATTAGTTTCTTATGCTTTTTATAGGCAGCCGATCTCTTTATCTTATATCTGCTTGGTATTGTAGAAGTGGATAAGAAACTGGTGGGTGGACCATCTCTTTTGTTCTCACTAGGAATAATGAGGTTACAGTGGAAAGCAACTGATTACTAAGCATGTGCCAATTGAGAAGTGGTTACACCAGAATGTATCAAAGCAGATCTAGGGTGACTTTTTGTGCTTTATTGTATACTTGACCGCAGCAGGGAGTTGAGTTTGTACAATATATAAAAGCAAGTTGTTTCTTTAATCTTCTAATATACTATGTGTTATATTAATAATGGATATTCTTTCAGTTGTAGTTTGGTGGCTTGGTTGTGAAATGCTTTGCTTTTTTTAACCTTGTTTTGCTTAGGGTCACCATGGTTTAGAATTATGACTCACTGCAACAGTTTTTGTCAGCGTTTAGAAATGTGCATGTGAGAAAATGACTAGGAGGTTTTTTGTACAAATCTTATAAAATATGCAATTGGTAGATATTTATATTCACCTGTCTGAACATGGACATTTTTTTCCCATTGGTTGTAATCATGTCTATATTGCACCATATTCTTTTTCAATATCCAAGTACAAATGCATATGCATGTAATCTTTTAAGGTCTCTTCTATAGGGTCCTGACATAGTAATCCATCAAACTAAAGAGTGCTTAGATCAGATGGGAGAATGGTGTCAAACTCATCATGCAGCTAGTGGTAGGAACTACTAGCTTAATACAATTTTTGCATTCTCAGATTGTTCTTTAGTTATTTAGCTGATTTGGTCCAATTATTCTAGGTTTGACAAAGAAAGCTCTCCAAAGTACAGTTAGCGAAAAAGAAGCTGAAAAGCAGGTTTGTAAGAGTTAATTGTGTGGAGTTCTTTTTCTATTTGGGGTGTTATGTACTGTTAATGATATTTCTTAGCCATCTTAACCTTATCGTGTTACTGAAATGCATCTAAGGTTAACTTCTGAGGACCTAGCAGTAGAAATTCCAAGCAAGTTTTTAATTGAAGGCTCATGTTTGAGACTTGTTTAAACATAAACTACCAAAGACCAGGCATTCAAAACTATGTGCCCCTCAATATGTGGACCAAGAGCTGGCAAAATCTTGATATGATACAATTTTAAAACCGCACAATGAAAAATGACAACTTTTTCTAGCGGTTGGGTGTACCTCATCTATGATTTATTCCATGACCCTTTGGGTTCCTAAGTTCTCTATACACCTTAACATAGAAGGAAAAAAGTTTCATCGACATCTTCTGGCTTTGCAACTTGGCTTTTGGCTGTAATATAATGTGAGAAGTTCCTTAGGTTTTAAAATATTGGACCCTTTCACTAATTAGAAACTCAATGTTGTCACAACAAGAATAAATGAATAATGTGGCTAGTGACAATATTGATGCTAGTAATGGTAATATGTAGTTTGTGTTATTTTTAACTTCCATGGATTTTGAGTTTCAGGGATTTCTCACTAAACTCAAATAATTAGGTAGTAATCTCATTCATAGTAAACATTGGTGAACTTTTAACTGAAAGGTCTCCAATGTTTTATTAACAGGAGAGAGTGGATTGAAAGATTTGAGACAAGAGGGATCTCCTTCACCAAATTGAGGCCAAAAGGGATGTATGTAAAATGATCTTAATGACAAGGGGTGTACATGAAATTTACCCTCAAAATACCCTTGATCTAGTTACTCAATAACAGTTCATGAGATCAAAGCAAATTTGTTTTTTTGCAATATCTTTAAATTTCGGAACCCATTTATGCCACTTACTAAAGGTTTAAGGTCTATGCTTTACTAATGGTTTCTTTATATGTAGTGAGAAAAGCATTGATCTGTTCCTTCTCATTCTCTCTCTCTCCCTCTCTCTCTCTCTCTCTCTCTCTTCCCCTCTTCTTGATGATTGCATTGGATAATAATGCAGGTTATACGATTTGTGAAGAGCCACATTGGCACCTACACACCTCTTTTAGCAGGAAATTCTGTATATATGGACTTTCTTTTCCTAAAGGTAAGAGATTTTCATTTTTCTTTCTTTCCACCCTCTATATCTTTTTAGTTTTGCTTATTGCTTATAAGTTTTGTGGATTGCCATGGACATTCGTATTGACACATTCTACACACTATATACGTTGAATGACAACACTAATTGATCTGATTATCTCCCTTGTTATCAACCTTTTTCTTCCTCTTATTCTCCATATATATTTTTATTTTCTTTTCAGAAATACATGCCAGATCTGGCTGGTATGTTCTCTCATATTGTTGTTGATGTGAGCAGTGTTAAAGCTTTGTGCATTCGTTGGTTTCCAAGAGGTAGATATTTTACTTCACTTCTAAATACTGAAATTTAGTTCTTTATACACAATTGCTCCATTGAAAAAGATGATTAATGGCATGTTTATTCATTTTTTCCCCAAGACTGATGATTTGAGTTGCACTGTGCATATGCTTTCGGACTGATGCTAGATTTGTGCGGATATAACAATCACCACTTAATGCCGTTTCTTCTTGGGCCCTTTTTCTTTTTGTGACTTAACCCTGTCAATATTTTATTTTGTAAAAATCAATATTTGTAACTGAAAAAGTTATTCTCATAGCTACTATAAAAATAAATTGAAAGTTATGACTTACCAAACTCATGTACTGAATATTGATGAACAAATAAGTTTGGTTGATGAGTGGAGAAAACAATGCATTTCTATCTTTGATTTAAGAACTGCATATTCAAAATTGAGGTGAAACTGGTAACAGAAGCATATTGTATGCCTTCAAGAAATCGTCAATTTCTACTTTGCCAAGACAACTAAATTTTTCCTCATTTCCAACTGTTTCTTTCTCAGGAAATTTAGAAAGGAACAAATATGCTAAATTAAAATTTTGATCTAACTTCTTTGTTGACTATTTTTTTTACAATCCTGATTCTGATACTCTATTTATACAAGTTATTGCTCGTTCATTTGTTTTTTTGGATGGGAACACGCTTATGTACGATTTCATTGAGTTGTTTCTTTATTAAGGAATGATGATCATTGCTTGTTTCACAGATCACAGGAAGGCACCTTCAAAGGAAAACAAACATAGAGCCATGGATGATATTAGAGAAAGTATAAGGGAGCTCAAGTACTACAAAGAGAACATTTTTAAGGTGAGGTCTAAAAAATGACGCAAGAAGCTTTGGTTAGCTTATTCCTTTGTTCGGAGGTCGCATTTTCATATTATCTCCCCCGGAGGTTACTGGTTGCTGTGATGATGAAGGCTTCAACTATAACCATTTCTGTTTGAAATGGCCCTTTTTAAAACTTGTTAAAAACTTGAGATTATGTATGATTATACGCTGAAATGAATGATTCAATTATTCACTCTATTCTTAATACTATTCTAAATAATCTCTAAATGTAATGTTTAAATGTAAAGTTCTTATTTGTGTCAGATCAAGGTGAAGATGTTTGAAATGTCTTTGGCAAGATATTAGATCTTTTCAATTATTATAAGTGAAACTCCTCAGATGATTGTAACCATTGTAAGAAAGTTGCGGAGGAAAACAAAATTGTATAAATTTCTAACCGCTCTAAATGTGAAGTTTGATGAAGTTATAGGCATAATTATTGCATCACTTTGAGAAGTCTTCTCTAAGGTATGTTGTAAGGGGAGTCGTTTTGTCATGCTCAATAAAAGAAGCCTTGGTAAGCCTGTTGATAATTTAACCTTGGGCTGTGTTTGAAGAAACTTGATGACAAACTTCATGTTTGGTGTGATTATTATAATAAAGTCTTCTAATACATGTAAAATCTAGTGAAGATTCACTTAAAACTAACCAATTTGGAGAGCTCTCATAAAGTTCGGTTCAATCGTCTTACTGCATGTGAGGTAAACTTGGTTTCCTTCAACAAAGAGTATATTGATCAGGTGCAGCTTAAGTTTACTGAATACTCCTAATGCTTCCATTGCTCAGGCAAGTATTATCCTGTTATTTTGTTAGTTATTCTACTCGGATCATATATAACAAGAGCCCTTGAAATTATCTCCTAATTCATGTTGAGTAGCACTTTCTCCTGTGATAATTCTTAATTCATGAGTTGTAGGGAAGAATTAGGTCTCAACATGGAAATCATTGTTTTATTACCAATCATAGGTTTCATATTGGAGGCATTATTCATACTAGAAATTATAATCAAGGATTACTCTATTAACCACCGTCTAATTAATAGATGGTCCTTTTTCCTCGATTGTTTGGAAAACCAAATCTCGTAAAAACTATTTTTCTAAAAAAAAATTGTCTTACAAGTTCATAAACTAACTTGTAATTTGCTATCATCTAATAAATTATTGAGGGAGTCCAATTATCATGTTACCTGTTTCAAATTTCAACGTGGTTCTTTAGGATCTGAGCTCAAGGAAGACGAGTTAGCAGTTCTAAATTGATAAATGACCTCTACTCTTTTTATATGTTCAAAGTTTAGGTTAAGCTCGAACTGATGTTTTAGCACCTTTGTACTTCAGTAGACCTATTTCATGAGAATCTGAAATATGACATATACTTGTGTTACGTCCTGAACTCATTTCATGAAGCAAGTCTAATGTATAATTGTGTTATGTGACAAAAACACCCTCCTTGTATTTTCGTAACAAGAAGTTAAATATCTTTGAAGTAAATACTCTATTGGGCAATTTATCATAGCATAAATACTTATTCTTAAAAAGAAATGGTGAAAAAGTGACTGATCTTGCACAAATGAGACATTCACTTTTACCTGTATTTTATTTGTTTACGATTTGTAGTATTTATAGTCTTTTTTATTCATAACATATCCTACGAAAACACACTTTTTGAGTTTTATTCTAAATTGATTAGATATATGAACAAAAATAGTGCATCTAGATACTATTAGAAGTAGCATTTCTATCTCTTATAAATAAATAGCATTGTTGTATGTAATTTTAAGCATGGAGTGAATAATTGAATTATTCATTTCAGCTTATAACCATAAGATGGACTTATTCTCTGACTTCAGCAAAAAAAGGATCTTTGATGTCCTTTATTATGTCAAAATCAGGGTGTTGAATCATCAAATACTTTCCAAAAACACATATTCTCCGCTCATTCTCATCAAACTTAATGGCCATAAATTCCTGCTTCAAATAATATGTGATAAGCTATAAGTAGTAGGTAATCCTGGGGAAGTTGAGAGGGTGTGGTAGATTTTTGGGTTATTTCATGCGCATGCAAGGTTTGCCATTTCATATGGGCCTTCACTTCACTATCAAGAACTTCCATTCACTGCACAGATGAAACAGCTCCCACCCTAGTCCTTGAAACATGTTGTGAAATAAGCAAACATCCTCAAAATCCCACCACAAACACCCAGTTCATTTCTACCATGTGAAAACAGTTGATTCCGGACATGGAATTGCACTTATGATGTTTCAAGTAGCCGATAAACCGTTATTTCTTGCTGCTTGAAGTACCGTCGGTCCTCCTCATCAACTAGGACAAGATTCAAGTAATATTTTACACTGAACTTGTTATTGATGTTGCGATATGTTGGTGTCAACTCATATGGACTTAAAAACAGTCTGATGGGTATCGATTCTCCTGTATGGGAATAAATCATGTATAATCTTCATGAACCTTGAAGCATATCATAGCCAAGAGAGATTTTATGCAAGTAATTGTGACACAAACCATATTTATATTCCTAGATAGACATGGCAAAAGCAGGAGATCTAAGTTTTGAAGCATGAATTAACTTTTAAGGATTCAAGCTATTATTCTCATTACATCCTAAGCCTTGGCCCTCGTATAGAAGTCCTTGCTTCTGACATGGAAATTGTAAGTTCTTTTAGCTGATGACACATGCATGCACCCCTTGTTTCTTTATTTCGTGACTGTTGTGTATACAGACAAGCAAATAAGGCTTGGTTTTCAAGTCTATGTCCTAGGACATTGGATCCTCTGACATGTTACTTTCCCATACCATGTTTCAGCGAGAGACTTGCAATTTTGGAAAGTAATCCTTTTCACTATTTAAAGACACTAAACACATTTATATACATTACAAGACAACATACCTCTAACAGGAGCCCCATCCATCAACTCAAATTTTGCTAGTGTCTCTGTCTCAACATATGTATTAGGCCCTGATCCTGTTGACTCACGGCGTCTAATCTCGAGCTCCATGTTTTTAATCTTGACTCTCACCAGAAGAAAATATATTTTGCCAATAATGACATCCTTCAGATGATACCTGAATTAAAATAACCAATAAGGGGAAACAATGCCTTTTGCAACTTATATTAGGTAAGCTTGACAGGTTGTCTATGACTTACTTGCTTTTGCTATATTCAAATTCAATGTGAAGACAATCTTCAATTCCAACTTCCATCTGCAAAGGGTATCATAAAGTAAAGAAATAGCCAACTTTTTAGAAACTATCTGCAAAGGGCATCATGAAGCACAGAAATAACCAACTGTTTGGAAACTAAGTTAAAATTAACTCATCTTGGATCATGCATTGATACAGCACAAGACATTGAACTAATAATGAAAATGATATGAATTTTAATTAATTTATTTCCAGACTTCATTACTGCATTGGTTGCGTATCATACTTGTAAAAACAGATCATTAATGGTGGAGGAATGTTGAAATTGTAACTGCTATTGAGCAGTTAATTGTTATCTTCCACCTTATTTTCTCATCCAAAACAATAGCACAATTTTTGTAACAAATGGAAAATATTGGTCAATTTTGCCTAAGAAGCTAGGAGGACAACCTAATAACTAATAACAACTATAAATGAACCAAAAAAACAATTTTCCATAAAAATGATTGTAAGAATATATTTTCCGCACCTTAATGCTGTTATTGATTGATGGGAGCGGAGTGTAGTTCTGTACCTGGAGATACATAAAAGTCAAAGCAATGAGATTGAAGTTACTGTGCCCCCTATCAAATCATATGCACATACATGGCAAAGCAAATCCACAATAAGGTCACAAAACAAAGGTACAACTCATCTAATCCTGATAATCTGTAGAAACACTATGAATAGTTCTAAGAAATGAATGTAAAAAGTTATGCTGATAACCTGTTGATTAGATATGAAAAGTATATAGGATTAACTTCTGGTGAAGTCAAGAAAATGAAATAAAAGGGAAAGGAGGAAAGAGAAGAAAATAGAATTGTGTATCAGCAACTACTGTAATATGGCCTGTAATATCAAAATAAAGTAGAAGCGATAATGAATTACCACAAAATCTTGGTATTCTACAATATTGCTGATGAAGTTTCTGCCGACTGTCACTTTCAACACATACCTGCAAGTAGCAACCAGCTTGAGAAGTGGCCATTTTTACTTTTCAAAGAAACAACTTGAGACTCCAATTCAGGACTCTAGACAATACAAGCAGGTTAAATAAAAGATGTTTTAAGGGACAGCACCAGGAGATATAACAGTTTAAAACTTCATCAAGTAACTACACATTCCAAGTTTTTAGTCTAGCTTAAAAAGATCTAATAACAGTAGTGAAACAGAGCATAACTTTTTATATATAGATGCTAAGCTAAGAATGAGATCAAATAGCAGGCGAAGTGGGATTGAAGGAGTTATCAAAACTATCTGAAAAGTGTGATGCACTCTCCTTTTAGACAGCTATACATGCAAAATTATTAACATAAAAGTTGCCTACCTAAGCCTCACATTGACTCCATTGTAAGACTCATATGGCATTTCAACAGTGGAAAATTCAAAGGGATATGCTTTCCTTTCATACAATTCACCAGGGACATCAAGTTCACGCACTGCATAAGAACAACAAGTAGAGCTCAGCCAATTTAGACATATTCAGTTACTGAAAGCCAAGTCATATGAGACTAATAAGCAAGCCAAATGGGCTTAGCAAAGATTAATACGCCAATTCTGTATAACAAACTAAAATTGAACTACTGAGATTAGAAATTACCTACACCTTTCATAGTAAGTCATTAAGTTTTTGTTAAAAAGAAGCGCAAGCATAAATATAACAAACTAAAATTGAACTACTGAGATTAGAAGTTACCTACACCTTTCATTGTAAGTCATTAAGTTTTTGTTAAAAAGAAGCGCAAGCATAAATATACCATATACTCACCAAGAGAAGTAAAATCATACAAATTGCCTCGATCAAAGTACAGTTCTGCACAAAGGGAAGAGATATGTCATGATCTAATAAGTTCCTGACTAATACTATGTATTTTCCCCATTTTATTAAATAGAAAATTAAGTAAGCCAACCAATAATTAACAACAAGATCAAATGCAGAAAGATGAAGTCAATCAAATAAGGTAAGTGACAGTTTTAACTACCAGTATCTCATAAGACACGTTTGCAAGTCTGTCACACAAGCAGTGTCATTGAGGAGCCAAAATATTCACCATACTTGTTATTAACTTTGCAAAAGAAAAGCATCAATATGGTATTTTCTCCGTAAATCCATCGGTGCTGTATCACAGGGATTAATCTCTGCTTAGTTATTTTAAATGACAAACATTTGAAAATTGCAGCCATATTTCACTTCTCTTCTGATTGTCAGAAGTATGAGTCATGTTTATACAATAAATTAAATGCTCTAAAAGTATCGTAGCTTATCCTAAAATTCCTAAAATGATGGATTCAAATAAGTCGTTTCCAAAGCTTAAAAATTTACATATTGTCATTTGCATCTAAACTGTAGTCTTAATTAAAAGTAAATGAATGGAAGCATAGTAGCACATACATAATCATCTTCACATTAGACTAAGATCTAATGTAAGCTCAACTCACCTATCTGACCAAGTAGCTCAATTTTGATGCCATTATGTTCGACCTTCTTCCCTTGTACTGGTTCTATAACAACCTAAGTATTATGCAACAGAGTTAAGTCACACTTGGAATTTAGAAAAAAGGAACTTAAAAAGGTATCATTAACAAGCACCATTAGTTCTTTACTTGCATCTAAAGTACAGATCTGAACATAACATAGTACCTCTCCGATAATATTTTCTTGACTTTGGAAGAGGGGAACCATAGCTGTTTTGCCATTTTCCTTCTTCAAAGGAACCTACATACAGACACAGAAATGGAGTGAGAAAGTTCACTTAAAATTTTGTTTTCAGATGCAATAATCACATGAAAGGCAGATTGCTTAATTCAGCTATGCCATAATCATAAGAACTTAAAAGTTCCAATCTGAAGACAAAAATTGTGCTGTCAATGTTTAGTTAACTACCCTTAACAAATACCAAGGCGTAAAGATTAAACGCTCGCCCAAAAACCGGAATATAAATTCCCTGATAACGCTAAAATGTGTTGCCAACAAAGGAAGCAGAGGTTAAAAACGATAAAATGGATTAGCAACAAAGGAAGCAGACGTGAAACATAGAGAAAGGTCAACAAAGAATATGAACAACAAGATCTTTGTTTCATGAGACTTAATTTGCATGATGGGTTAAAGAGGACAAATTGAAAACGCTGATTCCAAACAATACCTGCATGCGACTTCTTCCATCAGCTAAAGTGATTGAAATGCTACATGGTGTCTTGAAAGCCCCTACAAGGAAATTCTATAACAACCAAAAAACCAATCAATCATTAGAACTAAACCCGAAATCAAAATCCCAGAAAAGATCAAAGCTTGTACCATGATCTAGCGCGGGATATTCAGCTACTCCCGAGAATGAAGAAACAAACAATAACAACGGAGCATGGAAGACTTGGAAGTAGTGTGAATTGTGAGAAGCGAATGAAAAGTTACGAGAGATCAACTAGTTCGATTTTCCGGTTTTCTTCTCACCAACTTCCTTCTGCTGTCTACAATTCCTCAATTTGACTTCCCTTTCCTTTTCTTCTTCTTTAATGGTGGTTGTTTTGCATAGTTGTTTTAAATTTTACTTTTTACCAATTATTTTAAAGCAAAAAATCTAAATTTAGTTGAAAATATTAACAAAACTCTCAAGTAATTTAGAAATGAATTTTCTAAAATTTATTTGATAAATTCAATATAACTAATTAATTGATTTATTTTAATTAATAAGAACTTATTAATTTATAAAATTCAATCAATTAATTAATAAATTTATTAATTTTTAATATAAAATTATTAAAATAAATTGAATAGAAAGATTGGTTGATTCAAAAATTTTAAATATATATATATATATATAAATGCGAGTTATATTTAAAAATAATAATAATTTTTTATAAATTGTGAAATTTAATATCGGATTGATTATTAAAAATTAATTTAAAATTTTAAACTAAAATTTATAAAATAAAAGAAAATTTTAAATAATAACTTTTTATATTTTATATAATAATAAGAAAAAGACATAACACTCCTTCCTATTGTTTGTGAGAAATAGTATCTGGTTTCCAAGAGACTCAGCATTGAACCATGTTCAAAGAACTGGGTACAAACAAACATTATTTCTACTGACACAAATCAATCAATGTTCATGTGTCTCAATGTACATACAGAAAACAAAAAGAAGAAGTAAAGAATGAAGATATCCAACAATATGACACATTTGGCATTTCATTTAGTAAATCACACACGGGCAGGCACTACATGTTCCTCCTCCACTTCTTGCATGTCGTCTTCAGTTCTCCATACAACATCCTCAAGACAAGTTGACAGGTTCTTGTAGAACTGCATCAAAGAGAGAAGAAAATAAGCAATCCAACTTGCACCAACAGCAGCACTCGTGATTTTTAATGTTCTTAGAGAGCCTCCCTAAATTCGCTTGCACTGTAATAATATCACTCTCAATTCAAGTCCATATCATCCATTCACCACAATCAATTATCGAGCAATCACGTAAATGGTTCCCTTGTTAATGATTTTCTGTTGGCAGCAGACAATCATAAACAGAAGCTAAAACAGTGATTTTCATGCAATCTAGTCAAGATTTTTTTTTTTAGTAAGAAATTGGAATGACATAATCATTGATTTCTTCGGTTTCTGTTGTCTTTCGACATGTGCAGGAAGTTCTGGATTCATAACATTTACAGGACAATCAACACATCAAAAACCAGCATCAGTCTGCATTGCAAGTGCCTACCCACGTTTTTAAATTTTCTTGTGTTACTTACATGATGCAGATATGTCATTTGGCTGAAACTGGAAGACTTCTACTATTTCTCTCTCAGCAAAGTTCTATTGTTCTTAGGTTCTTTTCAACAATTACCAGCTAATTCACCGCTTCTCTTTCACATCATCTCCTCAACATCCACGAACCATGTTTTACTAAGCAGCATCTTGACCAGTAATGTATTGTGCAAGAATATTTCTCAATCATCTAATATGAGTTTTAAATCTAGGTGTTACTAGTTAAAATTTCACTCACACGATCACCAAATCACTGAAGTTCAACTGGCCAACCTTTAGGTCATATTGCACCAGCTAACCAACTAGTTATCCCTAAGCTTCCGAAGAGGAGTACAACTATCATTTGTATATGATTTATATTCATTAGAGTAGGAGAAAACAGATTCTAAAGAAAGGATACCTTATGGAACTCCAAAGTATCTCCTTTGGCTTTTCTCACTTCAACCATATGAACAGAGGGGGCCACTTGAAATATCTGTAGAAATATAAGAAAAGGGGAAAATAAATAGAAAGAGAAACTATCAGGCTCCACCCTGACAATAGAATTTCTTTCGAAGTCACAAACCTCAGTGGCAATGTTAAGGTTTCCCTTTCTTCCTGCTTTCATGTTTTCAAGCCTCATCTAACAAAAACAAGTAAAAGTAAAGATCAGTTCCAACCCTCCTGCTTCAGCTAAATAAGAATAACAATTATCCTCCGAAAGTATCACAGACCTTGTAGTTTTTCTTGTGAACATCAAAACCAAGCGGCTTTACAGCTTCTTCAATCTTGTGAACTATCTCATTGGCAGGACATCTAGATGCGAACCTCGTTTCCCGTTTAAAGCCCTGTAGTTGATCTTAAGTCATCAAATCAAAATCAGGGGATAGCATGAGTTTCAGTATTCTTTTATAATCCAACAGTAATATGTCCATCATAAAACATTTGGATGTTCATGGGAAAGCCAATGCTATTTGTGCCTAAAACATTCAAATGATCGTTGATTTTTTGTGTAAAATGATTTTTTTATATATTCGTGAATTCTTTCTCATTAGCTTTGCAAGTTGACATATCCGGAAAACTTGAAAGATTGGGGGACAAGGAAAAGCATGCATGCAACTATCAACATGGAATCACAAGATCATCCACATATGTGTGCTAAGTTGGTCCAATTACTCTAAAAAAGCTAGAAGCATGCAGAAGGTGTTTTGATCTTCCATCCAACTGCACACTTGAGCGAGAAAAGAAATTTTAATATAAAAGAAGCATTAAATAAGTGAACCTGTTCCACATCAAACAAATTCCCAAGATTCAGTCCTTTTGACATAGAAATCAACTCAAATGCATTCATAGCTGTTGGTTGTTCTTCCTTCTTCTCTGTGACATGGTGCTCCTGTTAAGTTGGTAATGCATATCAAAAGAGACTCCCACCAAGTAGAAGAAATTGTGTCTCCACATAGATTCACTTAAACTTCTTAAAATTCGTTGCAAACTCATTTTAAACTTACTTCAGAGTCCTTAAAAACAGCTTCAACATCATCTGAGTTGGTGTTTTCTTCCTCCTTAAAGACAGGAGGCTTATAATCTTTCTTAAACCATTCATCTTCCAAGATTTCTGGTATGGTGATACGCTGCAATAAAAGCCAATCCAAACTGTTAAAATAAAATAACGTGAAAGTAAGATGAGAGAAATTTGTGGTTTGACCTACATAAACAGATATAGGGACCCACAAGGGTTATACCTGTCTTCATTAAACTTGTGTGTAATATATTGTACATAGGGTCTTAGAGGGAGGAATAAGAGAAACATTTGACAAGAATAAATTCAAAATCACTCGAAATTGAAGATAAAAACTAAATTCTTTGATTTGATTCTTATAAATTGCATAATATTTCTTGATATTATGAGAAAAACATCAACTAAGCAATGCAAAATGCTTATAGTCAATAATACTTTGGGAAGGCAAATGCTGGGTGGAAAAACTTGTATACACTCAGCAACAAGTCTAACCACATGCATTTTTTTGTTCTAGCCAAATAAGTGGTACACACACAACATGAGGCAACCAGGTAAGGTAAGAACTTTAAGAGCTTCTTCTGGTAACAAGAAGACATCATATTATGTGATGCCTTCATACATGTAAAAAGAATGTCTATTATGCTTAATTATTGCTTAAACAACATAAGCTTTCAGTTTCTGTTTCTGTTGAAAATGTTTACTTTGATCAATTCCTGGAAGTCTATATCATCAAAGTCAACTAATTGCTACTTCTCAATGACCAAGAAATTGTTTGAAGAGCGAACATTTCAGAGAAGTAAAAGACACATCTAGGCCTCGACAATCATATCATTCTACCAAAATGAGATGCAATTAAGAATTAAAATGAACGAGTTAATTTGTTCTCTAGGCACTCCAGCATCATCAACTGCAGAACAATGTGACTGTCAAATTCTTCTTAAATCACAAAATCTGGGTAGTCCAACTATCAAGCTGCATCCACATGCTTAGGCATAATACGCAATGTAGCATTGCAGAGGCCAAGGTCTCTAGTTTCCCAACTCCATTATTGGGATTATCCATCACAATGAGCAACAAAAGTCGCCACTTGAACCTAAGATTTCAAAATACATACTTTTGTTTGCAAGTATGCTGCTGATCACTGATAAGTACTGACTACTGAGGCTTAATCAAGTTGACATCTTTAACATAAAATTGGATATAGTATGGAGATATTATCTCTTTAACCTTACATAAAGTAGAATTGTCAACCAAATTTTATTACGACTACTTATTTTATTTCTTCCTTTTCTTCTAAGAGATGAAGAATCAATGAACAAGGCTGATCAAATCATCTCAGATAAGTGAAACTACTTACAGTCATAGGGTTGGGATCTAAAATTCGAACAATTAATTTCATGGCACCAAATGATAGCCAGGGGGGACAAGTGAATTCAGCCGCTGAAATCTGCCAATGAAAAAAATGAAATGACAACTAAAGGACAAGAAAAAAATGAAAGAGGCGATGGAAAATCCACAAAACACTCACCTTTTTATACAAGTTGATTACATTAGCATCATCGAAAGGCAAATATCCTGCAAGCAATACAAAGAGTATAACTCCACATGACCACAAGTCCGCAGTGGCTCCATCGTAACCTCTATCATTAAGAACCTGATACACAACAATATTTAAGGTCAAAGGAAAAATTATTAAGGACAGTAATCCACATGGTGGGGTAATTTTGGTAACTCAAAGAGTCATCGAAACCTCAGGAGCAACATAATTTGGAGTTCCACAAGCAGTATGAAGGAGGCCATCATCCTGCCAAAATCCAAATAAACATCTACATAAGCACAAAGGAGCCAAGAAAGAAGCTCCAAGGGAGTAGTCAAGTTGAAACAACAAGGGTACCCCTTGTAGATGACAAAACCACTTGGAGAGAAAAGGAAGGTGATAACAATTTATTACAATTACCCTGACTTGTTGAGACAGTGCACTCAATCCAAAATCAGAAACTTTGAGGTCTCCACAACCATCCAACAGCAGATTTTCAGGCTGTAAGAGAAACAAGACAGATTAGAAGGAAGATGACACTTCGTACGAGTCTCCTAGACAAGTATGTAATGAATACTACATACAGATCACCAGTCATAAGCCTCAAAGAAAAAACTAAAAGGACCTTTAGATCTCTGTGATAGACACCCCTGCTATGGCAATAATCAACAGCATTAATAAGTTGCTGGAAATATCTACGGGCTTCATCCTCTCTCATCCGCCCATGGTTTACCTTCATAACAAAAATCATTACTTAAAGGCAGGCTGTAACTGAGATGGAGCTGCACTACTTGTTTCAATATAAACAGAAAAGTTATTGTGTAAGCATTGTTTGAATTAGTGTATGCCATAGTCATGGAATCCAACAGTTATCTTATTCATCAAATATATTTAGCTCATGATGGTGAAGCAATCAGCTACCAAATAGGCTTCAACAAGAGTATAGCAACTTACAATTTTATCGAAAAGTTCTCCCCCAGTAGCAAACTCCAAAATTATAAATATCTTTGTCTTGCTTCCCATCACCTAAAAATCATCAAAATAATTTGGTAAACCTCACACCAAGTGAAACAGTTAATTACTTGATTGGCTTTGAAGCAGTTAAATATAATAAGCACACATGAAATCCTATGGTAACATGAGTCTAATATCATCATAAGAAGAAGGAACATTGGGATTGTTCTCTAGTTGGAGATAAGTAGCATTATTTGATCAATAATCTATACTAAAATTACGCCATCGATTTTGTACCTCCTTTACATGCTCTTAAATTAGTATCCATTACTAAGGTGATTATGTAAAGACAACAAAAATAACTGAAAGAATCTTGAATAAATTGGAGATCTTATTAGATTATTGATTCCAGTAATGGTTTTCAAAGATCTATTTGGTAAGAATGTCTTTGAGAATTTATGTATATCATCTAATATATGGTCAAAAGTTCACATAAGTCTTCGGTTCATCAGAAAGCATTTTAATACCTGGACCTACACCATCCAAGCAATGAGATAAACCCCTAGCATAGTTGATTGAGGATAGAGGCGCTTACCACTTTGCTACAACTTCCTCTTCGTTGCTCAACTTCAGCCCTTTCCATTACTTGCGCTCTTTGTATTATTACGGATCTCTTGCAACTTATGTTTCAATAATGAAACTTTCATTTTATTGAAGAATTGATTGAACAACAATTTCCTAGCACCAGCTTACTTCTCCATCCAGGCAGAGTGTTGAATACAATTAGTTATTTGTACTTGTTGAGTGTCCATTAAGTGTCAAGTATGGTACTTATAAACCATATTAATAGTTGATTTTTCAAAGTTCCTTGATTTGCACAAAATTTATCCATGTTTTTCACCCTACATGAATGAATACACTGAATGCTTATGAGGTACCCATCTCAATCCTAGTGCATGTTAATAAACACTGGTCTGGGACATGATAGACATCTATACCTTAAGTGTACTAAAACAGATGCTGAAACTAAATTTAGTTCCATGATATGAAGAAGAAAAAATCAGAGCATAAGAATGTAGTCAAGAAGAACTTGAGTTTAAAACGTATATAATCAGGCTGAAGAGGAGAGAGAAAGAGAGATACCTCATACAGACGAACAACATTAGGATGTTTTATGCGTTTCATTGTTGCTATCTCCCTCCTGATCTGCAAACATACACAAACATAACAGATCCAAGAAACCTGATAAAGTTACGTATGGTAATTCTACATATAATTTCGCAATTGCCGGGATATACTGAGATACTGTTGAATTTTGAGAAAGAAGAAGAGAAAATTATAGCAAAAAGTTGTAGCAATTGTCTTGGACAACCTCAGAGCTAAAGAGTTGCTTTAAACTAGTAAACAAACAGAATTTGCAAAGAAGCAAAAGAGTACAGAGAAAAAGAAATGATCAACAGAAAAGGAAACATGACTAACCAGACCTGCTCAGCCATCTTGTGCTTGAGAACTTTCTCTTTATCGAGGATCTTCAGAGCCACAGGATCCCCTGTCTCAGAGTTTCTGGCGAATTTAACTTTCGCAAAAGTCCCCTCACCAATTGTTCTCCCCACCTCATATTTACCCACTCTACGCTTAATTTTAGGTTGACTCATACTCTTTTCAAACTTAAACTTTCTTCTCTTCACACTTAAGAAACTGAAAAACTCTTCCTGAATCATGTAAAACATTAAAGTTGTACTCAGATTTCAAAGTTTAAAGCAAATGAATTCCGACAATAAGTAATTATAAATTCAAATAATTTCAGCATCAATCTGTGATAATATGTTACCAACTACATTACACTTAGAAACCTATTGAAGATCCTAACCCCATCTCCTTACACTAAAATCGTGGTAATAGCCATACCGAATGATCACTTCCTATGGCTTACACTGATAATGAATTAAGACAAGAAGCAATATACAGAAATGGGAAAGCTAGTACAAATGTTCTATCGTCATAATATCCAACAAGAAGCCAGGAAAATCCTGATCAATAAACTAATAAACTCACATACAGCAATAAAGTCTCGTAGAAGTAGAGATACAGGAATACAGGTTGAGTTTTAAAGCGAATCAAAATTAGGAAGAAATGGGGGAAAAAACACAAAAAAGATCACACACACACACCAGGAAGGCTCATAAAAGAAATTTAGCAAGTGCATTAACCTCGAAATTGATCTGCACAGTACAAAACCGAAATTCAAAGCAGATTTAACTCCACTATACTGGATCCTGTATCGAAGATGAAGACTGGTAGTCAGAAAATTCAAAATTCAAAGATTCTTATTATTGTAGTCGTTATGTTTACCACGAGCTCATGGAGTGCCCTTTTAATATTCACTTATACAACGACAAAAGACGTAGAACGAGAAACTTAGGAAGATAATTAAGTTGGAGCTCAGAAACTTTGAGAAAAGGCATAAATTTTTGGTTATCACAAAGTCTCGTTCTAGAAACAGAAACCCAAATCAAATTTTGCATGAAAAGATGAAGAAGAGAAACAACATCTAACGCTTCCCAAATCCCAAGGAAATCTATAAAAAATCACAAAAGAAAGTGAGAATTTTGGATCGAGACAACAGTCAAAGATGAAGACTTTCAGAATCTGGCATAAAGATGAGTATAACCATACGAAATGGAAAAGAAAGCGACGTAAAGGACAAGGAGGATATACTTGGTACAACCCTTTTGTAATTGATGAGTAGAAGCGCAAAGATAGGAAGAAAAAGGTTGGTCTTTATGATTGCCTTTTGTACCTTGAAAAAGGGCACTCGTTCTTGTAGATTAGTATCAACTCCGATGAGTTCTGCGACCCATTTTGTAGAAAAAGATCAAATCTTTCTTGCTAGTTCCTTCACTGCAAGGCGACAAAAGTCGTTAAAACACCTGTTTAACAGCTTCTACTCCGTGTCCACCACTACTTGCTTGTGTCTTTGACTGGATTTAACCACTGTCAATTCAAACTCGGGCAATGATTATTTCCTCCTTCTGGCTTCCCAACAAGTAATATAAATACTTCTTTAAGTAAATTCTAAACATAATCAAGTAAAATCAAGCTAACTGAACATTCTTCTGGGGTTCCACACAAATTAATGCCATTATTGCCCGTCAGCATGAAGTGGGTAAGGAGTGATTCATGGCGGACAGACACAAATTGGTCCATGTGTTCTAGATTAAGGCTGCAGAGCTTTGTCGTCAATGGAGTAATTCAAGGCGTACAGACACAAATTGGCCCATGTGTTCTATATTAAGGCTGCGGAGCTTTGTCGTCAATCACCCATTTCTTGCATGAGGAAGAAGACAAACAAACTCTTCTCTGTTTTCATGTTACAGTATCCTAATCCAATGTTTTGATCTGTCTTTGCCAACTTTATTGCTGATTGGAGAAGAAGATGATTGATTACTGTAAATCAGAAATAAACATATAAAACTTTATATTTAAACTTAATATGTTGTTTAATTATAAATTATTAATTTATTAAATAATTTGTTTGAAACGTATAAATTGAGAACTAATTGAAACTTTTAATCGGATTATGTATTAAACTGAAATTAATAGGTTTAGTAGCATCATGACTTTGGACCACCTTACCTACTCAAATATGTGATAAGTTGCATGGTTTTGGTTTAATAAAAAGAAAGGTGCACTTTTGTTACGGGTCAAACTAAGCGATATAACAAATTAATCTCTATTTTTATACAATATCACAACCATTTCGAAAAGAATGAAAAAGAAAATTGCTTAGAAAGTCTATATCCATCGAACCATCCGTATCACTTTGTGAATTTAGGGGGTGCTTGTTTGATAGGTATAAAAAAAAAAAAGGTATGAAATGAAAAATTAAGTTTGATAAGGGAGTATCATTATAGAGGTATTATTTTTATTACTTATTTTTTGATAATACCCCATTTTTCTCGTAATATAGAGGAATGAGTATCATTGTTATATAAGGGTATGGTTGTTATAATTAATTAAAATGTAATTATTAATTAATTAAAATATTGTAATTAATTTAACTACAATATAATTAATTAAAATATAATTCATTCATTAATTAAAAT
>JANZLX010000008.1:6442484-6466496 GCA_025531955.1 Erythroxylum orinocense
TATTTTTACAAACCAACCACTATCAATGATAATGATAATCATTCCTTCCTCTTAACCAACCATTATAATTATAATGATAATATTCATTCTCATGCTTTACTATATTCATTCTCATTCCTATTACCATTATCCTGTACGAACCAACTGCACCCTTAATAAAAAATTCACAATATAACACAACCATTCAAATCGGACCGAAACACGTAAAATACAAGAGAAATAGAAACAAGAAAAGAGAAAATGCGACTACGTAAATGAGGTTGGCCAAAAATTCAAAGGCCAAAATTGACATTATAAGAAAAGTAAATAGCTGATTGCCTTAAAACGTTATATATAAATAGCTTTTTATTTTTAACTGGTTTGATTGAATCAGCCAACTCAACCAGCCATTAACTAAACAAAATAAATAACTGGTTGATGAAATCGATCAGCTAAAAATTAATTGATCAGCTATCAACCAAACAAAGCCTTTGGTTGTTTATCTGATTGCCTATAAACAGAGTTACCATCCAGATAACTTTATTAATTGTTTAAAGAATCAAACAGTTGAAAGGTGTAACTAAACGAAGCCTAAATCATTTAATCATTTCATTTCATTTCTGGGTCAACCCACCATGCTTGTAGTAGACAATTTGTAATGTATTATCTCATTCTAACATTATCTATGATCCTAGTTCCACAGTTATTCAGCTTCCAACCTTATAATTACGTAATATTCCGCAGATGTTAGGTATGACACGGCAAAGTACAAGTCTAAAGGAATAATTGCTGTAGGTCCCAACAGAAAGAATACAAAATAAGAATAAAAAGAATATATCCTTTTCAATATAATAATTTCATGAGACGTTGGGTATTGGTTTTCGCATAAAGCTCAAGCTTAGGTTTCCAACAATAGTTTGTCATCAAATCATTGCTTACGGCTAATTTGTCTTTTAGTTCTTTAAGACGATTCGGTAACATCCCATGAGTATGGTCTAAGCCCCACATGTGCCCCTATGCGAGCATAAATAAAGAAGAAGATTAAAAATTTCATCCTATATCAACGATCACACTGCTCCCTAGGCAAAGGCATATACCATTACGTTCCAATTTTATCGCAAGAATCACTTTAAACTAGTCATGACTCCCAGTAGAATCCATGATTACTGCTAATAAGCTTTTTCTTTCCTTTTCTCACCCTTTTGGATGTTTAAAGGAGAAACAAGGTAAGGATTCTGTCTATAGTTTCTCTCACACATGAACAAGTACCCATGCACTCAGTTTGAAAAGAACTAAAACATACAAACTAGGCAAATGGTTCATCTTAAGGCTTTGGATTCTCTCATATCAAAATTCCTAAGAATGTTTATAAGCGTCACTTTGCATAGCAGCTTTTTCTAAATACTGGTGCCTAACAAACGAGAAAGGAATTTTTATCGTGTAGTTGATAACCACCGCAAGTCACCAGTAAACAATCTCAGTATACACGATTGCTGATAGTCTGAGAAAGAGACTTGAGCTGTGTGTTCCATTTCTCAATGGCTGTGTACTTCTTCATTCCTTTTGACCTGCATGGCATTTGGAAAATAGGAATTACAACAGCTGCAGTGGAGGACAATAGTCTGTAAAACTAAACTTTGAAATTCAACCATCAGCAGCACATTTAAAGTAGTTAAAGGAGAAGAAACTTCTACCTGTCACCACGCTCTAATAGTCTGTTTACTTGGTCAATATGGCCGTCAATGCGGTTATCCAATATCAAAGAAACCAAGAGTTGCTCCACATCTTTTTCTGGGACATTGAGCTCCTGCAAGTCAAACAAGATAAAAAGCACTTTGTCGATATCATGGCTAAAGCAAATTCCAGTAGTGAGCGCAACATCCCAGTGGGACAATTCTAATAAGTTATCTGCGCTAGTTATCAGGAGTAACTACTTCATGTAAATAAAGTGGGGTTTCACCTTGGATATAAAAGGAATCCGAATTCTTGTGTAAGGTTTGATAAGCTTAAGCAGCACCTGAGTTCTGACATTCTTCAGTAGATCTTCAATATAATTCCGAATGAATGGATCATCCATAATCGTCCTGCGATTACTCTGTATTCCAACTATCAATGCAATGATAACTATATTTGACATTTGAAGACAATCAAAATTGTAACTATACCTTGAGGATTTTCTCAAACTCTAATATCTCATTTCGTTGATATGCTGCTATGAGATTAGTCATTGCCAAAATCTCAGGATCATTTTTATATCTGTAAATATCAAATCCAAGTTTGCACACAAGTTAAGAGAGAAGAAAATAATATCCTAAAGTTGCAACACAGTCTCTGTGTTGAACACTTACGGCTTTGCCTCTTGACCATCAAACGGGTTAACTTCAGATTCCATCAGCATATTAGCCAGAACCAGGTATCTGTCAATCTCAGTTATTAAAGTTGGTGACACAAAAGGGTATAAACAAACACATGAACAGTTAAATATCACCATCATAATGTTCATATAACTGTGCTCACACCCAGATCTCAATTTCTGTGTTACTGAATCTAAATGTTCAGCACATCATGATGGTGCTTCTCATTATTCATTAGTATTTCCATCTATGAAGTGTTCCTTACTAATCTCCTTTTCCGCTGATATGATATCTTCTTCTAGTCCAATGAAGTCAATTTTCAATATATATTTTTTCAATTAACATGAAAATGAAAGTCTTGATTTGCTAGAGCAACAAATTTCAAGGAGAAATTGAGAGAAACTAGGTTCTAGAAGCAAAGAGACACAATCTAAGAATGACTAACATGCATTCCTGCATTGGATCTTGATCATTTCATGTAGCATGGAAGGCTTTCTAGATGTCAGGATGCCTTTGAAGTGAGAACCATGGAAACAAATCCAAATAGAAGAGAAGACAAACAGATAAGAAAAAGAGTAAACATGAAAGGAAATGAGGAATTACTTTAAGCATTGGATACGTCTGTGGTTACCAGCTTCATCATAATTTTTGAAAGCTTCAAAGAAATCTGTTGCAGCCTCGGCCCACTGACGCTCTGCCATGTGCATCTTTCCACCACATTCTCGAATTATCCCCATTATCCTTGGATGTGGAATAGCTGATTTGATAGCAAGTGCCTTCTGGTATAATTGCTGGTGAACAAAGCCATGTAAAAACATCATGAAGAAATTACTAAACAAAGTTAAGAAAGAATTTCATGATCATTACCGCATATAGACAGAGGCTAAACTACTCCATCTTCATTTCAATCAACCAAATTACCAATACAAATGAGAGGTCATTCTTAAACATGGACAAGAATTACAAGTCACGTGGATATCTAGTAGTCTTACAACTAAAGAATGCAGACTTTCAGATCTAAAAGATCTTGTTTAGCATATCAAGAGCACCTTTAATATTACATCTAATTTGCTTATGGATTAACCCCCAAATTAGACAACATGGAGAAGTGAATGTTATGGCTAATATAAGCAGGTTTAGCTAATAAAACACCAAATCTTTTCAAGGCACCTTTTCTCCATTTGACTCATTTACTTCAGATTTCAATCTCAATAACATTCCAAACTTTTGGCATTATCATTGAAAGGGAGATGATAAAAACCTAAACCACAAAGATTAGAATATGAAAGTTATACTGGCAAGACAAGTTTGAGACACCAAATGCTGCAGAATTCTAACCTTAAGCTTTTTGTTATTCTTTGTTTCCGTATACATTTGGATCTCAATTGCATAGACCTCGAGAAGCTGACTACCCTTCTTTTGATCATCCGAACCATCTTCTCTTTGACAAGACTTGTGGAGTTCCTTCAATATCTGGCCAAGTGAACCAAATTAATGAGATTACTAATACCCTACAGCGACTATATAAGTAACCAAAATCAATGAGTAGAAGATATACCTTACTCATCCGCCCATATTCTCCCATATCAAACCAAATCTTGCAAAGCTTAAGATTTGTCTTGAACCAAAGTCTCTACAGAACATAAACTGAAGTCAATAAAAAGGATACCTTTTAAAAAAAAGGGACGAAAACTTGTGGTTAATCTTGGTCGCAACATATAGGTACAGTTAGTAAGATCTTGAAGAAGGCCTGTAGGGGTTAGTAGGAACAGGAATTAGTCTATAATATTTTCCTTTCAGGCTGCAGTTGTTTGATTCTAGCCATCCCAGTAGTTCAAGAAACTGACTGACCTTAAAACTCCCGAGTAACATCCATGCAGCTCATGGATGAAACAAGGGCCTCACCTAGTTCTAACATCCACCAAGGGAGACGAAACCCTCCATTGGTTTGTCGGTGAAAAAAATTACTGCATTAACATCATGACCTAAAGAGCACCAATAAAATGGAGAATCTGACCTCATTCTTTGCCTCCTCAAGGGCCTTCAAAGTCGTCTGATAAAATTCTTGCAGGAGACCAAAGTTCTGACTAGCTGATCCAGAAACAAAATCCATGATATTGTTTATGCATTTCTCACTGTAATTTCGAGTTACTGCTGATTTGATGTATGTTAACATCTCCCTATAAGCATCCATCATCTCTTTATACCTCCCTATCCGGTAATAAAGCTTAACTGTTTGTTTAAGTGCTTTAAACCCCCTGATAACAAGAAAAATTGAGTATGTAACAGTTACTTAAAACAAAAGTTTCTATGCCAGTATTTACCCAAAAAAAAAAAGTTTCTATGCCAGTAGCTTCAAAAACAGAGTGAAAGCAGTCTCCCAAAACACACAAGAAACACTTTACTGAATCATAATTTCGGAAAGTTCAGGACATGATACATGACCTATTTCAATTACATCTCTTAAAATGCCTGATATGTTTAAACACATAAATTACTTTATATTCGTAACATGAGGAAGGGAAATAGGTTCAGCACTCCACTTCAGTCCACCTCCTAAACATTCTAAAATTAAAATTTCCCACATGTCATTACAGAAAATGCCTTTGCTATGAGAAGAAACAAGTATTACATTGCTGATCATGGAAAATCCAATTTTTACCATTCTTCACAGGAAATCTCCTGCTAACATGTAATGAAAACTCCCTAGGACAATTTTGAGAAGAATATCCTGAAAAATGTAAAAAATATTTCCAGTGAACACATTAATTAGGAGCAAGAAATTCTTTGTTTTGTCTTCCACTTGCCCAAAACCTAAAGGAAGTCACGGCCACAAATTCCTAATTGAAAGAAACAAAATATTAAAAACCTGCATGCTAACCTTATGCCATTAGTTTAAGGTTACCACTAGACTAAAGTAATGTTAGCAGAACTTGCAAAGAACTTATCTATCCCTGCAAATTAAGATCAAGAACACCACTGCAACATCAGCTTAAACATTTAATCGTGCATGCACCCTTGACTTGTCAGAGAATCTTTTCCACTTCTGATCTTGGGCTGCTTACATCTCAAACTTCCAAAATGAAGTGCAAGATACAACAAAGGTTTTTAAAAAATACAAGCTTCAGGTTAAACAAAGAAACATGATTTTAATGTAAACACTAACACTGGCATACCTACAACTTACCTCACCAAAAGTATATGTGAAAACATGTAATACTTACCATTCTGCTTTCTCTTGTTCCATGCTGACTACTTCCGCAAAACCTGCAAGTGCCCCCTCAGGATCTGTTTCGACTAATCCTTTTACACATAAGAAACCAATAAATTGAAACATCAGTAGAACAGTTGAAGAATGAACCTTATTTGAGAAAACAAAGTCTGATTGAAGAAAGATAGTTTTACAGAAATTTTAAGAATTATAGTTCATTAAATACAACGGTTATTACAACAGCGAGAGTTTCAAAACTGAATTAAATGTATAAAAGTTGTCAATGAACAAAACTCTATTTGGAAGACTAGAAGTAATTTAAGCCCAGAAAAAAAGAAAAAGAGAAACGAGTACAGTAATGTTGAACTGCTGTCATGAGTAAAAGAAACTTAAACAATGAAAGGAAACAAATAGACACTAGTAGGTGGAAAAATGAGACCAACCGCTAAAATCAAATTAATAAGAATTTAGCTCGAAAAGTTGGGAAAACCATTTCAAACTTCTCCGTCTTACAGTGAGTGAATAAGCTTATGCAAAACTCATTCATCAAATCCAAAAAATGACTCCACAATACGCACTTGCACTTCTTTGCCATTACGCACCAACACATATATACGCACCTATGTCACCATAGAAACCTAGACAGCGACCTCTTATACCTATACATGCAATTAAAATTTTCCCTTTCCACAGTTGTTGATTACAGAAAGGAAAATCTAAATGAAGCACACGCCAAAAATATAACAATAAGAAAAACAAATTTAAGAAGAAAAGAATAACCTTTGGAATTATAGTATTGGTTCTCAATATCAACATCCTGTTCCTCAGGCTCCTCATCCGAATATTCGAACCCGTAATCCTCCATATCCGCATCTGCACATTCCCCCCAAATTACTCATGTATCAAATACCAAAACCCTATTCCCGTTTACGATTAAGAAAAAAAAAAAGAATCCCATTTCAAATCTCGAAAAACAGGAAACATAATCTGAACCTCAGTTAGGGTTTCCTTAGTTCCCTTGTGATTCGCAATTAATGGCGATTTACAGATGAGGGAAACAGAAAAAGAAAAAGTAATAATGCAATCGCAGTACCTGAACCCATGTTTGATTGATGAATTCAACACTGAGTAGCAGCAGTACAGTAGCGACTATCAGATAATCGAATTTGAGATAGTTACATTTCAATGAGTATGAAGGGGTCCAAGTCACTCCCTAAATTCAAACGAAACACCTGCAACAAAAACTTCCTCTAGTGCTTTGACACGCTTACTAATCATAGTTGTAGCCGTCCTTTAACTTTTTATTGGCATAACTTATAAAATTATTGATATTGTCTTTAAATATTTTTATTTATTTGTCAATCATTGTTACCTTTTTCAAATATTTATAAAAAACTCGAACCTATAATTATAATTTTTCGATCATAAAAAAATAACCTTACTCGTTTTGATCTCCTAAACATAACCTTACCTTTTCCAAATATTCATATCTAAAATTAATTGCTATTAATATCTTATTCTTTTCCTAAATTTATATTAATATCTTGATATATTCATACAAGAAAGTATTAATTTATTATTTTTAATTAAAAACTATATTGGAATAGAAGTTCATAACCCAAATTACTCCTAACAAAAATAAAACAAGGGTGAGCTCTAGCATGAAAAAAAAAAAAGATTGAATCATCCTAAACACTTGTTCATGCTAACCAAATGGGGAATTTGATGTTCTTTGAATCTCTAACTAGAGAAAAACCATTTTTGCAGACTTTGGTCTCAAGAACAATAGCTACCACAGCAGGATTACAGGTAACATTTAAGCTTCCAAAAAATTGAATATCTTATTGTTCAATTCCACAAGTTCAGGTCAGTACAGTATTCTCCTGTTTTGTTTCTTCATCTCTTTCTTTTTTTTTCCTTCTTTGTTTTGCCTTTTCTAGGAACTTCCCTTGTATGTACAACAACAACATCTTCAACAACAACATTGGGGGAAGTTTGAGAAGAAAACTCCAAAAATAGGACTAACAACAACCTGTGAGCCACAACCCCAACATCAACCTCAGTAAAAACAAAAAATGGTGATGAAACCAAAACCTCAGAGATCAGCAGCCCTTGGAGACGCAATGCAAGTTCTCCCCCAGTGTAGTAGTACAAGCTATATATATATATATAAACAACATATACTGTCTCACTCATTACCCATATGAGTGACTCTTTGTTAGTTAGCTTTCAAAATTGAGAGGATGTCATCAATCCCTGCTAATGACTACTGTCCTCTTTTTTTGACTTGTTCTTGGTTGGGAAGTCCTCCAGCGTCTGATATTCCTCTCTCAGCAATCTATCCAGTTCTGGGTGTTTCTTCAATGGTTCTTTATTTCCACGAAAATGGTGAAATGCCCTAACATAACATGCAAAACAAAATCCAAATACAACAGCAATGATGAATGCAGCCATTATGATAAGCCAACTTTCTTGAACAGGAGTACATTACATTAAGCAGAAATGTTTAAGAACGCTTATGTAGTTCAGGGTATTTAGTGTTATCAAATAAGAAACTTCTTAATGATACATTCAGTTTATAAATATTTGCAGACATGGTTGGAACTAGCATCATTCACTTCAACCATTAGACTAGAAAACATTCGTACAGCCCCATTTTCCGATAACTTCCCATTCAATTATCACAAAAATGTAAACAATCACCTGATCAATCAACAAATATTTTACATGATTATTCACCTTCACAGATCTACATCTACGATTACCGTCTTTCTCTAATTTCTTTCATCTATACTAATATATATTATAACATTTCTGTGTCAATGAAAATGTTTTACCATCCCATCACCAAGAAAGTATGATAGGAAGGGAATGACTTGTTCAAAGTTTGAGGTGGGGAACAACACGCTACCAAAAAGTATGTTGAGACAAGAATAAAAAGCATTACCAATACTTCTCAAGGCCATAAAAATTGCCTTTTCGATAGAAGTCAAGGGTGAGCTCTTCAAAGTCCTCATACAAGTCCTCCCTGAATTCTTTCTCCAGACCATAACTGAAAATGGGAGAGTTTAATCATTTTAAGTATTGGGCATCCACATAAACAGTACTAACAATTGGAATCAGATTCCTCCATTAATGAGAAAGGATAAGACACAATATTCAACTATAACAAATTTGGGGTGGTTGATGTATTAAAAGTCAAGAGATAAAACTCATCGGTAATACCTATAGAACCTAAAAAGACACTCTATCCCATAGTTGTAGTTAGCGGATGCATCTTCCAAGGCCAATTTTCGGAACTCATTATACATAGAAGGGACAAACATATCTCTCAGGAAATAACACCAAAACCTATACAACGTATTCATTTCCTGCATGAAAAGGTGAGCCAAAAGAAAGATTATAAAAAAAATTAAAAACATTACATAAAGATACCAACTTTAAGAAATTTAACAATTTTTTGAATAGGGATAATTATCTTTCCCCCTTCACTAGCGAACTATTAACAGAAATAGTTTAAGAAAGGCACCTCACTGCAACCAATTCCCATCTTCTTCCTCTCACTAAGACATCGCTTATGATATTTCAGGTACCTAAAAAAGAAAGAGCAACCAAGTAAAAAAATTTCACGCCCACAAAAAGCTTTGCATGCATGTAGACACACATTATACAAACATAGTTATGCACCAGGAAATGCCTTACTTCTGCTGTTTGAAACCATTTTCCTCTAAAAGCTGATGGCTTGGATGTTGAAATGACGGGAACGACTTAGGCATGGAACCCACTGGTGGACTACTCCCTGATACGCCATGAGGTGAACCACTCAACTTTGAACACCTAAGACTGTAAAATTAAGATCAGAAGCATACTAGTTTTGTGAACACAAAAGACAAATCAAATGTCAAAAAGTTTTGTAGTTATGAGGGTAAAATCCAGTAGTCTTAGTTCGATTCCCCTCACAAAGAAGCAAGTAAACACAAAATGTTGTCATTTTCTTTTATAAAAAATAAAGCAAATCATTGTCAGTTGAGAAATTTTCTAATTTTTGAAACCATCAATTAGAAAATCTTTGATACAAAATAAAGCAAAGCATGTTGTTGAACTGATAAAGGATTTGGCAAAAGACTCCAACTTAAAGCCAGTAAAATAACTTCACACTGACCCGTGATTTTCAGGAGGTGTAGAACTAAAGAAAAATCCAAAATTGCTTGGTGGACTCTCTGATATGGGTCCAGGGGAACTGGGACCAGTGCCTTGATTTCTAAAGTTGCTGGAAAAGAACCTCTGCTTCTGAGACTGCTTGGGGAAAACTTTAATTTGTTTCCTCAGATTATTTGAGCTTCCAGATTCTTCACGGCCACCGGCTTCAGAACTTCCACTACTCCTTGAAGTCGATACTCCTGAACCACTGCAGTTGGATCTTGGGGTCCCATCCTTGTTCCCAAAATTATACTTCCGAGGATTGGATCGCTTAGTTTTCAGTTCCTGCAATTTTCAAACTTTTCTCAGAATTTCAAGACATAGAGCTAGACCAGGGACACAATAACAAGGACAACTATATTACTAGTAACATAAAACAAGACTCAACCTGCTCATAGAAATAGAGGCCATCATTTATTGCATAAGCAAGTTCATTTGATATGGATTTTGAATCTTTCCCACCCAAGTCTGGTCCTCCCCCCACTTTGCTGTTCTGCATACAACAGGTGTGAGTGACAAAACTATGAATAAACAATGGTGTTTTCATACATACAATCTGTGACCGTATGCCCACGTGTGAAATTACATGCCTATGCTGAGATGCACACACAAGTATACTAAAGAGAATGACAATGAAAAAGCGGATGAATAGAATGTGGATAAAGAAAAATAAATTAATAACATAAACCAACTTCCTAGAAATCTGGAAAACGCAAGCTGTTAGCCATGAACCGAAACCGTTACTGGTTTAGTAGAGGAAGAAGAAGCAGAATGCTGAGGTGGAGAGAGAATGATGAGCTAGAGAGTGAGGCATGCATGTGTAACCGTTCGGGAGAATAAGGGAATGATTGTGTTGGGTGTACGGGTACTCTAGGTGGAGTATAAAAGTTAGTTAGCAAATGTTGAAGGGGCTATCGATTATTCTTGAGATCATTTTATTGTACGGCCTTTGGCTGGGCGAGCTATAGCTCTATAGAGTCTATCAATATACTTGTCTATTGTTTGCTGGAATTTCCCAATCCTTACTCTATCACAAGCAAATGTTCAATTCACCAGTAGCATTATAAAACGTGCAGTGAAAAACTGTCTACACTCGAGATGAAATATTTTAGGAGCTGCCAACCAAGCAATTTCATCCTCACATATATTTTGATATGTCATTTCTTCTTTTGCAAGATCAACTGGTTAACCTCAAACTAGTATTTTGAAGGATAAAGGATGCAAATTTCAGCACAAATCTTTCCAACTTGATAGAGTTAAATTGTAATATAGGTTTAACTTTCAAGGGGATAATTGAACATAGTAAAGATAGCCTCCAACACAAGATCGTCAATGTTTTATCATAACATAAAAATCAGATGGCTAAATATAATTCGCCTCCATTCACTTCTAAACAGAGCACACATTTTCAAAGGTTGCTAAAAGTGAAGTTCCTACTACGAGTTGCTCAAGATAATGAAGCCCTTCTGCATCAGTTGCTAGAGAAAGAAGTGAACCTTGAGAATGGAAGTCATAAACGATCGCAAGGTCCTGAACCAAATTAGTTGATATTTCATACCTATAGCAATGGTCTCATCTAAGACGTGATAAAGCATCTTGTTGATTCAGATCTACAGTCCATAATTGAAACATGTACTGATTGCTTATCAATTCAATATCAGAATTACTCTTTGATTCTCGAGAATGTTACAGAGTATGTTTAATCAGCCAAAAGGACTAGAATAGCAAGTGCAGACATATTTTACAACGTTAATCCCATGATGTATAACGTAAGCTAAATATCATTTTCCACATTGAAACGCAGCGGCATACAGATTCCCATGAAAAATCACATGTCAAAAACATTAGATTTAACCTATTCTTTCACAAGTACAAGTTTCCTAAAAACAATAATACCTGGGTTACAATCACCAGTCGCTGCACATCCTGATCATTGACAATAATCTCATCTTCACCATCATCATGTCTGGGAACATGGATAGATTAGAGCAATTAATCGCAGGTGACACTGATTCAGAATGACTCAGCATGTATACGGACAATCTTTTGTGTTAATTCATCTGAAATGGAATTTTTCATTAGTGTAATGACACAGAACTTGTAACTTGTAATTTTCCATCTTTTCATCGATTAGTTTACATTCTCATTCCGAAAAACAAAAGATTTAATAAATAAGGTTATCTTATTTTCCTTTTCCTGAAAAGGTATACGCGTACAAATGAAGGATCATATACAAGACTAGTAAGTTCTAACACTACTAGAACCAAAATTCATATCTTGGGTGTTGACTGCCCCAAAAAATCCCATAGCACTTGATTGAACTAGCCCTACTTCAGATATCCAAAAAGCTTAAGAGAATCCAATTGTCTGATTTGTATGCTCTCATAAAAAAATGAGTATTTACATTAAAACATGAGTGTGTTAGTACACGTGTGACTTTGTATGCACAAATGAATCAGCCCAGTGAATCCGATTGTATGATTTGCATGCTGTGATTTGAAAAATATTGGCATTAAAAACCATGAGCATGTGATTATGTGTCTGAATCATATTTCATAAATGAATCAGGACAGACAATCTAGTAATAGAATAGAAGGAAAGAAGATATGCTGAGGGTTGAACCAATGAGGATAGACCCACTGGCACATTCAGAGCCGATAAGCAGCTTCCCCATGAAAGAAAAGCCAAAGACTATTTTGTCACAGTTAACATACGATTCAGTCCTAGGCCCACCAAAAGTGTAAAATTTGCCATTGAATGGTTTCTTGACATAGTATCAAAACCTTTACAATGAGAGGTCACAAGTCCATCCCCCCAAAGATGAGCCTATGCTTTCTCTGCTTCCAGTTTAGTGCCTTAAATATGATAGAGCAATTTAAGTTTAATACATAATCTAATCCTGGACCTCGTCAACTTCTTAAATTTTTAGGTTGCATGGTTACCCAACCAACTTAGTGCCAGCACTTTAAACTTTAAAGAAAGAGAAGGTCAACAAAGTAATAGCAGAAAACAGGTAAGTTACAAAGGTTAAAAAATTCAAAGATCCGAATTTTCATTATAAAACCAAGGAAATGAGATATTTTCCAAAATGGACTACAAAAAAAATGGCCTGAAAAATATTTTACGAGAATATACTTTCTGTTTTCAACTACCACACAACTTCTCAACATCTTTATCAATTCAAAGATATAACGCAACTACTATTAACATGAGATAAGTTTCCAAATTTTCTAGTTTTCCTTATAGCAAAAAAGCATTTCAACACAAATATCCAATTTTCCTTTGTCCTATAAATTTTAAATTACTCCAATTTTCCACAATCAAACACACTCACAAATCTAAGTATCTCATTTATGACGAAATTCTGGAAATGCTTAAACATGTTTTAGACTGCACCCTTAAGTTTTGAAACATTCATCCAAAGAAAACATGTCAAGATGTTAACAAATTCTTAGCAAAATCAATTACCAAGGACGGTAATAGTGTGAAAAAAGGAAATGAAAGATCCAATATGAATATGAGTACCTTCTCACTGGAAAATGGTCATTACACTTCATTGTCTTCTGCTCAAGCTCTAGCTCCTCATCAAGCATAAAGGTATTGGCAAAATCATTGGAAAAATCATCAAGGTTCTTGGAAGCCACATTTGATGATCCTTTGTTTACATGATTATTACATATAGTTGGCTCATCAACTTCTGAATGGTCTGGCTGAAGACTGCGGTAGCTGATTCCAAGCTCTGAGAACATCGAGCTTAATTCAGAAGTACAATTTCCACTTGAATCTACATATTCATCCGCAACTGATTGGTTTTCACCTTCATCTTCTGTTTTACCCGCTTGTAAGAATCCAGGAATATCATCATTTGCTAATCCCTGTCTAGCCAAATCGGCATGATATGAAACTTCAGCATCTTCTTCAATGGGATCCTTTGTTTTTTCTTCATTAGTCTTCTCACCAATTTGATCCTCAGAAGTCTGAGCCTTTGGTGATGATCTATGCTCAGTGGAAACTGGAAGCCACTTTAACCAATCCTCACGTTTTCTTATCTTGTCACCCTATCAATACATAAATCCATTACATTTCACAAAAAAAGAAAAGCGTGAAAATTTTGATACACCTTGCAAGGATATCCTGCAATGAGAGTTGAAATATCATAATCGATGCCATAAAAGAAAAGACAATTACAAATTGTTAACTATGCAGTCTGAATATAAGTTTGGCTCCATGATAAACAATAAATGCCATAGTAAACATGCAAATTTTCTTATTAACATAAGCAATTTCTTCCAAACTATTTCTAATGAGGAACAAAATGGATATCTAATTTGATAACTGACCTATGTCTAAAGAAGAGAAGAAAGCACAAAAGGAATTCACTTCATATCCGAAACAATGTGGTTCACAAGTGTTAGAAATTTCGTAGTAATTTGTAGGCATTATGTTAAGGTGTATCATGAATTTTAGTTCAGAAACAGAAATTTCAGCATTAAGACAACGTGCTGACTAAAGGAATATCAAAGTAAACGTAAACAGAGTACTGATAATTTAGTACAACTAGGACTCTGTCTCAATCAGCTTATAACCAAATTACGGACTCTAAAGTCAATAGTAGAGGATAGCAAACCTGCACTTCCACTGAACTAGAACTTTGTAGTGCATCAAGGATAAAAGGTATGTCCGTAGTCATTTTTTTAACCTGTAAGATGAGAAATTTGATCCCTTTAGTTTGCTCAGTTCAACAAGGCTAACTTGCTTCAAGTAAGAGGTAGCGATGAAAAAACATTACTTCTCATTGAACTGAAGGCGTACACAATGTGATGAAAAATAATAGTTTACAAGAGTTAATGGGCAATCTCACATTAACAACATGCAACAGAAAAACAAAAACAGAAGAGGTGCTAGAGACATAATTTATATGATTAAGCATAAGATGAGCTGCATTAGAACTCATACCCTTTTGAAGTCGGCAATAGTTGATATTGGAACCCATCCTTGGTCATCCATCAAGGATATTAGGTAGTGGTCAGTTTGCAGATTTTCATCACTGCCATAAAGAGATAGGAAGCAAGTAGCAAATATAAGTAATACACAACAACAATGAGAAGTTTCTTCTTTCAAATATTTTTATAATGACTTTTATGGTTTCCCCACCCCATTAATTGGCTCAATTAAGTTTCAAAGGTAGAACTCAGCACACTCAATTCCTAGTTTAGAGTATTAACTCCCACCTAGTCAACTTTTCAATTTAAGGTAAAATTTTTTGACTCATCTAGCAGTGCCATCTCATTACATTTCTATTCTGTCTTAATAGCATAAGATAGCTGATTTCTCAATATCAAATATAAAAGACGATAAACAGACATCATTTTTCAATCCAAATAAAAGAAACACTGGAACTACTGGGTGTTAATGGCATTTGGGATGCTTTAACCCTATTGAGTGTGTGAGAATCCAAGTGCGTGTGAATCTGAGTGTGTACAAGAGAGAGAGAGAGAGAGTGAGAGAGTAGTGAAGGAGCAGGAGTAGCCAGAGCAGCTAGAGGAGAAGGAAAAAGAACAGAACATCATTAGCTGATGATTCTCAGCAATTACGAACCTGAAGTAATACTCAATTTGTCTTACTATGTTAACCTTTAAAGCTAGCATCTCTTGGGAGACTACATGTATCCCTTGATTCATAGGGTAAAACCGTGATGGATGAGGTCCCCCAAAAGAACCAGGAGGGGGGGCAGGAAAATAATATATAGGTGGTCCTGTGAAATAGATATACATAATACATCAATAATGCACAACGATAAACATTAATAGAAATAGAAATAGGGGAGAATCTTGAACAAGTTTATGCCAAAAGATAATTATAAATGAAGCAAAGAAATAACAAGAAAAGAAACATGTGGGAGAAATACGTGGACAAAGGTAAAAATTAGCCATTAATGCACATAATTAACTTAAGTACAGAGCAATGAGACTAAACAATTACCATGAAAAGTTGGACTGACCACAAAACTCGGAGCTGGTGCAAAGAAAGGATGCCTGACTACAGGCCTTGATGCCATACCCTGTTGCAAGGGGATGTGATCACCAGGACCAAGGGGTCGTTGATGATTCCATGGATGGTTTATATGACCACCTGAATCTCCCATATTAGGTCTTCTGTTTGGAAATTGTACAAAATATGCATTGGCATCACCTCTTATTGGAGACTGAACATTCCCAGGTGGAACAAAAGGCTGCGTTGGGGGTGTCTTGGTCCCACTCTTTAACAAATGTGTTTCAACAGTAGGAAAAGGTGAAGGGCCAGGAGGGTAAGAATATCCAGGAATCGCAATGTGCAGTGGGGGTGCAGGAAAAACAGGTTGCATATAGGGTTGTGCATAAGGTAAGGGTACAGGGAAAGGAGGTGCCCCATTTGGGTTGCGTTTGGAGCCTGATTTTGGATGTCTTGATGAAAATTTATGAGACAGATTAGAATTTCCTGAACCATGTGACTGTTGTTGTCCAAGTGATCCCTGGAAAACACAAACAGCTTAGTAAAAGAAAACAACATTATCTGTAACAAACCAAAATACTAATCCAATGAGACGTCGAGTCAAATGAAGTAAAATATCCAAATGAGAAGCACTGATCATGAAAATCAAGATACTGATGCACCGTGAAACTTGGTGCATTCCTTTGCATGATGCTAAATCATTGCCGCCTTCCTAATGACAACTTAAAAGCTTCTATATAGGATTTACAGGAATGGGTAACCTCAATGTTTTGCAAACTGGCTTATTTCCTAATGGCTTGATACATGGACACCATAGTAAAAATATGCAATAACATCTATGATAGTTGTATAAGGGAAAGCTAATGAAACAAAAGTCAGGTCCAGTAGTTGTAAGCAAGCAATCCACTTCATAACCAAATTCAAATTAGCAAGCAATGAGGCTGAAAGCATACAAAATATTTCTATAAATGTAAATCAGAACAGCAACCGAAACACTTCACAACCAAAAGACATGAACCAATTATCAAAGCATCATAAAGCCGTTCCTATGTATATCATTTCATTGCTCCATACACAAGGTGTATTTGCATCAGTATTTGGCAGACAGAAAACGCATATACATTATTCTCTATCTTGCCAATGCTTATTGCAATGTTGATATATCAAAGGACTGCAAAAACCGGTCTGCTTCCTGCTCAGATATTATTTAGCTTGGTGATAGGATTCTTACATAAGAACAGCATGCAATAAGTAATCGAGTGTATAAAATTTTGGCATTTCAATCACAAATCCAATTCCAGGAATCATACTACTGCCTGTCTCCGATGGACAGCAAAAGAACGCTTGAAATATGTAGATCTGAAATACCATGCCCAAATGGGAAAAACGTAAGCAGAATTTTTTTAAAATAAAGACATCAGATATCAGAAAATAAAAAATAAATAGGGAACTTAAAAAATCTGACTCAAACTAGACATCAAGTAAATCTCCACAAGAAACTTATCATTGAGCATGAAGACGGCTATATCACAAAACCAGCCGACCTTTGGGTGTAATTTTACCAGTCCAACATTCTTCCTATCACAAACCCACAAAACTAGAGTAGAAACACTTTCCGTTAGCCTCCTATAGAAATGAAAATCTAATCCCATTCGACAGCGCTTAACAATGTACATATACAAGAATAATAACAGTTAACGAGCCACTCCATTAGATAAGTACACAACTTACATGACCATCCAAAAATCAAACCAAAACAGAAGGTTGGCATACCTCTGTCGGAGATGGTCGAGGAGACGCAGTCCCAGGTCCATCTCCGGCAACTGTAGGGGGCGGCTTCGGGGCGGTATCGTTATTCTTAGAGCGTTGTTGTTGGTGAGTGTCAGAAAGAGCCGGCCAAGACTCGGCCTGGGCGCCCATCACCGGAGCCTCGGCTATTATCGGAGTTTTCCAAGGCGACTTGGGCCCACTACTAACCTCCTTCTGATCACCCCCTGCTTCATTTTCCGCCATCGCCATAACCACCAACCCAATCACAGCCTCCCCAAAAAGCACTAAAACCCCGATTCAACAAACGAACGGAGTCAACTTGACTAAGATACTCCCTAAAGATTCACACTTTCGTATACCCACTTCAATGGAAGGACAAATCAAGTACCCAATTAGCTTCCAATCGTAAGTGCGCAGAAAGGAATCAGAAACCGGAGTTCAGTGTTTGCCCAAGTTGGCGTTTTCAAGGAATGAAAAACTGTTAAAACAGTTAAGGCCGTTAAAGGAAATGGGTTTATGGGGTCTGCAGAAACAGAAAGAGAGATTTGTGAAAATCGTCCTCGAACTCAATAAGAAGAGATGGAGAGACACAGAGAGATTAACAGCTCAGAAAGTGAAGCCTTAGGAGGTGTGTTCTGGGGAATTGGGTTTATCACAGGAGAGTGACAATAGCTAAGCAGTTGGGTATTTCTTTCGAGTGTCAGCTGTTGGGGTCACTTTATTGGATTGGAAACGGAAATTTGGAGACTGGAAATAGAGAATTGAGCAGTCCAACTTAGGAAGTGAGAGAGAACAATCAAAGTCTTGAGTTTTTACTGTGCAAAAACCCTAGGAGGGATCGGTTGAAGGACTCGATTTAGGCACATGGGCTTTAGCCCGAAATAAAGGCCCAAATTTTGCCTTATCAACCACTAGTGAAGAAGCCATTTTTTTAATATATATAAAGTCAATAGAAAACTTTATTTATTTATTTATTTAAATAAATGTATTATCGGCTATAAAAAGTACCGTAGATAATAAAAAATGAAGAAAAATAAGATAAAAGACATAAAAATCTCTTATAATTTAAGGGGCTGTTTTTATTTTTTTTCGACTTTTTTGTCATTTTTATATTAAAAAATAGGTAAGTAAAACTTATTTTTCTAATTTTGTTACAATTTTTTATTTTTAAAAATAAAAAACTACAACAGTTTTAAAGAAACAAGAAAATATCGTTTTTCTGAATATTGACGACATGTTTTCTTTGATAGAAAAATAATATATCCCTATTTATTATCTGTATTATTTTAATTTAAGTATTAATTTTTTAAATTTTTTATAAATATTTATATGAATAAAATTTAAAAAATATTTTAATTAATTTATAAATACAATTAATTAATTTTTTAAATTTTGTATAAATATTTATATTAATAAAATTTCATAATTTAAAAAATATATTTTAATTAATTTAAAAATACAATTAATTAATTTAAGAATTAATTAATTTAAAAATAAAATTTATTATATTAAAATTTATTAATATAAGAGTGTAGTTACTAAAATAGAAATAGGAGGATAAAGCCAAACATGTTTTTATTTTCAATTTTTATTACAAATCTCAACTAAACAAGTTTTTATTTTTAGTTTTATATTAAAAATCACAACCAAGCATATTTTTTTCTAATTAAAAAATAAAAACTAAAAACCGCAACAGAAAAACAAAAGTGAAAAATCTTGTTTGATTTCAAGTTTAGTAAAAAATCTTGTTTGTTTGAGTTTTTAGTTTTTGTTTTTACTTTTAATTTCTTTCAGTTTTCAAAAATTATGAAAATTATAAAAGGTGATTTTTGTTTTCTGTTTTTGTTTTTATCTTAATTTGATTTACTATCATTTAAATATATATTATTTAATTATTTAATTTTTAATAAAATTTATGAATAATTTAATTCAACTTTATATTTATATATTTAATAAATTAAAATTAATTATCAATAAAATTATGAATAATTTATTTTTATTTAATTTATATAATTAAATTTAAAATATATAAATGTTCAAATAAAATTTTAATTTATAAATTATCTATTTTATTAAAATAACATAATTTTATTAATAATTTGTTAATAAATATTAATAGATTTGCAAGATAAACGAGAAGATAAGTTTGTGAGCATTGTAGAAATTATGTGTAAATATAAAAGTAAAAGAGACTAAAAAATATGTTCATTGATCAATCTGAAAAATCTACCCAGAAAAGTCATTTAAAAGATTTTTTTTAGAAGCTCCAAAATTAAACTTGTTTGAAAATTATATTTTAACTATTAAAAAAGTAAATTTTATTTTACAAACAATTATTTATTTTTAAAAAAATTGTGATAAAAAATACTTATTAACTAAAGCCTGTCTAAACAGTGAGAAGCTTAGCACACAACCCTCTAATAAGATGGCCACCATACCGCACAATTTCCTGCCACCGTCGCCACCAACGAGCGCCGCCAGTGCCTCCATTTATCTTCTGCTTCTCGTCAAAATCTCAAGCACTGTTCAGAATCGTAGTCCTTTCTTGTTTTAGGTTGGATATTGTCGTAAACTTATTATTAAAAATGTTACTCTTACACCCATATTTGATAGCATAGCACCAAGAGACACCAATATTCCTTCGAGTCCTGATGGCACTCCTACTTGATTCTTGATAGGTACGTTGGAGCAAATTATAACTCCCGGTTATGCTTTTCCTTTTTTTCACCTATTAATATATATTAAATTAAAAAGTACTTTAATATATTAAATTCCTATTCTTAAAGACGCATATTGTAAGAAGTATTATGATAGTCAATCCAAAGCTGATGGCATGTCGATATATGCTTCATTATCTGATCTTTCCTCTATTGCATGTCGAAATTTAATACTTCTTATCATATACGTCTTATATATATGTAATATATACAATATGTGATTTGCTCAAGTTTATATATTTTGTAATTGATTTAGATATATTTTACGTTTGTATATTTAATTGATAGATAAAATTAACTTTAAATCTAATATTTATCAAGAATCTTACTAGATGTGTACTATATGATATAAATGATAGATTGAGAAATTTGAAATTATTCTTGTCTCTTTGATTTGTTTTCAAATTCAAAGATCACAAGTTAAGTAACTATTGATATAAAATAGCATTCTAATGGCATATTTTAAAGCTAATCTTTATTGAAAAACTCCCATCTAATATAGGACGGCAACCTTGTTTATGACGTATATATTGATACTCAACTTAACGACTAGTCCGATGGTTATTTAAAAAAAGAAGGCAGAGTGTGCACAAAAATGGAGAGCTTTAAGAGATGTGCTTTGTAGTTGATAGTAATGACGTTCATGATTGTTGGGGAGTGCTAAAATGTAAGTCTGCACTACGTTAGAGGAGGAAAGACTACTTGAACTTCTGGTATTGACTTTGCTAAATAGTCTAGTAATGAAACATTTTATATATGAGAATGACTCTGTAAGTCTTCAACACTTATATCAACTATCATTCTCAATATATATATATATTTGGTATTACTGTTATGAGTAATAAGCGAGCTGTCAATCAATGAAAGAACCATCTTGAGTGATATCACTATCTACAGAACTATAAAAGTTAGAAACTACACTATCAGAAAAAGAAAACCAAAAAGAAAGAAATTAGAAAATCTATCAACAGAATGGAATATATATCTATAATAATATGAACCGCAGCAATTGATGGAATATCAGGCTGTCCAGGTGATCCATGGGAGACATCCATCCCAATAATGGTGGTGGGAACCTTAGAAACCAGTGCCAAGGAAGGTGAATGTTCAACTGCTAACAAGGAATTCAATCCACTAAGCTGCATAAAGTGAAAAGTAATGGATTAATATGTAAACACGACCTTCCACCTGTATAAAATTAGGATTTATTGAAACACCGCATGATCAAAGCACGGGCTCATCATTATAGTTGCGCCTGCATGAACATAAACAAAAGACAATAACCATATGTATTCAATGATACTGTAATCTTAAGCAGGACTTACATTGGATAACACAGTCTTTCTTTCTTGTGGTTTTTGCCTTGATTTCTCCACCATAGAAGACCTTTGAATGGTTGACAGAGCTTTGGCATAACGTTGTAAAAATACCAAAGAACAAAGCTAAAATTGGACCGAAGACAATTGGTAAAGGCTAAAATTTTCCAGATTTCTGTTTCAATTGAATTGAAACCTATAAGTAACAAAGCCTTTAGAAAAGTCTATTCCTGCCTCTTTAAATATATTTGCAGACAACACATCTAATCAATGTCACCCAAAAAAGTACCATCAGGACATATATTTGCTCCGTACATGGGTTTTCACTCAAGCCAGTGATCTTGTACTCTTGATTTGAGGGGTTTACCGAAATCCTTACATTTTTTAGAGTTCTTTTGGCCTACAAGCAAAACAATTAACTGGAATTTCACCACAATTTGAAAGACAAAAATATGGGAAAGAGCTTTTGCAGCTGAGATTCAGCACAATGCAAGTTACCTTAGCCCAGTCAATGCTGCCTATATGGATCTCTAACGTTTTGGTTAGCTGTTAGAAAATCCACAAATTACAAATTGGAAAGGTGAAACAGTTATGTCCAAACATAAAAGACTAAATGCATCATATATCAACGTCTTACTAGTGGAATCGCCACTGAACCAACACCAGTGGGATTCAAGCCACTGTGGTCGCTAATATGGGAATAGCTCTGACCCAGACAAGGACCTGCTTCTCTCGCCGCAACTTCTCATGTCTGAAGGTTATGTTACTCCGGCGATTTGGTTTCTAGTACTTTGTTGGTTCATTAAGGTCTCTCAGTACTCGCAAAATCTACACGCATGCTTCTAGAGAAAATGGGGTGAACAGTAAAGACGAGATCTGAGAGATCTGAGATCTAAAGCCTCTCTCCACCTCCACGAGACTGAGATCTGAGATCTAAAGCTTTGTCGGTGGTGCTACGGGTTTGTACTCACGACTTTCTTCTCTGACGACGGCCTCCTTCCATTAGTGGCGGGCGGATTAATGGGGGCTTGAGTATGGCATAATACTACAGTCCTAATCTTTATTTCCAGAATGTCGTTTGTAAGCTCTTAGTGGCTTTGTCTATTCCAGTGTTTTAGTTTATTGGTTCTGTGTGATTGTTCTCTGGTATGGATCAACAGCTTGCGAATTTGTCTTTGGTTGATGATGAGGAGGATGAGTGGCAGCTTGGTGAGGTTTCCGGTGTGGGGGCAGTAGACTATGCTTTGTGCCTGGTAGGACGATTCCTCACAGCTAGTCAAATTAATTTTCAGGCTATGAGGAATGCTTTGGCAGACCTTTGGCATCCAATGGGAGGGGTGAATATCACTGAGGTTCGGGGGAAGCGATTCCTTTTCCGTTTCTTTTATATAGAGGATGTCGATCGGGTTATGGATGGCACACCATGGACTTTCAACAGACATCTACTTATTCTTCATAGACTTCAGGAGGGGGACGACCCAGCCAATGTGTCGTTGGAACTGTCAGATTTTTGGGTGCAAGTGCATCAGTTACCGGCTGGTTTTGTTTCTGAGCAGATTGCGATGCAATTTGGTAATTTTCTTGGCAGTTTTGTCCAATATGATGCTAAGGCTGTCCAAATGGGTAATGTTGATTATATGCGGATCCGGGTGACCATGGATGTTAGGCAGCCTTTGAAGCGAAGGAAGAAAATTGTGGATCCCAGGGGTAATGTTTTTTATGTTATATTCAAATATGAGAGGATTCCAGTTTTTTGCTTTCTCTGTGGTAGGCTTGGCCATAATGATAGTTTTTGTATGGTTCGGATTGAGCGTCGAGGCCAGGAGCTTCAGCTAGCATGGGATGCTTCCTTACGGGCAGGGATTCGCCGACGAGGGCAGGAGGTGAGTGCCTGGTTGAGGGAAGGGAATGGTAACATTTTAGGAGGCACTTCAGCTGGGGCAGGACAAATTAGGCAAGACGGAAGTATGGCAGGTTCTGCTGGTGTTGGAGGGCCTAGGCATAGTGGGAGTGGTGTACTGTACTCAGCCGCCGATGTTGGGGAGGGCCCAGCGATGTTGGATCATGAGATGGGCTTCCATGAGGAAACCCTCCCCATTCAGCCAGATGAAGGGAAGAAACGGCCCAGGACGCAACCATCTGATTCATCAGTTTCTTCACCAACAGATTCTGATGTAACTTTAATGAGTAGAGGATCGGCGGGAGCTGCAGAGCAGCCCTGCCGCGCACCATGAAAATCCTTAGCTGGAACTGTCGAGGGCTTGGCAACCCTCGAGCAGTTGGTGTCCTACGGGACTTGTGCCAGGCTTACACTCCTGATATTGTGTTCTTGATGGAGACTTTGGTGCATGGGGTGCGGCTTGAAACTGTGAAGCGACGGGTGGGTCTTGATGCTTGTTTTTCGGTGGATGTTCTAGGGCGGAGTGGTGGCCTTTCTTTGATGTGGAAGAATAGTGTTAATTTGGAAGTCCGCG